>FLSR01004865.1:42135-63986 GCA_900092035.1 Leuciscus waleckii | reverse complement strand
ATGTTATAGGCCTAGTCATTTGTTTGTTCCAGTTCATTTGACAAGGAGTCATTTCACGGTGGCCAATTTAAATGTTACCAGCTAAATGAGTGTATAATTAAGTTCGCTTGAATAAAAACAATAGGCTACTATTCAGATATTTTATGTGGGGAAGGGGGATTGGTTTGTTAAACTATGAATGTGAAACCATAGTAAAAACAATTGGCGTTGATTGACGCCAATCGGACGTTCATGTTTTTTTCCGTCTATTTGAAAGTTATAAACATGTTGCATTCTATACGGCCTGATTATGTCATTTTTTAAGTTACATAGCCTGCCTCCAGTTTTCCTCAACTTGACTAATTAAGAGGCGATATTTGACCGGCAAATCATCAAAATGTCCATTTTTTTCTAGCGGAAACTCTGGTTGGCGAGCGCGGTTTTAGCAGCAAAGGCACCAGCCCTCTCTGGGGACCAAACCAACACGTCCGCCGGCCTCCAACCCCATAAGGCGCCGTACAACGGTTGCATGAGTTGGGCCGCATATCATGCCGAGGAACTCCTGCAGGGACTTCACAGTGCATGGGCGTGGGAAACTGGCGACGGCGCCCACCTTGGCAGGGAGGTGGACGGCCCCCTGTGGGGTGACGTGGTGGCCGAGGAAAGTGATGGACGACCGGCCAAACTCGCACTTGGCCGGGTTGATGATGAGACCATGCTCACTGAGCCGGCCAAACAACTGCCGGAGATGCTTCAGGTGGTCGTCTGCGGACGCGCTGGCCACGAGAATGTCGTCCAAGTAAACAAATAGGAACGGCATGTCCCGCAGCACAGAGTACATGAGGCGTTGAAACGTCTGCGCTGCACCCTTGAGGCCGAAAGGCATCCGTAGGAATTCGAAAAGGCCAAAGGGTGTGATGACCGCTGTCTTGGGTACATCCTGCTGGTGGACAGGCACCTGGTGGTAACCTCGCACCAGGTCCACCTTTGAAAAGATGGTGGCGCCGACTAGGTGGGCGGAGAAGTCCTGTATGTGCGGCACTGGGTACCGGTCGGGGGTGGTGGCATTGTTTAGGCGACGGAAATCACCGCAGGAATGCCAACCGCCATCAGCCTTGGTCACATGTGAGGGGAGAAGCCCACGGGCTGTTGGAGCGGCGCACAATGCCGAGGTGCTCCATGGTGGCGAACTCCTCCCTGGCGATCGCGAGCTTGGCAGAGTCGAGGCGCCGGGCTCGTGCATAGACTGGGGAGCCAACCGAGGTGATGTAGTGCTCCACGCCATGCTTAGCCACCGCCGATGAAAACGTGGGCGTGGTGATGTCAGGGAACTCAGCAAGCAGGCGTTGATACAGGTCCCCGGTGACAAACGTGTTTGACAGACAAAGCGCCCCCATCCCTCACAGCGTGCAGGGGTATGAAGCAAAAGAGAGGGCGTCAATCAGGCAGCAGTTTGTAACATCCACCAACAGTCTGTAAGCGCAGAGGAAATCCGCCCCCAGGAGCGGCGTAGACAAGGCCACCCGCCGAAACACACTTCCACATACCTCGTGCCATAGGTACGAATGGGCGTTCCGTTGGCGGCGTCCATCGGGGGGCCCTGCCCGCCAGCCATGGTGTCCACAGGCTTCGCCGACAGGATGCTGCGCTGAGCCCCAGAATCGACCAGCAGCCACCGGCCGGACAAGGAGTCAGTGATGAATAACAGCTTGCAATCACGGCCAGCGCCCATAGCTGCTAATGAGCGCCGGCCCTGGCTTTTCCCTGGGCTCCAAAACTGCAAGGCTGGCGACACTGCTTGGCCTTGGCCCCAAACCTGGAATGGTAATAACTAGGGGTGTAACGATACGCGTATTCGTATCGAACCGTTCGTTGGACCATTTTTTCTGCCGACCAAAATTTTGTTATTTCAAATGAAGGCGCGTCGCGGGTGGCAAGCGCGCTCATTGAGGCTGGCGCGACCACAACATCAACTGGCAAATGCAATGTAAGGAACGAAACTGAGCTACTCTTATTGTGTTCGTGTGGACCGTTTATCAGTTTTGACCTGTGAAGCGGGACTCGCGAGCCCTATGCGCGAGCCTGATCAAGCAACACCACACAGCGCTAAGAGATCCAGACCAGTAAAGAAAGCATTTTAATTTAAATGCTTTTGAATTCGCCACTGAAGTAATAACATCGCTGCGAGATCTAGTGAGAAACATGCACATTTCTCTGTTATTAACGGATCAAACAGCGCTGACGTGGAAACCAGGAAGAAATATCGTACCATGAATGAACTGGCCGGTGTCCACAGATCAGCAACATTCACCGTGGAATGGATTTACTGTAGTAACACTAACTGCAAGGTATGGAAGTTTGTCAGGAATAGTGGGCTATAATGCTTTCAAGTAACATTACGTCTGTTTTATTTTGACATTATGAATACAATTGCTGCCCTCAAATGTTAATCTGAACTAAAATAAACCTGTGTTTATAACTAGCCTACTACTACAATATTACATTTCATTTTGTCCAAGGAGCTGTTTTGTTTTATATGCTCATAAGAAGAGGCAAGTATAGCTCCATTATTGCTCAGTAAAAAAATATATGCTCATAAAAAGAGGCAATTATAGCTCCATTATTGCTCAGTAAAAAAAAAAAAAAATAAAAAAAAAAAATCATACTTTATGATGTTAGTTTCATTAAATGAATTATAATTTGTTATTATTTTTTTATTATTTAAGGAAATTTCTCTGGCATTTATTGATTTTTGCTGTTGCCTATGGAAAACGTACCGAACCGTGACACAAGTGTATCGTATCGAACCGAACCGTGAATTTTGTGAACCGTTACACCCCTAGTATTAACACCACCCGTCCTCACGCTGTCGGCGGGCCGTCACAGCAGCTGCGGTGTCCGGGTCGTCCTCTGTTGGTGGAAGCGGGGCAGACGTGCGCTGGGGGGGCAGCAGCGCGTGGACAAACTGCTGCCGGTTGGCAAGGAAAATCCTGTCTGCCTCCACAGCCAGCGCCCGGTAGTCTATGGAGGAAGGGAGGGGAGAACTGGCCAGTGCGGTGTGCACGGGTGCTGGAAGCTGCCGCAGGAAAATGTGGGCGAAGAGGAACGTGGGATCCGCCGCACCCAGCACAGCCAGCATCCTTTCCATTAACTCGGACGGCTTGCTGTCGCCAAGGCCGTCCAGGGACAGCAGGCGGTCTGCCTTCTCCAGCTCCGACGTTCAAAAGGTTCAACAGGAACGTTTTGAGTGCGTCGTACTTTCCGTCGGCCGGCGGAGCCTCTAACAGCGCCATAGCCCTGGCTGTCGTCGAGGCATCTAAGGCCGTTACCACGTGGAAATACTTTGCAACGTCCTGTGTTATTCCTCTCAGCTGGAACTGGGCCTCGATGTGTTGAAACCACGGCCGTGGATTGCGCTGCCAAAAGTCCGGTAACTTGATAGTGGCCGTGTAGATAGTGCCGGCGCCGCAGCAGCGGCATTTTCACCACCGTCATTGTGTGATATAATTCAGCCGTATCAAACTCGCGCCAGGGTCACCAATGTGGAGTGCAATAAGTGAGGAGACAAGAGACGGAGATGCGTCGAGTCAGCTTTACTCTCCACTTCAATATCAATAAAAACACTGTACAGCGAGTGAGGTCAAAACAGACACACAACGTTAACCCGGAACTCCTATATCATAACAACTCTCCCCTAAAGGTACAGTCCCTTGGTGAATGTCTCTTTCAGTCTTACTTGTGGGTCACCACACAGGCCCCCCCAGAATTCACCCATAATAACAGGGCCAGACCGAACAGGTACCCCAAATAGAACATAGGACACTAGGACAACTAGGACAATAGTTTGGATATAAACACAGAAATGTACCTTAGCAGTCAAAAGAGCAAATCACCTTTTAAAAAAAACATGGTGTTTCAAATAACAGTTGTATCGATTACATCGTTACACCACTAGGTGACGTCAAGTGACTGTTAATGTATTTGACATTGAATGATTAATTCAAAAGATTTGTTCAAAAACACTGATTCATCCAGTAATGAAACAAGTGAAGTAGTGTTGTCACGATACTAGAATTTCTAACTTCGATACGATACCTTGAAAAATATCGATATTCGATACCATTTTCGATACCACAGAGAAAAAAACTGCCACAATATTAAGGGGGTAATATTAAGGGGGTTTTTACTTAAAGTTAAATATAACAAGTCTAGAACATGACAATGACGTATATTTTACATGACAAAAAGTCCTGAGGTAGTGCACTTGTTCAAAAGCATAAATGCTGGTTAATACATTAACGTTATTTGATGAACAGATTTAAACGCAAACATTGCGCAGATTTAAACGAAACAATGCTCACTGGATCGACATGAAGTCAAGTCACCTTTATTTATATAGTGTTTTTAACAATACAGATTGTGTCAAAGCACTTAACAGTATCAAATTGAAGGATAGCGTGTCAGTAATGTATAATAATAAACATTCAATTTTCAATTAAAGGCATTTCATTATTGAATTACGAGATGTCATTGTCTAGCTCAGTTTAGTTTAATTAGTATCTGTGTCTTCAAATGATAATCGCTAATGAAGGCAAATTGCAGAATTAAATAATATTTTTTTGAATAAAGTTAAATAAGCACAAGTTAATTTACATTTGACCACAGTTAAAATATTTACTTGTATAAGATTCCTCAGTCAGATTATATTAACTTTAAGAATTACGGTGAAAAACGAGACAAAACACACTCATATCAACAACAATACTAGGCCAACTTGGTTAATGTTTCAGAAATGTTAAAATGAGAAGAGTTACCAACCTCTCGAAATTATTTATATAGATCCGGGTGTCGGTCTTTCAGGTACTTTGCTATATTAGGCCCCGATCACACCTAACGCGTTTTTCAGGTTCGAAAACGCGAGTGCACACAGCACTTACCATCACACAGAACAAGCAGTGCGCTGAGTTTATTATGTTGCTAGGCAACCACTGAAACAGCTGTCCTGTCAGTCAAGTAAACGTCAAATCAGCCTTTTATTAACTTTATTCACTTTCCGTTAACATTGTGGTAGTTATGGTTCGTGAAGTCGTTAAGCTCCTGGTAACCCGCGAGAGCACCACAAGTTTATCCTCCATCATCGCACTCTCCGAGCGTTCAAGCAACTAGCTTTCATCACTAAAACGGAAGGCCCGCGAGGTGCAGCAGGCGCATAAACAGCGCGCAGAACGCTCGCTGGAAACCAATTGAAAATAGGCGCCTCCACTGCAAAAACGCGTCAGGAGTGATCGGCCCCATTCTATTCACTTTTGCTATTTAACCAGAGCGAATGAGACGAGTGCGCGTGTGATGTTTGTCAACGCGCCTTTGGAGAGAAGTGAAAGTGACAGCTCGGCTAGTATCGATACTTCGGGAAATTAGTATTGGTACCGTTCAGATATTTCAGTATCGATATTTATTGAAATATAGATATTTTTGACAACACTAAAGTGAAGTAGGCTAGTTATGAGTCTGTCTGTCCAAACAATGGACAAATAAATTACTCACTGCTCTTGACTAAATAGGCTACCTTTTGAAACTTCACAAAAAGGTTAAGGTTTACAAAAAAAAATAAAAAAAAAAATAAAAAAATTCAGTAATGAATAGGCTATGCAGGCTTTTTTTTTTTTTTCACATTTGATTGATTACTGTAGTTTTCGTTGTAGTATCAAAATTGGAATCACTGGTGTCTAAACATGTATACCACTGACCCAATCCTCACCTCAGCCCTTCTGGAGCTGCTCTAAATATGTTCTGTACTGTTAAATGAAAGATAAAATATGATAGAGCAATAAAATGAAGAGTGAAAGTAACAGCAGCTCATACAATACATTTTAGCAGGCTTAATTAAGCATGAAAATAACTGAAGGAAATATTTATTTGAACAAATTAAGCAAACTAATATGATTTATATTCTTTTGGTTTCTTATATGGTATCGGTATCAGCGAGTTTACTAATTTACTCAAGAAATCCTCTTAATATGATTCAAATAGCAGTTTTGTCATGTCTAGATCTGCAGTGAGTACAAACAAGCAAGTACCTCCATAGCGTCCAGAGAGAGATTACAGGAGATCTCAAACTTCTTCATCAGGATTTGTTCCTTGATGTTATAAATGCACACAAACTTTGACTGTCCACCTGCAAGGATCGATTCACCATCCGCAGAGTAGCACAAGGAGGTGAAGGACCTACAAATCAGTTAGAGGAAATAAGTGATTAATTCCGTTTTTTACATACACCTAGGTCAGAAGGGTAACCAAGTTTATTTGGGGTGTAAATATTTAGGCACCTCAGAATTCATTCTTTTGTTAATTCAGGGAGTCACAAAGCGATACGATCGACAAACTTTTAAGGGATGGTTCGGAGTAAAATCAACCTAGGGTCCTTTGCACCATGACCTCAAGCCAAACACCCCCCCAGAAGCCTTTTTTCCCTTGGTTGAACATTATTAAAGTTAGAGCTTATTTAGAGAAATCAGCCGGATGGCTTAGCGCAGGCGCTAACGGATCCAAGGATGCATGTCGTAAATTACCCCACTAATAATGCCCAGAATGGTACTTAACTTATACAGTAGTACAAATAGGTTCTGTACTCATAAAACGAGGCATTGGAAAGTTTGTAAGTACATCAGGAGTTTATTTAAATAACACTTGCCTGGCGGCTCATGCTACTGCTAACCCGGATGTCGACGTCACTTCAGGGGTTTGGGAAAAGCACGTAAAAGTCCTGGCAGAAAGCGATGCATAAGGATGTAGTGAAACGATAAATTATAATTTTTTCCGAAGTGTTAACAACTTAGTGTTAACTAATAATTGTTGCAATTAGCAGCAGCATGAGCTGTCAGGCAAGTGTTATTTAAATAAACTCCTGATGTACTTACAAACTTTCCAATGCCTCGTTTTATGAGTACAGAACCTATTTGTACTACTGTATAAGTTTGGAACTATTCTGGGCATTATTAGTGGGGTAATTTACAAGATATATGTGTGATATCTGTCAAATTTGTTACCTTTTTTAATTATAAATAATAAAAAAAATTTATTTTGTGCACGAATTTACCAGATTACTGAGTGCCCTATTGTTTATAGCGTTTTTATTCATAGATTTTTAAACAACTATTTTATTTGTGAAAAAAAAAAAGAAGGGGTGTAACAATTTATCGTGTCACAATATATCACAATACAAAAATGCAACAATATGTATCGTGGATAGTGGCCATCTGTATTGTGTATAGTTCCCAAAAAGGAAAATGACTGTGAGGAATAAAAAAATAAAAAAATAGGAAAATGACTGTGAGGAATAAAAAAAATAAAAAAAATAAAAAAAAAAATAAAAAACAACATTTACAGAGTCAGTACTACATTAAACTATTATATATAATGTTGAATAATGTATAATATTAATATGGGAGAATATTAATTAATATTAATATTAATATTAATATAATATTAATATGGGAGAATATGGGAGAATATTTGTGGGTCCTGATAATGCCAAATGTCTTAAAACCAGTAAAACAATGTCAACCAGTAAAATGTTTCCTACATTATTCTTAGAGGTCGACTGATATTGGTTTTTGGATGGCCGATGCCGACATCTTAAAAGAGACATTATTTCAGCCGATATACTTCACATTTATTTGAATTAATATTTAATAAATTAGAACAATGATCTGAAATATCTATAAATTAAACAGACTTACTTTAGATGGCAAATTCTTGATTCTATAATAATCGTATAACATTATTTTTCACAAATAAAGAAATTGTTTGAAAAAAAAAATTTAATAAAGGAAACACTGTAACATTTAAAATTTAACATGTAAAATTTGTGCGCACTGTGAATTTTATTTTATTTTATATTAAATAGTTTTTTTATATAAATATAAATAATATTTTTTATATTTTTTAAATAAAGACAATGTAACACTAATTTTACATACAGCACAGGGAACATCATATGAATAGGACATAGTGGCAACTGAATATAGCGTAGCATTGTTTGAAATCAAGGGTTTAAAGTTTACACATTACACTGTACACATTCAATTCACACAGACAGACTGTCACGCGCAGAGTAACACGTTCATGCAGGCAACAAATGTGCACTTCAGAAGATCTGACAGCTGGATTTGAGCAAGTCTGCAAGATTTGTGAAATTAAATCTTCATTAGATATTTAAAGATTTGTTTAAAGACATGCATGTATGTGTTAAAGTGCCCCTATTATGCTATTTTAAAGTTTCTTAATGTTGTTTTGGAGACTCCTATGACAGGTTTACATGCATCAAAGGTCAAAACACGGTTTAATTTTCTCATAATATACATTGCACATCACCCATTTTCAATGATTCTCAAACGACTCGTCAGATGAATCAGTCTCTCTAAATCCCTCCTTTCTGCGAGCTACTCACGCACACACACACTGTACGCGGTAAACCAATCACAACAGACTGCGCTGTCTGGCCAATCAGAGCAGTCTGTTGTGATTGGTTTACCGGGTACAGTGTGTGTGTCGAAAACAAAAACGTCCATTGCCATAACAACGTCAGCTCTGCGTGTCCTGAGGCTTCCTACACCGTAAACTAAACACAGTAACGAACAATGACGTTGATTTTACCATATCAATGCGAGCGCGAGTCCAATGATGAAACATTGGACTCGAGCAGGACGTTTCTCAGTGATACACTACTCGGTATGAGGTACATTATGCGATGTTGCAACTGTAATTCCTCACCATTAGCATTAACAAGTGCATGTCCACCAACAAACCGATTATTTTACTTATAGGCCTACTTATTTACAGAGTATTTTTCTAATTTATTGTGGTGAACATGTGGAAACTATCAATAAAGGTGCATACATTAGCCGAGCTCTAGCGTGAATGACTGATGTAACAAACGTGGGTAAAACAAATCTTGCTCCATGCTTAATCTTTCCTCAAAGTAGTGAGAACGACAGACAATCTGCATTAATATACACAGTTTTAGGTAATAGTGGCCCACAACTGATCAGCAGAAGTATTTCAGTAAGACAATAATAATGTGGGTTACAGGAGACCTACACAATATACAACTCAAAACTAAGTATTTTGAACATCATCTTTCAAGAGCAAGCGGTTTGCAAATCCTGGATTGAACTCCCAAGATTTGAGCAGCAGTCGTCTGTCAGTAAAATAAAGGGAACACAGCAAAAGTTTAGGATTATACTGCTGTGGTATCGTGGTAAAGATGAGTTTTAACCACTGATTTTTCACATGCTCGTCCTTGGGAAGTGAAAAAAAACATGCCCCTTAATCACAGCCCAATGGAGCAGTATCAGACTCACATTCTGACTAGAATCGGAGTAGACGACGTCAGGCAATGTTACACACTACATGAAAGGTAATTTAAAAAAATCCTTTATATATGCTTGTATCATTTTTTTTATTTTTTTATTCAGTATCATTAAAATGATTGAATTTCATTATAGACTTCAACTCAATATTAATACAATTATTCAAAAATAAGCTAATTTAAAAATAGAAATATATATATATTTTTTAAAGCATTTTGCTTTTTGGCCAAGAGCATTCAGAATTCAGGTTTCAGCCCATAATTTTCATTTCGGTGCATCCCTACTCTCTATGTGTGTAGTATGGCTTTTATGCACAATTTTTATACAGAATTTGGGGGCGGCAAAAGTCGTGGTCACACTAGACTTTGAGCACGCAAAATTTCTATGGACGCTGCAGCGGGCGTAATATGATGTCACACTCTGCTGCGTCTTTATAAAAAAAACAGTTCAGAATATAATACATCCAAAATGTAAAAATATGCAATCTACTCCACTTTGCGGTAATCCTGCAGATTTATAATTTGCATTCTTTAAGCAAAGAGGCCGATTTGTGACATATCAACATTCTATTGGTCACACGTCTTCACATGATAGAGATTTGCAGGTGAGAGTTCACCAAGCTTGAATTTTGGAACGCCGCGGAATTTTCTGTCTCCTGCATTCATATACATATAAATGGAAGTCAGTGGACCGAAAAGTGTAATATGACCGTCCCTTTAGATCACCAAAGATTTAAACCCCTAGAGTACTGAATAAAAGAACAGCAATTTGGAGATCATTTCCAAGCCCATCTGCTACTGTCTGACTTACTTTCCCTTGGCAGACTGTTTAGCAGTGATCTTGTCTGTCTCTTTACGTCCCATCTGCAGGTCATGGCGGCCAACAACACAGCCAGTCTGTCCTCCAGCCTGAGGGTTCCAGAATGTGATCTCACCATCCAGACAGGCCACTGCCAACTCTTGACCATCAGGACGATACGTTACAGCCAGTCCTGAATGAGCACAGGTGCAAGACATCTTAAAATAACTTTTCTTCCAATCCATCTGCCTATTTCTCTCTGAATAGTTTCACATCAACTGTCACTTTGTGAACTTGCCATCAGAGTTGAGCCGCAGGGTCTCTTTGGTCTGCCAGCTGTCTAGCATGTCCCACAGCCGGACAGTTTTGTCCCATGACACACTGGCAAGCACAGACTGGACTGGGCTGAAGCACAAGTTGCTGACCGGACCCTCATGACCACTGAGCACCTGCACCAGCAATAAAGAGTTACAAAGGACTGAATTCTTGGCCTAGACGGAAAATTATGGACCCACTGGGCCAAAAAACTTGAGGCCCCGATATACTTCAAGTGAAATCGAACAACAAATTTCAGTAACGTCATTTCCAACAAAATCAGTCCAAACCGAACTGTGTATGGAGTTCGTTTTGGGAGTTCAAAACAGCTTGCTCGAAAAGTTCGCTATGACTGGTAAACACCTTTGTACTACCATTGGTCCGTGGCGATTACATAATAGGTAATAATTCATTCATTCAATTATCAATTTCTCCTGTTCAATCCGTTGAATGATTGAAAACATGAACACACTGGAGAGCTGCTTTATAGTAGAAACTGAAGTTGTACTTCTGATGAAATGAGACACTGACTTTTTCATGTTTAATACGGTAAAGATACTTGATTTTAAAGGCACACTATGCAGTTTCCATTTTTTGGAGTACTTGTATTTAACGTTACTGTCGTAAATACCACTCACGCAGAGCCGTCGTTTTCTTTTCCTTGACTCTCAAATTTGTTGTGTTTATTTTGTTAGAGAAGAAAGCGTGCAGCACATATTTACATATTCATCTAAACACCGCTCTCACCAGTGTGGGAAGCATCGGATGTTCACTAACAGAATATCGCTGCTAACATATTTCAAACTTCTTTTTATCCTAAGTGAAGAACGAAAAAGAACTTTGCCGCGAGTATATCAGGGCCTTATTTCAAACCTAATGTTTAGCTAACCAATAACTACAGTTTCATTTCTATTTTTACACCATTTAAAGAAAAAAAAGCTTTTATTGATATAATCGACAACTGTATGGAGAAATAAAAAGGATATTATAAACACCTCTAGCAGTCGTCCAGTCTGCATGGACCAAAGGAAGATCTCAAACGAGTCCTGAGAACCTGCACACACCAACTCCCCACTACTGTCCACTGCCAGAGAGGAGAACTGGGCTGGTCGTGGTGATGTCATGGTACGGAAGTTCCGGTATCTGAGAGAACAGAGTTTAGCACACAGAGTTTATTTTTTAATCTGGGCCATTCAAGTTTTGGGCCATTCAAGTAGCCTAGGCTACCTCCAGTTCACACGTGGGTGCCTCTCCGTGTCCTGATTATTGCCTGCTATATTTAGCTCTTATTTATTAAATCCAGGAAAATGGTTGATTAAACATTGATTAAAATTAAGATACAATTAATACAAAACGAAATTCACTTTAAAGAAAGGTTTTCTACAAAAACAAACTTAATGAAGTGGTCAAAATCATGTCTGACCACTCCATGTCTCCCGACATTCGGGATCATCTTATCTTATTCATGCTTTTCACTTTTCAACATGAATCAACATGAAATTGAAAAAAATATATTATTTTATTTAAACATGTATTCATTTTTATTGTTTATTTAAACATGAATATGAACTAAATAGTTTTTTAATGACTGGGCTACAACACATAGGCCTATTAGCCTACAGTACAGAGAAATTTAATGTCGCAACTTATAGATAGTGTTTCCCCTAGGTTTACAGCTTTGGGGGGGTTCGGTTTGCTATCTATGTCACATAAATTGGTTGTCAGGTAGGGTGATGCTTTGTAAAAGTTAAAAATTTTTAACATAAGATATCTCTTTAAAAAATAAAATAAACGTTTTAAATCTTTTTAGGATTGACTTTTGCAAATAACCTTTGTTAAATGTAAAGAAGTATTTGTTAATATTAATGGACGAGAGCTTAAATAGTTTTATTTTTTAACTAACAACTAAAAAAAGATTTATAAATACTCACAAATATATTGCTCATTCATTGTTCGTTAATGTTAGTAAATACATTTATATGATAAACAAATTTTAAATGGGCTTTTTTGTGAGAAGTTTTTTTTTTTCTATGATGCATTTATTGGAGAGAATAATCCTGTCAGACGCAGCACTGCTGTGAACGTCATCACGTGCGCAGGACATTCCCATACAACACAGAGCGGCCTGCATAGCGTATTAAATATCTCTTGTCTTATTTAATCAGCAGATTTACAATGTCCTGACTAAAAACAGTGCATTTGCAGTGCATAACTGACCCGCGGCTGTACCACAAACACATACTTACTCTTTCTATTTCAAATCCAGAAGTTATGTAGCAACTTTTATTTTAAAAAAGTTTTGTAAGCATTGCGATTCTCTTTGTACACATACACTAGTCTTTAATGGACGTATGCACGTTTAAACACAATTTAAACAACGTAGGGCTATTATTCCATGCATTACTTCTACTTATATTAAGTTGCTCAAGCAAGTGGTCAAATATTTAACCATGTACTTATATCAAAATCGCAAACATTTTAAATTAAAACTTAAAATTGACAAAAACAGCCGACTCTCATGCCTTTTCTTTTGCATTTAAATTGTAATACAATAAATCTTGCATGTCACAAAGAAATTGTTTTTCCACCTCCACGAATGAGACAAGAGTTGTTCATTATGTCGACTTGTTGAGGTAAATTGTAGTTTTCCTTGCTTTACCCCGGTCTTAAAGTAAAAAAGATGACTGTGAAAAATAGTAGAATTAAATTAAATACATTTATGGTGAGATTACTACATTTTATTTAATTAAACGCATTTATGGTGAAATTAGTACATTTTCAGGTCAATCTGTGTTCATTTGACCACGAAACATGCGCGTCACTTTAATTCAGCGCATGCAGCACAGCAGAAATAGACTCGGTGCGGAAACGATCTCTGCACTGCTGTATACGCACCGCAACGGATCGCCGGACACATCCGCGTGCAGTGTGAAAGCTCTAACCTGTTAACATGGGTACGGAAAAAAATACACACCGCATACGCACTGCAAACGGAGTATGTGTGAAACGGGCGTTAGACTTGGAGCAGGAGAGCTAACGTTACTCCGGCTGCTACTCGCAGTAGAGTGAGTGTTGCCATCTTCAGTTCCCTGTGAGCGTTTAAAAAATGCAAATATTTTTGTCTGGTTTTCATCTGGTTGACGCGACGTATTTCCCGCCGCGCGCTCTCTGTCCGCTAGTGCTCATCTGTATGTGACGCAAGTGTTTGTTTGTTTGTGTGTGAGTGTGCGCGCGTGCGCACTCATCGGGATAATTGTAAACGCACAAACACAGACAGAAAAGACGTGGAAATAAGATAAATAACATATTACTTAAGGGCTATTTAGTTTGTTTAAAGAAAATCAAATCAAATTTACTTGACCTTCAAGGGGGGCGGGGCGAGCCGTTAGGAGGGCGGGGCGCCCCCCTTATATAATGGTAGGGGAAACACTGATATATATATAATTTTATTTAAACATGAATATGAAACTAAATCGTTTTTTAACAACACATAGGCTTATTAGCCTGCCCTACAATCACTGAATATTATTTTGCTTGATTGACGGGTTTTTATTTAAAAGAAAGAGCGTAGCCTACAAAATACTTAGGCCTACTAAAATATAATTAATATTATTTTATTGCATTTGTATTAGTTGTTTGAAGAGTAAAAAAACAATAAAAAAAATGGTCGATCTTACCGCAAGTTTACAACCGGCCAGTCGGTCGGACTAAAAGGGGGAAAAAATTAATTGGGTCGGTCCTAAATTGACAGGATCGGTCGGGTAACGGCAAACAAGAATATTTTTAAGGATGCCCAAAACACATATTTGCGAGTGTGTAATGCAATTTAGACATACAAAATTGCACATATTTTTCATCCGCTAACCGCCCGCAAGGAGTTCATTATCCGCCCGCATCCCCGCCTGTGAATTTTAGGAAAGTCACAATCCACCCGTTTTAGCCACTTTTATGCGGGAACCCAAACCATTGCAGGACTCTAGGTGCTTATGTGACAGCTGATAGCGACATTATTTGACTATTATGGCATTTCTTAGATTTTTGCTATAATAGCCGTTTTATTTTTCTGTTAAATTAAATTCAAAAAGTATCTCGTCTCCTCGTTTGTCCACT
This sequence comes from Leuciscus waleckii, assembly GCA_900092035.1. NCBI lineage: Eukaryota > Metazoa > Chordata > Actinopteri > Cypriniformes > Leuciscidae > Leuciscus > Leuciscus waleckii. The sequence continues at coordinate 49,413 of FLSR01004865.1, read as the reverse complement.
TTGTTGACACCAGCCATGTGTGCAAACCAGACAGTATATAATGGGTGCAAACTGGGCGGAAATTAACTAAAACTTCTTCTTTTGTGGCGGGTTGTACCCATAAAATGACCTAAAACTTAATCGCAATCCATTATTTATTCGGCCAATAACGTTTCCATCAGCGTTTATCGCATAAACCGTACATCGATCAAGATAAAATCCGATGAGACCGACCGCATTTCATTTTAGTCGATATTCAAGAAATTCAATCGAATTTTACTGTTTCCATAAGGCATTTTTCATTCGATATCACATAATTCGGATAAAAACGTGTTGATGGAAACATAGCTACTGAGTGATTACAGGAGACATGATACATTTCACAAAATGAACAACATGATACCTGTGCAGGTCAAATGCTCTGACAGTGCCATCTAGTGAGGCGCTGACCACTACAAAGCCACTGGAACTGAAGGCAACATTGGTGACACTGCTGGAGTGTTCAGTGAACGTCACAAAACAGAGGCCACTGTTGGTGTTCCACACTTTTACCTGGAAAGTAGCAGTTTAACTTAATCTCTCACTTATTTATTCTCTCAATAAAAACCTAGCGTTAGAAGACTCACCTTCCCATCATCCCCTCCAGTAACAAGATACTGACCATCAGGTGAATAAGCCAAAGAGTTCATGTTGTTGAAGTGTCCTTGCTGTTTGAAAACATAGGACTCACTCTGCCATTCCCAAACCAGCAGCGGCCCAGACCTTTAACATAAACAGACGCAAGAAATTATAGCAAAGGATAGCACACTGTTGTGCTCTTAAGAAAAATACCTGGTTGTAAGAATAATACCTGAACAACCAAAGCCAATCCAGTCGCCAGTGGGGTTCATAGCAATGGTAGAAATCCTCTGATCTGAAATACTAGATGTGAATTCAATAAACAATTCAATAAACAGCATGGAATAAATTCACAGCAATGTAGTCGCAAACAATAGTGGTTGAGACTGAAGATAGATGAAAATCGAAATCCAAGACACACTGGAGGTTGAAGCTGGGTAAAAATGCAGAGACCTTCGTTTAGGCAATTTTTGTATAAAGATTCTTAAAACCTCAAGATCTTTTACTTTAAACGAAATACAGCTTTCTATTAAGATGTCCTCGTAAGGCTCCACACAATAACATTATGTGAACAGTGAAGTCCGATTCACAAAAAATGGCTCTTATGAAATTGTCTTTTTAAAGAACCACAATTGATGGATGGAAATGCCAAGATGCACATAAAATCTTACAAATGCACACAAAAAAAATGTTTGCAATCAATTGAGGCAGAAATGCTTTTTATCCGATAAGAATTTTTGCCATGTCTGCTTATTATACTGCGTTTTTAAAGGACAAGTTCAGTATTTTACACTTAAAGCCCTGTTTTCAGATCGTTTCTGATGAAATAGAACGGTTAAGATTGAAATTTGGACACATGCTGCTGGCCCGAGAATTTTCGGTTTCTGTGGTAGCACACCCCCACCTCCACAATGGCTGCATAGGTGCACTGGAACAATCCTTCCTAAAACGCATTAAACTTTCGTTTACAAAGACGTGAAACTCACCGAGTGGTCAGGGGTGTTCAGATATGCTCACACAAAAATCGCTGCAAAAGATGCTTTCCAACAGGTTTTATCATAGTTTTTGTCCAACTCCATTGAACCCTACCCTCAACCTTAAACCTACCCATCCCCTCGCTGCCTGGAAGGCGCCGTTGGGGGCTTAAAACACCAAACACCTGCTGTGAGGTACAGCATTACTCCGCCGCCAGGCTGAGTGTCTATTATTCAAGCTCCAACGGAAGAATGTACGGGTGTGAGGCGTTTGGAAAAATAGGTCCACAGTTTTACAACGAATGGTAAAACACCTGTTGGAAAACATCTTTTACAGCGATTTTTGTGTGCGCATTTCAGTGAACACCCCTGACCACTCGGTGAGTTTCACGTCTTTGTAAACGAAAGTTTAATGCGTTTTAGGAAGGATTGTTCCAGTGCACCTATGCAGCCATTGCTGAGGTGGGGGAGTGCTACCACAGAAACCGAAAATTCTCGGGCCAGCAGCATGTGTCCAAATTTCAATCTTAACCGTTCTATTTCATTAGAAACAATCTGAAAACAGGGCTTTAAGTGTAAAATACCGAACTTGTCCTTTAACTCTTCAAAAAAAGCTGCGACACATAATATGTAAGATTTACTTCAACCGTAATTCACACAGAAGTTTTTTTGTTTGTGCTGATTATTCTGTTGTTAAATAAACAGCAAATTAACTGCACAGTTTGGGCTCTGCTGTTCATTTTTAAAATGTATATTCTTGTAACATACCAAGTTAGAAGGTTCCCTGAATAATTTACAACATTAACAGAAATATCATTGTTTTTCTAAACGCAAGTAAAAAGGGCATCATAACTGAAATATGCCCAAAATACAATTCAAATCGAGAGCTCAACCGCAATTGCATCATCCCAACTGGAAATATAATTTGACAAATATTCACTTGAAATATGGCAAACCTGAGTGAGTGAATGAGGTCAAATTCTGGCATCTCATGCAGGTGGAAAGCTCCAGATGCGAAGCCAGTCACAAGAATGTGTGTTTTCTTGTGGAAGGCAGCCGCTGTCAAATTGTTGAAATCCCCTTCCTTGTTAAAATAGTGTCTGTTTAAATGCAATATTAGAAACACATCTTGGCATGTTATTATACACACGAGAGCTTTTTCCATGCTCTACAATCAGTTTAAAGGCCTGTTCAGACCAACACAAATGTTCAACATGAAAATTCAGCCCAGTTTTCACATGTATTTGTCTGTTCAGAATAATCATCTTTGACAGTAGTGGTGCTTACGGAAACACAGAAACAGCGGTACACAAGGAAAGCGGTTTGTTATGCTCATCAAGATGCTAAAATACACCAGTAGTTTTAAAAGGTGCATTAACTGCCGTTCATTCAAATTAAAATGATTTTCGCACCTTATTTTTGCATAACATTCGTCTTGGTGTGAACAGGCCTTGAGAATTGACCAAAAGATTGAAGAGATAAGGATAGTTTGGGAGAGAAAAACTGACAAACTCACTTGCTCCTCAGTGAATAGTGAACGTTTTTGATGCCTTCCACCTCTTTGGGTGTTTCTGCGCTTCCTTTAATCACATCATCCTCACCTACAATTTCCACAATATCATCATCATCTTTTTCCTCCCCTACTTCATCTCTGCTTTTTTTCTCCTCCTGCATCTTCTTTCTCTCAGAGTATTTTGGTCCCTTCCGTAAGCCCTCGAGCTCAGTGTCACTTTCCCATACACACAAAGTGCCCTCCTGGCTCACTGTGTACATCTGTAAAAACAAGTGAAAAGCAGCTTAAAGGTGCCACATTTAAGCACAGGTATGTCATTAGAGCACAGCTAAAATAAAGTAATTTCAGTGTTCCTTTCAAACTCAGTCACTCATAACACTACACAAAAGCTTTCAAAGACTAGGTTTGTTATAAACTAAAGTTTTGAATATTATAGATAATGAAAGAGAAATCCTCCCACATGCAATTCCATATTGAGACTGATCAAATCCTATTAAAAGAGCTAGCAAATGAGCTGATTAACTGAACAAGATATACTACACTGAAAAATGTGGTGCAGAAACTATTTTCACTTAATTGTTAGTTAAATTTCACAAATAATTACAAAGAAACACCAAGTAACATCTAATTAAATGTGAAACTTTGTAGTTGAATAACTGATATAGTATTTTCTTGTAAAACACGCTCCAATAATCCGTTTTATTTACAACTTTCCCCAAAAAATATTTTTTACAGTGTACACCAGGGTTTCTGAATACTAAAAAGTATTACTTGAAAGACACTGACATTACATGACATATTCTGAAAAGAGAAATGTTTAAAAATGTTGTTAAAATGGAACCACTTCCAAAACCAACTGGTAGGTTTTGTTTGGGAAGAGTCTAGTTTTGTAGTATTGCAATGTTGCAGAACAGCAAGAAAAAAATGCAATGAATTAATAAACAGAGCAATTCCAAGAGGGTCCTCACACCATCGGTGCTCGGGCCCTAATAATAATAATAAACAGAGCAATTCCAAGAGGGTCCTCACACCATCGGTGCTCGGGCCCTAACAATCTATTACGACGACTTCATGTTTAATATACAACAATACGTTGCAAAATCCTCTTGACCCGATAAAATCGTAAAGAAAGGGCAGCTAGTTGATTTACCCATGTGCTACACAAATGCAGCAGACACTTTTTACAAACTCACATCCAAGCTGTCCTTCTCAAAGAAACAGCCCACTATGATGTCCTTATGACCCCCAAGCGAGTAGTAGATGAGATTCGCCCATCTTTCTGCTCCAAAGATCCAAGTGGTCATGTCCTTGCTACCAACAGCAAAGCACCTAGTTATCAGAGAAGGAGAGTGAGAGTGTAACTGGTTACATAGTGGTAAAATACAGTCCAAGAATTGTTTGCAGTGTGTTATATATAAAACACATTACTAAATACCGTGGGAAACCAGTAAGTAAAAATGGACAAACACAAAACATGTGATTTATATTTGTTATTGCACTGAAATAAAAGATAGAATAAATCGCACTGTAACAAAATGACTGCTGTGAGGCGGCATTCATACATCAAAGGAAAGAATATAGAAAAAAAATATTTTACGCACTTGGAATCATCTGTCCAGTCGATACAAGTCGTCTCATCAAATGGTCCATAATAACTCTTTTCTAATGCAAATGCATTAAACTCTCTGTTTTTTCCAGGCGCATCATACATTAGAGCCACATTTTTCTTTGTTATTACAAATTTCCTATAAAAAATTTAAGGAACATGAAATAGAGCTACTCATGCATAAAGTCAATTGTGCAGATAAAAAGTGCTGTGTGCAGGTGTGTAATAGCTGACCTTCCATCAGGGGAGAAAGACACACTGTGAACAGGATTATGGAAGTGATGATGGTAAACTACTGCCCGAGTGACCAAGCTGACCAGTATGGCTGCTCCATCTGAAACACATTCATCAAACGGTGTTTAACTCAAAACTGTTTTGCCATTGAAAATAACCAACAAACTGTAATGCCACATTTTTCCAACTTAGACATTGGAGTCCAAAACTACGCTTGTTCTATGGTTCCATTTTCTCATTCATTACATTGTTTTTCCCTTACAAATGATATTATTAGCATCATAATTTGAATGAAAAGCTAAATATTAGAAATCATTTCATTATTTCTTAGTATTTGGTACACCTCCCTTTTTCTTGAAAGGGTTAGTTCACCCTAAAATGAAAATTATGTCAGTAATTACTCACCCTCATGACGTTTCAAACCCGTAAGACCTTTGTTCGTCTTCGGAACACAAATGAAGATTTGATGAAATCTGAGAGCTTTCTGTCCCTCCATTGACAGCAACGTCATTGAAACTTTCAAGGTCCAGAAGGATGGTAAAGATACAGTTAAAATAGTCCATGTGACTACAGTAGATCAACTTTTTGTGCGAAAAAAAACCAAACAACTAAAATAACGACTTTATTCAACAATTTCTTCTCTTTCATGTCATTCTCCTACACAGCTGACGTAGTGTAAACAGTGCAGCGTTTCTGGGTTCTATGTCAGAACGTCGGCTCATTATTGGCCAGCTCCTCTGTCAGCATCACACGCATCACACACATCACACACATGACCAGCGTCGGCCAATAGTGAGCCGATGTTCTAACGTAGAACCCAGAAGCGCTGCATTGTTTACACTACGTCAACAGCGTAGAAGAATGATATGGAAGAGAAGAGATTGTTGAATAATGTCGTTATTTTGGGGGGGTTTTGCGCACAAAAAGTATTCTCGTCGCTTCATAATATTAAGTTGAACCACTGTAGTTACGTGGACATTTTAACGATGTTTTAACTACCTTTCTGGGCCTTGAATGGCTGCTGTCGTCAAGTCTTCGTCGTTTGTTAGGAACCTGGGTGTGCTCTCTGATACCAATCTTTCATTTGAAAGCCACGTTTCTAGCATCTGTAAAATCGCATTCTTCCATCTTAAAAATATATCTAAATGACGACATATTTCAGTCAGTGACTGACAGAGGAGCTGGCCAATCAATGAAAAATGCAGAACAGTTAATGCGTTCATGACCTCATGGCTAGATTATTTTAATGCTCTACTGGGTGGTGTCCCTGCACGCATAATAAAGTCCAGTTGGTCCAAAATGCAGCAGCTAGAGTTCTCACTAGAAACAGAAAGTATAACCGTATCAGCCCCGTTCTGTCAACACTGCATTGGCTCCCTATTAAACATCGTATGAATTTTAAACTATTGCTGATTACTTACAAAGCATTAAATGGTTTAGCTCCCCAGTACTTGATCGAGCTCTTAATGCATTATAGTCCTTCACGTCTACTGCGATCTCAAAATTCTGGCCAGTTGATAATACCTAGAATATCGAAATCAGCTGCAGGCGGTAGATCCTTCTCCTATTTAGCACCTAAACTTTGGAACAGTCTTCCTAACATTGTCCGGGAGGCAGACACACTCTGTCAGTTTAAATCTAGACTAAAAACACATCTCTTTTACCTGGCATTCATATAGAACATTATACATTTCTATTATGCAAATCAGTTAAATTATTATTAGGCTGCATAGATTAGGTCAGCCGGAACTGGGGACACTTCCTATAACACCTGATGTACTCATTACATCATAAGAAGAATGGAATCTATACTAATGTTAGTATTTCTGTTTATTCCGAGGTTTACTGAAGTCAGCCGGATCCGGGCCGTATCCAGATCAGATGGTAGACCTGCGCCTGGGCCCATCCACAACGCATCCCTGAAGTACCAGCCTCATCAGCCCTGTGAAGGCCTCATCGACACGACAGCCATCGCACTGATCCTCAACAAACTCGTCTCATACCGGCGTGATGACTCCGATCTTCAACCAGATGGAACTGGATAATATTCGGAATGTTCCGATCCAATCTGACTTCTGACCTGTAATGCTGCCTGGATCATAATCATACACTGTTCGCTCGTTGGCCAGAGGAGAACTGGCCCCCTGACTGAGCCTGGGTTCTCCTAAGGTTTTTTCTCCATTCTGTCACCTTGATGGAGTTTTGGTTCCTTGCCACTGTTGCCTTGGCTTTTGGCTTGCTTAGTTGGGGACATTTAATATTCAACAATATTATTGATCTGCCTTAAAGGGATAGTTCACTTTGAAATAAAATTTTGGTATGTTTTAGCTTACCTCAAGGGCATCCAAGATGTA
>FLSR01004865.1:23280-42119 GCA_900092035.1 Leuciscus waleckii | reverse complement strand
GGACGTGGCTGTGTTCAAGAGGTAAAAACTATATAAATACTGTTCGTTTTCTCACACAAACTGCTCGTTTCGTGTCTTAGGCCATCAGTGTGTACTTACGATGGGGAATTGTTTAATTTGGACGATGGGGAATTGTTTTAATTTGGACTCTGTGCATGCTCTTTGAGGCAGGGACCATCGACCTGCATTATATGACTGACAGACAAGAACGGTTTGACCTAAAAATATCAAAATTGAAACTACTGCGGAAAAAGACACCTACATCTTGGATGCCCTTGAGGTAAGCTAAAACATACCAAAATTTTATTTCAAAGTGAACTATCCCTTTAAGGTGGAAGATGACGCAACTTTATTCTAACATCAAAGACGCAACTTTCTTCTAAAAAACAAACTTTGTTGTATTATTTTCATGTTATCACTGTGAAGCTGCTTTGATACAATCAGTATTGTAAAAAGCACATATAAATAAAGGTGACTTGACTTGAAGTTGCACTGACGTTGCTGTCAAAGCTCTCAAATTTCATCAAAAATATCTTCATTTGTGTTCCGAAGATGAACGAAGATTGTACGGGTTTGGAACGACATGAGGGTGAGTAATTAATTACAGAATTTTCATTTTTGGATGAACTAACCCTTTAAGTAGCCTTGAGCCAGCATGAACGCCACAAGTTTGTGTTAAAACCTAATGATCCATGTTATTCAGCATGATCTGAAAATGTTACGAAGACCTTGTGCTTCTGTGGAAGCAAGGAAATCTGGGAGATAACATGGTCGTTGTCAAAATTTTGCTAACTTGATTATTGACACAGAAAAGGTGCAGAATCATCAATATTACATTTTATTAGCATTTTATGTTAAACAATTTCTTTGTTTCATAACCTTTACTCTTATTTCTCAGGATCAAATTTGATTTGGGATTATTTTCAAAAAGAACTTTCTTTGAACACGTTATGAACACAGCCATGTTCATGACATGACAGAAAAAAAATACGCATGGAGAATGGTGGACTTTCCAATACCTTCATCTATAAGTATGGCAAGATTCCCATCTGGAGAGACTCCAAAACAGGTGATGTTCTTTGTGGTGGAAACTGGTAAGGTTTCTGATCGGTTACTGAAGAAATACGAAAAATAACATTCCTCAGCTGAAATCAGCATAACTTTCGCTTTTAAATGAGAGTGTTTTCAACTCACTTAGACTGGGCTATGCAATAAGTTTGTTTCAACGTTATGAAATAGAAATACTCACTTTTTCATATCAAAGACGGAGATGCGGTTCCCGACAGGACTGATGACAGAATTCCCATCTTTAGAGAAAGACAGGTTCCCGTGGCGATAAAATGCCCCTAATAAGTTGGAAAACTAGAAGAAAATGCAAACAATATCAGTCCAAACGTTCTCTTTCAGACATGCACATAATAAAAACAATTAATTGTCGCTTTTATTTATTTAGTATATATTATGAAATATTTATCAACAACGTAAACCGGCAGGCAAGATCTCACTAAAAATATATAAGGAAAAGCAATACAATCATTCACAAGAAGAACATCACGAATAAAATAGCGTCGGTCATACCTTGTATGCAAACTTCATGTTTTTTTTTAGATATTACGTTATGGATGAACCATTAAGCATCAAAAGCCCATCATTCTACACGTGAGAACCTCTAAATACATGAACGCACATGTGTTCAAGATCACTTCTTCTTCTTCTTGCGTTTACAGGAAACAATACTTGACAAAGACACATCTTCTTCTTGTTTTTTTACGGCGGATCTCAGACAAATATGTGCATTACCGCCACCTATCTTGAAAATGGACCATTGACACTTTCCTATACTATAACCTCTCAACCGACATAAATTCCCCTTATTTACCCGCACAGAGGCTTCATAGAGTTTCATCCGGCGCTGCGTGTTCAGCTCTCAGCCCCCATGAAAGAGAGAAAAAACAAAACAAAACAAAACTCTTTTAAATACGCTTATTTAACCCAGTATTTCCCAAATATTCTACCATTAAATTTATTATACTCCTATCTGACTTTAATACATTTTGAATTGTAAACTTAACTCCTATATTATTTAATTCCTCCTTCAACTCTTTCCTTTCAACATTATATCTCCTACAGTGCATTAATACATGCTCAACTGTTTCACTAACTTCACATGCCTCACATAAACCTGTTGGATGCTTACCTATTAAATGCAATGTACTATTCAATCTTGTATGCCCCAATCTTAATCTGGTAATCATATTCTCTTCATACCTACTCCTACCTGATATTCTTCCCTTACCCACTGTGCCTGCCTCTATGGGAATTTAACATAGGAGTGTCCAGACTTATGCACCCTGTATTTTAAGGAAGAACATTTATTTATTTACGATACATTATTCATTCACAAAGAAAATTGGTGTCCTTAAAGGTTGGATTTTTCCAAATTTTTTTAATTAAGGCATTAAGTTCAATTTCCAAAAGATGATTTTTTATTCCTCTTTTTAGTCAACTTTAGCATGGGTGTCTAATCTTATGCATAGCACTTATATATTTATATATAAAAAAAAGAAAAAGAAAAAAAACACCCAGCTCCTCCAGTTTCCACCCCAAAACTTCCAGTAATTCACTAAATCCTTGTTTTTTTTTCCAGATATTCTTTCCTTTACCCACAGTTTATTTTCATCTTATCTGCACCCTCTACCTGTCTTATATATACATTTCTCCTACATTCTTTTAATTAATCCTGTGTTATTCAGAAACTGAAACAACACCTTTACCGTACTATTTCCTATATCTGAGTGAGTCTAATATATTCTTTAATGTTAACTCTTTTCCTTCATTCTTCCATATTTCGTCTCTTAGCACTTATCTTTCTTCATCATAATCCTTTATAATTACATGTTCAACAGTTTCACTCTGTCCACATTTCTCACACATTCTCACACAGTTGGATGTTTAGATATTAGATGTAATGTTGTATTCAAACCTTTATGTCCCATATCTTGTAATTATATTTTCGTCCCTTCTATTTCCCCCACTCTTTCTACCTTTTCCCAATTTATTTTGTATTAAATGTCTCCCTTTAGTCTCATTATCCCAATACTGTTGCCACTTTTAAATCACTTTCTCTTTTATTAGTCTACTGAGTTTTATTTCTCTTATACTATGTGGTAGTTCAATTTCTACCATTTCGTCATCTACTGCTTGCTTGGCTAATTTATCTGCTTCTTCATTCCCTTTAATTCCCACATGGGCTGGAACCCACATAAACTGTACTTCTATCATACCTTGTTTTAATTCAAAGAGAAGGATTTCCATTACTATGTCTGGCCTTGATTCTGACATTTGGTTATCAATACTGACATTGCTGAAAATGAATCTGAACATATGACCGCATTTTGTATTTCTATTTCCTTAATTAGTTGTACTGCTAGCAGAATAGCCATCATTTCACCTGTCAGCTGATCGCTTATTCTAGCTTTTTTCTTTATCTGTAACTTTGGAACATTGACTGCCACTCCTACTCTCCCCCCTTTTTTGGAAGCATCTGTGTATACCTGTATATATTTCCGTACTTAAGCCCATATTCCTTTGTCTCATTACTTCCTTCTTTTTGTCTTATCTTCAGTAAAGTTAAATCTACTATTGGCTGAGGAAGAATCCATAAAGGGTAATGTGGGTACACCACTCTTGATGCATCTATATTTGCCTATCCCCATCTCCTTAATATCTCCTTCCATCCAAAACTCTTTTGTTTATTCATTCATTGTTCCCAACATATTCCTAGTATATTTGTTGTTGTATGTACTTCATCCTGACTCTTAATATTTGTCCAATATATTGCCCTTAACTGTTGTCTTCTAATATCAAACGGCATTTAATTTATCTCTACTTGCACAGAGCCCGACATTCTCTGACTTGCATTGCTGCAATAGGTTTAAGATCACTTCCGGATCATTACCAAAATAAAAGCCCCCTACACTAACACATAAAAGTACCCCAACGATTATTGCGAAAGTATACAATTAAAAAGATTGTGCCAAGAAAAGGTTACAAACGGTGGGGGTTGGGGGATACGTAATTTATATTGCATAATGGGATATATTTCACAGTAAATGTGTTTTAATTGATCATTTGTAGATATTTTTATTATTATTTTTGTTTCCTTTAAAAGAAAAAAAGGGGGAAAAAAGACGTAAGCTAATCAAACTAAACTGTTGAGCAAAATCAATTAAATGTTATGTTCTTGCATAAAATGAAATGTAACAGTCTAACCATAGACAGTATATAAACGAGTCTAACATGTCCACAAGGTGGCGTCTTAGCACGTTGCTAAAATAATCTTAAATGTAAAATAAAAGAAAGAAACAAATAATACAAAGATGTATTGATCTCTTTGTCATAAAAAGACAGTTTGTGAGTATCTGCGATTAAAACCAACAATTTAGATAGGATAATGTTACATTCCTATTACCTGCCCTGAACCCTGTTCTGTTCTCCAGTAGAACTGAGAACTGACGTCAGCTTTTGATTAGCATATCTCCCTCTATATATTTCATGCTTGCGCATTGGCGCGCCACAGTAACGCAACGTTATTCAGCTAAATACTTCTAACTCAATCCGTCTACCAAGGTATGTATTTTAGATATAATGTTATGCATATAAAATAATTATATTGGCACCATGTTAACTATTGGTAAAAACGCAAACCATTATATAAGTAGCTGTTTATTGGACGTGTGAAATCTGTCCTTTTTCAAATAATTTCTGAAAACATATAGCCTATGTCTTTGTATTTGAAGACGTGCTGTGTTCAAAGCATCTTTATAACATTCTAATTTGTAGCTATTAACAAATACGCAAATGTTGATTTAAAGTCGATAACTCTAGGCGATCAAGGCGGTTAACCTATTTTCCTTTGTTAAGCCTCTTTGTGCTGCAAATGCATTAATAAGGATGTGTCTCGTGTCAGTTGGCACATGCTCCCTTGTATCAAAGGCAGTAATGTGTTATAACGTGTGATTGGTGAACAGGGCGTTAAAAGAAACTGTAGTATTGTGTGCTGGCTGATAAAGCGGCACAGGGCGGTGTTTTTTCCTGAATGCAATCACTTTCTGTGAAATCCAGTCGAAATGATCTGTGCGACCATGCTCACGAAAGAAACCGAGCTGAATGAGCAAAAATCTGTCAGATTTTTACTGACGAGCGAAAGAAGAAAAAACTTTTAAAATTTTTACGAACAAAAAAAAAAAAAGAAAAAGAAAAGAAAATATATGCAAAACGGTCCGCTGTCGTATTGAATCATCATATTTGCGCTTCTCTTGTAATCTCAGCGTGGGAACTGCTATTGTTATGTAAATATTCATTTTTTCTGTCTCAGACGCCATTCAAAAGGGTGCGGTTTTGTTCAGTGCTGTGTGGCACTGTCATGTACATTAACGGCATGTGATGCAAATCGCCTCCAAATGAACAATAGATTGCAAGACCTTCATTGCCTCGGTGTTTTAGCGAAGCAACCCTCGCTCTCTCCTAATGACTTAAGTGCTTTTACAGACAAGAAAGCGAGAAAAATAAATAAATGTATTCTCTTTTGTTCCTTAAGCATACAACCAATCATGTCTGACAAACCAAACCTGGAAGAGGTACCAGCTTCGACAAAACCAAGCTGAAGAAGATGAGACGCAGGAGAAAAACCCACTGCCATCTAAAGAAAGTAAGAATTTCAACACAAAATTGTCCTTTTTTGACATCCAGGCATTACATAACTATAGTAAGCTGTGCTTGGAAACGTCTATATCTGTGTCCATAGGTTATAATTAGTTAATCTTCACACAGAATGTTATCAAATGAGATTCAGAAGCACAAATTGAGTGCAAATGTTCGCAAAGAGGAGGTGAATATAAATATGACCCTTCCTTCTTTGTCCACAGCCATTGAACAGGAGAAGCAGGCGGCCTCGTGAAGACACAAGCTGCCATCATGCACTGTGCACACTCCCTTCCCTGCATTGCCTTCTTTTTATTCACTTCTTTTAGCAGTATAACTTTGTAACCAAAATGTAAAAAAAAAAAGAAAAAAAAAATCTAAAGCTGCATCACTTTTTGATGGGAGTAGCAGTATAACTTTGTAACCAAAATGTAAAAAAAAAAAGAAAAAAAAAATCTAAAGCTGCATCACTTTTTGATGGGATGAGCCGACCCTCTAGCAACACCTAGATGCGTCTGGACCGCCTCCCTTGTCCATTCCAGCGTTGGGAAGAAAAGAGAAAGCTTCTTCTTCCAGGAGCATGTGGCATGGATTCATCTGGTGCCCATGGTGGGCTATTTTGCATTGGTTTCGACTATGCCATAGGACAGGGGGGCGTGGCCTTGTGGATATCCCCAAATATTCATCATCCGAATGAGGCGTGGCTTTTTGTTGACAAGTGACCAGCTCACAAAGTTATGGCATTGTATTTTTTATTTCAAATTATAGGATAAACTGCACAATCTTGGATTTTTATGTTGGTAATGATTAACACCTTCTTGTTAGTGCTGCTTCAGTGAAATGCTTTTTTATTGCTAAGAAATAGGAGGAGGAGAAAAAAGCAAATTCAGTCTAGATGTGAAAACACTTCTAAGGACCGGGTGTTGTATTTTAATTGATTGTGCCCTTTTTATCGATGTGGTTTTGGGGTTGCTTTGTGTTGCACCCTGTCTTGGTTGTCTTATTGTATGGCGGTTATTATCGTTCAAAATGTAAATTAATGTGAATGCTTTCAACTGTTGATCAAATTTTTTCTTGGGTTTTGTAAAAAGAAAAAAAAACTCAGCAACCATGTTATATTGCCACAAACCATTTATCGATAATGGAACATTGAAACTGTTGTAATAAAAAACTTTGTTATCAGGATTTTTTTGTGTTCAGTCTTTGTTGTCATTTCCCCATATGCAAGATCTGAAAATAGATAAAGTTCAATTATAACGCTAACATTTTAATGTCTAAATATGCCTCCAGCACCATGGATTAGTGTTTTCCTCTGCAACCTAATTACAATGGCATGGTGACACAGATTCCATATCAATGTTTATAAAGCAAGTCTCAGGTTTAAACAAGTTTTAGAAGTAAAAAAATAAATAAATATAAAATATATATCAGTGGAGGAGGCCAAGGGAAAATCCAAAGTGAAACCATTTTAAACAGAGCTTACCACTTTGCTTCTATCTGACAATGAATAATCCCAATCAGCTTTTGTTAATACACACCATAATTTATTATCATCATTACCCTCTAAACTCTCAGCCAATTTTGACTGTTTTAACTGCATATTGCATGTGATTAAAGAGGACAGTTAAAATGGCTACAACTTCCTTGATCTCATTCGCTGGTGATTTTCTCTACTGTAGAACAGTGTTTGGCACACTTAACATCAGGATTTTAGCATGTGTCCTTGTAAGTGGATTGGTGTTAAGTCATTTACACTTAATACTGTATTAATCTCTTGGGAATGCCATTGGTTGGACTTGGAGGCGAGGGGCTGCATAAGATTATTTGTGTTCATTTCATGTGTCACAGTGACATCACAAGCAGATAGATTAATAAAAGGTCTGCAAGTCTCCCTCACTCTCATCCATTCTCTCCGAGGTCTTAATCAAAAATGAAAACAACTTTGTGGTACCTATTAGATATTTCTAGCTAATAAGTTATATATACATGCCACAGAATCTGTTAATAGCTGTCTGGGCAGAGTATATTAATGGCTTGGTCCTCAGGGCTTCTGTTATATACTTTACCTAGTAAATTCATTGAATAGACTTCTTGTTGAACAAGGCCATGGGCTTTGTTTTAGGAGCTGCTTTTTGGCCTTGGCCTGCTTTTAAATAATCTATATTGTTAAAAGCGCTATATAAATGAAGGTGACTTGACTTGACTGTAATTGGGTCAGTATTTCTGCAATTTATTTATAAAGTGCAGAATATAAGTCTTATTATAGGGGAATTGATTTTTTTATGATAACTTCGAAACTTCGATAACTTTAAAGACAGACCTACTGTTAGCTCGGAGGTTGATAATCGATGGTTTGCTTAAGAATATTGCTAATATTGCTATGCTAAAAATATTTGTTGTCATTGTCATTTGACCAGCGCTAGTTGTGTCACTTCACTGCCATTCATTAATCCTCTCCCATTACCTCATGGGATAGTAAAATGTCCAAAAGTAAAAAAGTAGTAAGTCATCCGACCACTGTTTTATGAATACTGAATTTAGAAATGCTACTCTGTTCACATACCTTTTTTGCCTACTATAGGGCAGTTTGCAATAAACGTCAAATATATAGTTTCTAAATACATAATCAACATCTTTAAATCAATAGTTTTAAATGTATCCATTGTTTTTTATTTGATTATAAATCATATGCAATGCTGAAATTAAAGTTCTTTCCCTCAATAAAGCTGTTAATTACAGTCTTACCTTTGTCTTTTTGTCCGTTTTTCAAATACTTTTTTTGTTTCAAATCAAAGTTTATAATGTTGTTATTTACCTCATAGCTGGTTGGTTTGCTTCATGACTTGTAACTCTTGTAACAAAGACTTTCTAAAAATCCTTATGGGAAAAATACTTTTCGAACCAAGGCTGCTGAAAAAGCAGTCTTACAGAAGAATAATACTGTACTGTAAAGAGCCAAAATGAATTTTATGAAATGTATGATTACATGAGCACTTTCCTGGAGAGCAACTTAGAATGTAAATATCTGAATATCATTCATTGAGACCTAATAGTCTGTTGATAATGAATACAGTATCAAGCTCCTCTCTCCCAACTGTCTGCCTTAATGTTACTACATCTGTTAAGACACAACCTCAAAGCTGCCCCACTGTGTGACCTCAGCAGAAAGCTACAGTCTGGCTGGCCCATTGATCGTTCCGGTATTTCTCGACTTAAGCCAATGGGAGGCCATTTAGCTTTTCACAAGCCGTTGCACATAGAATTGTGGTTCAGTGATCTTTCATGTCTCAGTGTTTGGCTCAGACAGACAAATGAAGTTGAGCCTTTGGGATACTGGCTACTAATAAAGAGTGCATTGTGGAGAGGGACCTCAAATCGGATTGTTTTAACCCTTAAGATTGCATATCATTTTAAATTAGCAGATTTAACAGTTGCATTGTAGACTAAGAATAAAATGTAGGTGGAAAATAGATAAATAATTCTTATTCATTAAAATAAGGTCAATAACAAAAGTGTCAAGTCAAATTTATTTAAATCTTTTCACAATATACATTGTTACAAAGCAGTTTTACAGAAAGTCAAAGTTTTGAATATACAAAGTTTTGAATATAATATAGTATATTTAGTGTTATATATTTAGTGATATAGTTTATATAGTAATATAATTATAATATTTATTGGCAAAACTTTAGTTTTGGGTCAGATTCTCACTATTAACTAGTTCCTTATTAGCATGCGTATTAGGATGTTGGCTGTTTATCAGTACTTAAAAAGCTCATATTCTTCATGCCCATATTGAATCCTTATTCTTCATGACCATATTCTACATCCTTTGTCCTAGCCAATTCCAACTAAACTTAACAACTACCTTATACTAACTATTTATAAGCAGTAATTAGGAGTTGCAAAAGTCATTGTTAATATAGTTAATAGTGAGAATTGGACCCTAATCTAAAGTGTGACTTAATTATTATAGTAATATAGTAACATAATTTCTCAGTGTTTATAATTTGCCTTATAGTCGCATTTAGCAGATTGGACATACTTATAATTCGTGATAGTATATCAAAATGGGTGATAATATAGTTAGAATTACCAACAAATAAAAAAATAAACATAGCATAAAGTATATCGCTTGCGTGAGTGTACTGTATGTAATAAGCAGCGGTTAATTTGGCTACATAATGTATCTTCAGCAGCCATGACATTATAGTAACAATTCTATCACTTCTACTTTCCAAACATTCCATCTGTTGATCAAAGTGGTTTACTATAAGATAAATAGAGGCCTCCACTACTGTTTCCACAGCAACCTGACTTACACGAGAAAGTATCAGTGTTGTAGACACTTTCAAAGTATTAAAGACATTTTCATAAGTCTGAATATGTTTTGTATCACTTTGCATTTTCTCTGTATAAGAATTCAAAACAACGAAATCATCTCCAATATAAAATATAATATAGTCTCCCAACCGTATTCTTCGATTTAACTGCCTGCTATATTGTGAGTCTCTTAACAATGGTTACAATTTTCAAGATTGCAAAGCGCCATGCTTGGAAACAGCAAGACACCAATAGAGTGCATGGTAGTTGGAGGCATGTTTAAATATTCCATATTTGCAATATTCCATGTCCAATTAGATATTTCAATGACCATCATCAGGTCCAGAAGCAAACTGCAATGTTCTTTTACACAAATAATTACATTAATAGACTAATGTGACAATTGAATTGCTATGTCGCATAACCTCACTCAATATAATTCCTGTGGTTTCTTTTGTTCTGCTTGCTGTAGCCTCCCTTTTGAGCAAGAGACACCCCCTAAAATATGTGCAATAACAACCACAACCACAGGCCAAGATGCTTTGCTCAATCATTGGCCTACACAGTAAGTATATTGGTGTACTACTCATGTGTGTTTTATCTGTACACTGTTAGAAAAAAAAAATCTGTAGAGAAACAGATAATGTCCTAGCAAAAAAGGACCAGTAACTTTTCCCTTATGTTTTCCTTCAACCCTAAAAAGCAATACAATCCAACGCATAAGTCAAAATACAGGTTAAACACTTGTGAAATATCAATATAGAAAATTCCTTCATATAAACTGTTACATGTATGATCTTGTTTCCCCCCTTCATTGTGTTTTTGGTTCAGTCCTTGACCTAGTGTTCCATGATTGTTCTAATTAGTCATGTCTATCACCTGTGCATTGTCAATCACCTCATTAGTTATTTTGTTAGACCCTGTGTATTTATACCTTGTGTTCTCCTTCAGTCTTTGTCTGTTATCCTCAATGTAAGTGTTTGGGGTTTCCCCTGAGAGTTTGGTTATTAAATGTTATTTCTACATATTTCTCGTCTCCATGAGCTTTGTAGTGGTGGGCAGATCGAGGCTTCGTGAAGCAATGAAACAGTTGAAACAAATGTTCCATATTGTTTCGAGGCTTCGAATCAATCCGACACCCGTCTCAACGGTGACACCTAGTGGTCACTTGCAGGTGTTGTTCTGAAATAACCTTGACGAGCCATTAAAATAATGTGTTGTTTTTTTATTATTGTATTTTTCTAATATGTGAAGCTTGTAACCTATAGGCTTCTCACTGTGCATAATGTTATTTTGGTCCTGCAAAATGAATATTAATAAAAGAAATCAAGCCACAATGTCTCACTTTTTTAGAGATTTTTATGAAAAAATATTAATTTCTCTGCTGTGGAAGGACTAAGCCTAGCCTACTTCTTTTTTTTACAGTTAATTTCTCCAGCCTTTGAAAAAATCCTCTCACACGGGACACTTGTTGCTGGCATGCAAATATATTTTTTAGCTAGGACATACAAATGAGGAAAGATTACTGCTCTCTCTTTCCAGTAAATTAGTGGATCATGAGTTCTGGGCAAATACGCAAATTTCAAATTCTCCTCAAATGGCGCATCATGGATGATGTATTGTTGCAGTAGGCTAGCTGCCGATCACAATACACACATCTCACTTTATTTGGGGTTTCTAAATGGAAATGCTCCCACACCACAGATGTACGGCATCTCTTCTGGGGAGCCTCCATTTTATCTATCTATCCAAATCTATATATCTATCTATATGAATCTATCTATGTATCTATAATCTATCTATGTATCTAGATATGTATCAGATATAATATGTATCTATATATGTATCTATCTATAACTATCTATGTATTTATATATGTATCTATAATCTATCTATATCTATTAATCTAGCTGTCTATATATATTTATATCTATGTATCTATTAATGTGTCACTATATGTATACTCTGTCTGTCTCTAGCCTATCAGTCAATGTGTTGTGTAAATTTAAATGTAAGCCTAAATAGCCTATAACTAATCAAATCGCACTATGTCACTATATACTCTGTCTGTCTCTAGCCTATCAGTCAATGTGTTGTGTAAATTTAAATGTAAGCCTAAATAGCCTATAACTAATCAAATCAAATATGTCACTATATCACCAACAATCCGCTATCTCAAAATCAAACTCCTCTCACAAAAACCCACGAGGTCAATATGCGTTGATTTCACTTTTTATACAGATGGGCAACTGTTCCCGACCGTGTCAATCAAACGCTGATTCGACGGAACACTTAGTGAAACACTTCGAGGCTTCGTTTGGCCATAGTCACGTGACATGGGTGTTTTGAATCACGCTTCGGATCAGTGTTTCGAAACATCTGCACTTCGGGATCTCGCAAAGCTTCGGAACGACTGTTTCGCGTCAGCCATCCCTAGAGCTTTGTCCTTCACATAACGTGACAGAATAACGGCCCTAACAGTGATTAATTTTTTTGGGCTTTGTTTTTTCCTTTATTTTTCAGGGTTTTTTTCCCCCTATGGCTCTACCCGCCAACCAGCTTCTGTCTGGAGCAGGGAGACCGCCCGCTGGAAGAACACACTTGTGACTTTATCCAGCTTGTGTGTCAGACACACTACCCAGACCGCTTGTTCTGTGTATTTTATCACACCAGCCTGAGCGAGCGGTCCAAGGCACGCATTCCAGCGTGCGGTCCGAAGGAGGATTTTGCTGCATTTGTGGAGTGGGTGCTGGTGAACAATTCACCATTCACCATTGACCCTGCTGAGGATGACATCACCACTAGCCCCACTCCATCACTGCCAGAGACCAGCCATCCACCCCAGCAAGTGATGCGACGGAGAAGTTGCACGTGCCCACGCAGACCGTGGAGACCAGCCTGCCGCGATAGACGAGCCTGTACCGAGGATAAGGAGAGAGAGTGTCATCGTCACAGAGCCTGGACCACAAACGGAGTCTGTACAGGTTCGTGAGCCGGCAACATCGTGCGTCACATAGGGAGTGCTTGTGGAGCTCGAGGGCTGGGAGGAGAGCCCCGCCTACACCACTACTGCTGTGGATGAGATGTCAGTGGCCTCTGGGATATATTATGAGGAACTGAAGGTCATTTTTGAGGAGATCCTCATAGACTGGTTTGGCAAGGTAATTCCTGTTTCCCCTGTATCTCCAGAGTTCCCAGTATCTTCAGCACCAACTGTATCTCCAGTGTCCCTTGTCACCAAAATTAATGTTAAAGAGGTGTGTGAACTCGCAAGTACCATGTCAGGCACTGTAATTTGCTCTGGCCCCCCTTCCTGTTCGCAGGAGTGATGAGATACTTAGTAGACTGTGCTCACTCAACGGCTGGCTGTCTAATGGCGCTTTTCCACTACACAGTACCAGCTCGCCTCGGCTCGGCTCGACTCGACTCGACTCGGCTCTGTTTGGTTTTCCACTGTGTAAAAGTTGTACCTGTACCTGCTTCCAGGTACTTTTTTTCGTACCACCTCCGGCGAGGTTCCATGTAATCGCACTTAAATCGATTTGGCTTATCGCGATTTTGAAATCGCAAAGGCTGCGATTATTTGTTATGCGCAGTTTGTCATTGATGTACGGCTCTGTAAACGCTGCTCCATCTGAAAGCACTGTGAGTTTGAGTCACTTATAACGTGCATTTGAAAAAACAACACGCGTCAAACATCTTTCCAAAACATGAGAAGCATTTATGAACCTCTTGTCCAACAACAGACAACATTTAATATCATTCATTTACTCCAAACTCACTTCATAACGACAGTTGAGCATCCTTCTGTGAGATGATGTGCCTTCTTACACAGAATAAGGCAGTCGTGTATTTATAAGTCATGTTTAATCAAAGCGTTTTAATCTTCTGTTTATTCAGCTACAGCGATAGGGATTTCCTGGAATGATGCGCATTATTGTACTTCTGCGGCGGGGCATATTTATTGTGTTTGCATGAGAGCGCCCTCTGGCATTCAAATGGGGCAGTATTTACTACCAATCAGCCGCACTCCACTGACAAGCTGCGCATAAAATAATCGCAGCCTTTGCCAAATTGTGTGCGGTTTTATTGCGATTAATTGTTCAGCCCTAGTATTCATCCTTCCTGGGATGGTGCTGCTCTTCTCTCTAGTAATATGGCACATTGTCTTAGAGCTCAAACATGAATTGGGCCTCAGGTCAGGAAGCAGACAGGCTAAACCGACCATCTGCTAGCTGTCTCACGTCACTGAGGTCAGATAAATCACATCACATAGAGACTCTTTCACCTATCATCATATAGAGACTGTGTCTGTTCCCCAAATTAGGACGTACAAAAAAGTCCTAAACCCATTTAAGGGTAAAAATGTAATTGATGTCAACAAATAAAAAAAAACAGATATAATACGGATGAACAAAGATAAAGCTTGGGTTGCTGAATATTCAATCCCTTACTTCAAAAGCACTTATTGTTAATGATATGATTACAGACTATAACCTAGATGTGCTGTGTTTGACAGAAACCTGGCTAAAACAAGACGATTACATTGCTTTAAGTGAGTCCACCCCGTAAGATTACTGTTATAAACATGAACCCCGTCTGAAAGGCAAAGGGGGAGGTATTGCTGTAATTTATAGTAATATCTTCAGAATTACTGCGAAGTCTTGTTTTAAATATAATTTTATTGAAGTGTTGGTGCTTAATGTAACACTAGCTAGTGTAAATGATAAATCACGTTTGAGATTTGTGCTGGCTACTGTCTACAGGGCACCATACAGACTTTATCAAAGAGTTTGCTGATTTTGTATTAGAGTTACTATTGGCTGCAGATAAAGTCCTATTTGTTGGTGATTTTAATATACATATAGCTAACGAAAAAGATGCATTGGGATTGGCATTTAAAGACATTCTGAACTCTATTGGAGTTTGACAACACGTGTCAGGACCTACTCATTGTCGTAATCATACTTTAGATCTAATATTATCACATGGAATCAATGTTGATGCCGTTGAAATTCTATAACAGAGCAATGACATCTCAGATCATTATCTAGTCTTGTGAATACTTCATTTAGCCAAGGCTGCAAAGCCGACTCCGTGTTTCAAATATGTTAGACCTATCACTTCTGGCACTAAAATTACTTTTATTAATAATATCCCTGATCAGTTTCATCTCCTCAGCATCCCAGATAGCTTAGAAGAACTCGATATTGCGACAGAAACGTTTTACTCTCTCTTTTCCAGCACCAGTTGCTCCTTTGTGCTTAAAGAAGATTAAAGAAAATATTCCAACGCCATGGTACAACGAGCACACTCAGGCCCTTAAAGCCACAATATGTAACTTTTTTGCTTTAAAAATAGCAAAAATCACTATATCTATGTTATATATATTTTTTTAGTGTGTACTTACATTATCCCGACTGTTTCCAACAACTTTCAACCAGGAGAAAATTTGTAATTTAATTCGAAGACACGTCACGTTTCTTTATTTCCGTTTTGTCGCCGTCAATGTCGTCATATCCGCAAAAAATCCGCTCGTACTGCCATAGAAACCAGAGCCCTCTGATAGTAACCAAGGCGACAGACGTGGACAACTGTGTAGTTCGTAATGTCTATCTGCACGCTGTTGTTGTTTCGTTCAAACATTATGGACCATGGCAAGAAGACTTCTAATAAACTGAGCTGTGACTGTTAGTAGTAATTCTGCACTCGCGTGCAACGTTAGTTCGGGAGAATGAAATGTCTATATTCCTTATATGATAGCTGATAGCTGTCTCTTAGCAATCCCGAACTGCTTCATATCACAGTCATGATAAAAGCATCGATGTATTCAGTCATCCATAAACATTATTAGATCCATAGATTAGATCGGTCGGCTTGACGTTGACGACAAGATCCATAATTCTTAGCAAATGTTGCGTCATCAAACTACGCCTTTGTCATTGTAAATAGGTTAGCGACCCCTAGTGGCGAAAATTCCATACAGTACGTTTAAGAGAGCAGCCAGAAAAATGGAGCGCAACTGGAAGAAAACAAAACTAGAGTTTTTTTTCCGCATTTCATGGAAAGAGAGCAAGATTACATAGGAGAGGCCTTAAAAGCTGCTATATCTGCTTATTTATCAACCCTATTAGAAGAAAATAAACGAAACCCTAGGTATTTATTTGAAACAGTGGCTAAATTAACAAAAAATAAATCTTCAACCCCAGATGTTTCCAAGCAGCACAGCTTTAATGAGTTTATGAACTTCTTTACTAACAAGATTGATAATATCAGGGAGAAAATTATAACTATGCAACCGTCTAATACAGTATCGCATCAGGCAGTGCATTGTAACAATTTGATTCATTCATAGCTATAGGAGAAGAATTTTCTAAACTCGTTAAATCATCTAAATCGACAACATGCATGTTAGACCCTATACCGACTAAGCTACTGAAAGAGATGCTTACAGAGGTCATAGATCCTCTTCTTAATATCATTTATTCATCTTTGTCATTAGGGTACATACCAAAAATGTTTAAGCTGGCTACGATTAAACCGCTTGTTAAAAAAACGCAACTTGATCCTACAGAATTTGTCAATTACAGGCCGATCTCGAATCTACCTTTTCTGTCAAAGATCCTAGAAAAGGCAATATCCTCACAACTATGTTCCTTTTTAGAAAGAAATGGTATCTGCGAGGATTTGCTACAACAAGAACCCCGCTGCCAGCCCAGGAGAGAAAGAACATCTCCGTCTATCGGTCAGCCTATCCGGCAGAGGCCTCCACCTCCTCACCCATTAAGAGGTACAACCATACTCCATGGTATCAAAACCTCCTCTCATATGACCTCCTCCAGAGCCCAAGTTCCCTCACCTAAATTTATTCAGCCTCCTCCTAACACCTTAGCTGAATGCTATCCAGTGTGCGCTCACTGTAATTCTACCGAACATCATATCAGTAAATGTGGTGATTTCCTCCAGCTCACCAACGACCAGAGAACTAACTGGATCAAGGACCAGAGACGCTGTTGGCGAGATCACTTTGCAACCCAATGTGACCTGAAGGGATGCTGCAGCCAGGTAACGGGAAACACCTACACATCCTATGCAACATTAACCAGAGCAAATGCAAAATCTATATCTTGACCACCCTAGTGATTGCAATAAAGTACTACTGTGAAGGTATAGTTGAAGTGACCCTGCGCAATGGAAACAGATCCTTAGACACTTATGTCATACTGGATGATGGGTCTGAAAGAACAATCCTTCTTCACCCTGCTGCCCAAACACTTCAGTTAAAAGGAAAATCTGAGAGGCTACAGCTGAGAACTGTGAGACAGGATGTTCAGACTCTTAAGGGAGCTTCTGTATCCTTTACCCTTATTCCTAAAGTGCATCCTAATAAGTCCTATCTCATCAGTCAAGCCTTCACTGCTGACCAGCTGTCCTTGTCAGAACATTCTCACCCGGTGAAATTCCTCCAGCGGCGCTACTCACACCTCCGTCAGCTCCCTCTCAAACAGCCTAATAAAGTAAGACTGCTTCTCCTTCTAGGGGCTGATCATACACATCTTATCATCCCAACACAACCTGTAAAATTAGGCCCTCCTGGAACCCCTGTAGCAATCAAGACCCAGTTCGGCTGGACACTGCAGGGTTCTGCAAGAGATCTCTCTAGCTTTCCCTCTACTTTTTCTCACTATATCTCCTTTAAATGCCCACCTGATGCCATCCACCATAATGTCCAGAAACTGTGGCAGATTGATGCATTACCTCAGAAAGCATGAAAGCTCTGGTTCGTTCCAAACAGGATCAAGAGGCAATGCACCAGCTTGAGACCCAAACCATCAGAACACCTGTTGATGGCACCGTCTATCGGTGCCACGATATGCAGCACTTCTCCTCCGTGTAGACCTCTGGCCCCCAAGAAGGCGGTAATGTCCCGTCTCCGCAGCTGTGAAAGGCGACTCCTTCAAAACCCACAACAGGCAGAGACCTATACCAGCAAGATCCAGAAATTAGTTAATGCTGGGTATGTCAATAAGTTGTCATCCTCTGAAATAGAAGATGCCCCTGAGTCCTGGTTCATACCCCACCACATGTGCATCACAATGGTAAAGATCACATTGTGTTTGATTGTTACTTTACCGAAATCAGTGTCTGAACTCAGTTACTTCCTGGATCAATCCTTGGAATTCAGGGCGGCTGTTAAGAAGTTTTTATCATAGATATCCATATAAGGCTAGATGTCTTAAGGCGGAGTCTTGAACGGCATCACCGGCGGCCATCTTGTCACAGGGAAGTGTAAGGCCCGCTATATTGGCCCAATCTGCCGGTTCGCCAATACACGGGGAAGGTTGTCACGTGTTCTGTCCTCACTCTTGCAAAGTATTGGTTGGTTAAATTTGCAATACATTAATCATGTACTCACTCGTTAATTCATCTGACTCCATAAATGAAAGGTTTTAATAATCTGCCTCACTAAAAGTGAACGAATGTTTGACTATTCCTTTAACCATTAAATGAACAATGAATGAATGAATGAATGAATGAATGAATGAATGAGGCATTTATATAGCGCTTTCATATGTACTACTGTACACCCAAAGCGCTTTACAATCATATCAGGGGATCTCTCCTCAACCACCAACAATGTCAAAATCAGTTATAATAATCATATGTAACAATTTAATATTTCAGATATCAGAGATCAATTCCACAATCAATTCAAATATCTAGAACATGGTTATCCATTGGTTACACCAAAGAATCTTACCCAGCTTGTACCTGAGATAGAGAGAGAGAAAGGGAAAGAGAGAGAGAGAGAG
>FLSR01004865.1:12956-23269 GCA_900092035.1 Leuciscus waleckii | reverse complement strand
CACACACACACACACACACACACACACACACACACACACACACACACACACTCGCTCTCGATGGCCAGACTGTGCTCGCTGAGTCTCTCTCTCACACACACACACACAGTTCACATCAAAGTCAATTGCGCTGGGTGCAAGATAGGGCCCAATGGCCCATCATATCATTTGTATACAGTACATGGAGGTGCATGCAATTCTTGGCATGTAACGTTATACAGAACTCGGCAATTAACAGATTTCCAATGTTTGTAAATTCTTGTTGACTCAATAATAAATTGACATTTCAGAATTGGATCTGTTTGTTTGTGTTTCATTTGCATATTAATATAACATTATGTCTCGCTAGCTAGCTAGGTGTGTGACAGTGAGGAAATGGCTAGCATGAGCATCATTTACTTTGGGAGTCTAGGTAGCGCGGACTCCGCCGATTATATTAAGAAATCAACTCTCAGTAATGGTGAGACATTACCAGATCCCTACGCTATTTCAGTCCACGAATGAATCAAAGATATGTCCAGGGGGCCAGCAATCATATGGCCCCATATATACACTTATTTAAATGGACTGTTTTCTATTTAATATATTTGAAAATGTAATTTATTCCTGTGATCAAAGCACATTCACACATGGTTTGTGAATGCAGTTTGTTATATTGATTATGATGACATGATGATCATATAGCCTGTTCATTCACTAAATCTCATTCAGTTTAATCCTGTATCAAGTGTTACATTACCACCACTGTGAAACTACAGAAATTAGTTACAATGATAATTGTTTTTTTTAACACATCATGCACAACCAAAGAAAGAGTTACACTGACTTGTAGAAACACAGAGATATCAGAAATCAGCATGTCTCTCAACAATGGTGGCAATAATTTATTTATTTATTTATGCAGCAGTGCATGCTGAGAGTTTTATACTGTCCTGGAACCCAGCATGCATTGCGACATGAATGTTGATGTCTGTGTGTCTGAGTCATGCAGTAGTTCAAAATGTTTTAATGCAGTATATGATTTCAATATTCTTCAGAATAACTGCTTACAGAAACATTGCTGGATTTCATGAGGTAGATTAAGATATATGACAAATATTAAATAGTCATAAATTCAAAGCTTTTACACTGGATGAGATCAGAAAATCAGACATGTCCAAAATGATTATGGCATCATCACAACAGCCAAAAACACCTGATCAACTTCCTCTTGACTTTGTCTTGCCATAACTAATGTGTTTTATAAACTCACAGTTACAGCAGCCAGAGAGAAACTAATGTTATAAAGTCAAGGGTCAAGAGCAGTGTTGGTCAAGTTACTTGGAAAAAGTAATTAGTTACTGATTACTGATTACTTCTCCAAGAAAGTAATCCAGTTACTTTACTGATTACTTATTTTCAAAAGTAATTAGTTACTTTACTAGTTACTTTCTAGTTACTTTTCGCATGAAATGAATACGCTATAAAGCAATAGACCTTTCAGCCTAATTCTATTCTTTCTGCATATTCCATCATCTAAAATTGAATCAAATGAAACATTCTTTTTTTAAAACTTGTTTTATTAGTTTCAGTATTTTAACTTTATGCACATTGCATCAATGACTCACTCATTAAGATGGTCGCCTGCCGCCTCCTACTGGCGGTTTATAAATATTATTTCTATGCACAAATAATATTTCTTATTTGTATATTCAAAAAATATTTTAAATAATCTCATTACATTATTTAATGCAGTTTATTTGATTGGTAACAGCCCTTTAGCATGTTATTATTCTATTGTAATTTATTGATCAAATTTAAGAATTTTAAATGAAAGATGAAGCAAACGATTAGGGAAAAATGCCCTTTATAAAGGTTAAAATATCATAAATATGCCGATTTATATATGTTAAAGCTGACTGAACTGATGAGAATACTGATTCGGAATAAATGATATTTACAACACACACACACACAAAAAAATAAATAAATTCCTGTTCTAACAAGTGTTTTTACTCAGACAAGTGAATGACCGACCGAAGGACAAATGCAAAGCCCTGGTATATTTTTCTAATTATTATTCATTTATTTACCCATAAACCTGTCTTTAGGAAGCGAACACAGCCTCTGAGTGTCGACTTTGAGCACTGTTAATTCACAGTATATTCCTGTAGACTATTTTTCTTGAAAATGACAAATATAAAAAAGAATACATTATTTTCTACAGTAGATTACTGTTTTAATGGAAAATGGTATGATACTGTTAGCATTTGACCTTTTTTACAGCAAAGTTTAACAGTGTACTTTCACCCAAACTGACTAATTAAAAACAAGTTTAAATGGGTAAATCTTCTATAAATATTTGTATTTCTTCATTTTATTTTCTGACATACTCTTATTCTGTGCATTTTGAGCACTTTTTGTGGGAAATCTTATTGTAGCGTACAGACTCTTTATAATTGTTGTGAAATTACCATTTTATTTTGCACCAGCAGTTATAGGGTTAATGCGGCGAGTTCGGAAAAGGCCGGGTAGAGAAAGTTGTTCTTGTGTTCCGATTAAAAGTTCAGGAATGAAGCCTCCCTTGTCTGTCATTCTTCAGATGTTACAATATTTATTTTGTCCATCAAAAGTGTGCTTTCACTTTAATTAAGCGTGAGCGGCGCAGCAAAAATAGCCTCTGCTCTTCACTGGACCACTTCACTGCTGCTCACGCGGCGCTCCCACTCCCGGTGTGAATGCAATCACTGGTTAACATACATGCCGAACAAAAATACGCGCTGCTCACACTTGCGATGTGAAATGGCCGTTTAACTGCTACTTCTTGACGTTTACTGTAACCGACTACTACGGTAGAATAGCCGATTTAGCCTAGTTGAAATCTTGACAGATTAGATACATTTCTAATGAAAGTGCAGGTAGGCAGACACCGATTAAGTGCGTGACCATGTATACACTCACACAAATGTGACCACGTCAAATTTTAACTCGCACATTCTCAAAAAATGGTCGCAGTCTGAAGCCCTGCAGTGGTTCTCAAACCTGTCCTGGAGTACCACTATTTTAGTATTTTGAGACATTGAGACATTTTGTATGTCTCCCTCATCTATCACACCTGATTCAACTCATGAGCTCATTAGTAGAGACTGCAAGACCTGAAATGGGTGTGTCAGATATAGACATACATGTGCAGGGCTGGTGGCACTCCGGGACAGGTTTGAGAACCACTGCTTTAAATAGTTTACTATACTTAGGATATTAATATCCATAGCAATTAATACCCAGTTATGGCCCATTAAAATGATCACTGGTCAATTCATTTTACTTTTAAAATTTCCCACAAAAACCACAGCATGTGAGTGAAGCGGTGTGACCCTCCGCTCAATATTCGTCTCTATGTCAGTGCGCTCGCTCAATCACTCACGACCCAAGCGAACGATCCACTCATGTACCACTCACTCACACCAGTAAAACTACCTTCACTCAAATCTCACTCCGGCATGAAATTTATCTGCATTATCTGTCTTTGTTTGTGATGAATTTCTTGAATAAATGTCTCAATTACAGATGGCCTATAGATAAAATTATAGATAAGATATTTGTGGTTTTAAACCAATCTATTGTATAAAGTGCTGTATAAACAATCGAGACATGACTTGACTGGAGTGCAGAATTGCAGAGCTGGTGCAATCATATCCACGTCGCTGTGATCAGATGCTTTCTTTACTAATGATTTCTCATCACTGTGTTTTTGTTGTGTTTGTTATTAAGAGAAAAGTGTGCTGAATAAGATAAGATGATCCCGAATATCGTGAGACAAATGGAGTGGGCAGACATGATTTTGACCACTTTATTAAGTTTGTTTTTGTAGAAAGACTTTCTTTAAAGTGAATTTCGTTTTGTATTAATTGTATCTTAATTTTAACCAATGTTTAATCAACCATTTTCCTTGGATTTAATAAATAAGAGCTAAATATAGCAGGCAATAATCAGGACACGGAGAGGCGCCCGCGCGTGAACTGGAGGTAGCCTAGGCTACTTGAATGGCCCAAAACAAAGCGCACTTTAGGGCTCATTAGCCCATTCATGAGGCTATTGTGATGTTGAGAGAGGTGCGAGATAAAAAATAAAGCACTTTAAATGGAATGATTTTAGCTTGTGTGCGATTTATCGCGGGCACGGGTCTCCAAAAATGGACCCGTGCAGGACTCTGCACTATTACAACTTGTGCAATATTGATCATTTGTTGGTAGATGGCGCGATCCATTTTGTCTAGCAAAACTTTGTTCGCAAATGTTTTCTTGAATGTTGTGCGATTCAGTGCGAAAATGAATGGAAACACCTTAAAATGTCTCAAATCAATTCGATATACCAATTTGATCGCAAAACAGCATGTGACGTCATTACGCACAGGTTTTTATTCGCTTTAAAGCCGTTTGATGGAAACACACTTTCACCAGCTTTATTCGCATGATTTTTTTTACCGAACTTCAGATAATTCGATTGCCAAGTTGATGGAAACATAGCTAGTGATTCTGCTTATCAGGTGTTCATCAGTGTCTCAATTCACTCACTTCTTTTCATTCACTATATTAGTGAACTAATGTAGGGAATAGTGAATGAGGGTAGGGTGTGATTGGGAAAACAGCCTCTGAGTGTTGATTTTGAACGCTGTTAATTCACAGTATATTCCTGTAGGATATTTTTGTTTTCTACGGTATATTATTGTTTTAATGGAAAATGGTATGAAATTGTCAGAATTTGGCCTTTTTTTACAGCAAGGGTTAACAGTGTGTGTAACACGAGAATCAAACTCATTGGTTCTTAGGGAAGCTCAAACGTGCTCTGTAACACAAGAATAACTCTCACACATTCTCACACATCAAGCAAGCATGTCAGAGCTTCCGTTTAGCAAAAGAGTCAATTAAATCTGTTAATCATATAAAGTGATCATGTCTCTTCAGAAAATTTGGATTAAACTAAATTCAAATAGATCAGTTTCACAATCTCTAAGAATTTTTTGAAGCGTTGAAGTGGTGGCACTGTCAATGGAGGGACAGAAATATCTCAGATTTTATTAAAAATTTCTTCATTTCTGTTCTGAAAATGAATGAAAGTCTTACAGGTTTGGAACAATATGAGGGTGAGTAAATATGACATATTTTCATTTTTTGTAACTAACCCTTTAAAAAAACAAAACCAATCACACTAGACAGGATTATTGTTATATTACTTAACATACTTGAGTTTGTCCAGATGGTTGAGAGTATCAGAGAGCAGCTTCAGTCCTGAATCTCCTGGTTGATTGTAGCTCAGATCCAGCTCTCTCAGGTGTGAAGGGTTTGAACTCAGAGCTGAAGACAGAGCAGCACAACCTTCCTCTGTCACCAAACACTGAGATAATCTACAACAACAGTAAGTGTCCATGTTAGTGTGCTTCATCTACTGGTGGCCTCTGATTGATTTTAATGAAATCACAGTGTTGTAAAATGTGCAAATTATCAGCTACAAATTATCTTAAGGATCTAATTGTAAGTTATAATTTCAAAATAAAAAAACTCAATTTTTACCCATGAAATTAGGGCTGGACGATATGGCCAAAATTTATATCACAATATATTTCTTAATTTCGGTCGATACGATATAATTCCGATATCGATATGAACAGTATAAAAGCCTCAGAAAAAACTGCCAAGAACGCTCACAATGAATGTCTGTCTACACACTTCTGATAAATTAATTTGCCAAGTCTCTGAAACCTCCTCCTATAAAAGTCTCTGAAACCTCCTCCTATAAAACTATATAATATTTTAGAAATAAAAATGGTACAAAAAATTATTGTTAATATTTTATTTGTATTTAGCCTTCATACAAACAAGAAATGTGAAATCACCATCAAATAAACATAAGACTCAACTTATTAATATTAATATTAATATCTTTAACTTTAAACTATAGGCTAACATAGACTGATAATATTATAATATTATTCTTATAGATTGAAACAAAAGTGCTTCAGCCAGGATAAAGAATATGAAAAGTGCTCAAAGTTGCTGCAGAAAAACAACAAAAACACACGTTGCTGAGGGACATTTTGAGTGTTGATGAATCTGAATGTAGTGTTTACATGAATGCTAAACAAGTGATCGGGTCACAAGCTTTTATGTCACAAGCTCAAATCGAATTGATTTTTTGACATGCGCAAAAAACTCACAAAAAGAGTTTCCCACTGTTTGCACATAATAACTATTCTCCTACATTGATTCTTTATTTGTTTTAAACAGCCGACTTAATATTTGTCCATTTCTGGTCATAATTTGGAGACAATGAACATATGAACCGTTGTGCCATGTGGCTTATATTTATCACGCAGTAAAAATGCCCCTCCCCGCCATATCTCGTCTGTGGATGAGAATCTGAAACAAGGACTGGTGGGACGTTGTCCTGCTCCACTTCACAGATGCTGAGTGAAAGGAGGATTATAGAATGACGGGACACTCATTTATATGACACTTTATTCAACAGGAATAACAGCTCGTTCGCACGTCATACGTCATTACGCTATTTCAACGTCATTGCACATGCGCAGTCCTTTCAGTTTCGGTTTTCAATCCAGTCAAATGTTTTACATGTCCTCTCGATTGGATTAGAAAAGGAATAAACCACCGCTCTCAATTCGATCAAAATTTCATTCGGATTGAGCTCAATCGAATTGATTAAGGTGTTTAAATGAAGGCTTTTCAGTACGATCGAGCCATCAATCCAATTACTAATGGATTATATATTTTGGGGGATTTTTTCACATAGCAGCAAAAGACTTAAAATACTAATTTATGTAATACATTTCAAAATGCCAAGCCGAGTATTCCCGTTGCGTAAACACAGTAGATGTAAGTAGCTACAATGTGCACTCTCCCTGTCTCTTCGTGATCGTCAGCACACCCGCCCCCCCCCCCGATATCATCGTCCATCGCGATGTTTTACTGTGAACATCGTCAACTGCCAATTTAGGGGACATCGCCCAACCCTAACGCTATTTCAACGTCATTGCATATGCGCAGTCCTTTCAGTTTCGGTTTTCAATCCGATCAAATGTTTTACATGTCCTCTCGATTGGATTAGAAAAGGAATAAACCACCGCTCTCAATTCGATCAAAATTTCATTCGGATCGAGCTCAATCGAATTGATTAAGGTGTTTAAATTAAGGCTTTTCAGTACGATCGAGCCATCAATCCAATTACTAATGGATTATATATTTTGGGGGATTTTTTCACATAGCAGCAAAAGACTTAAAATACTAATTTATGTAATTTATGGTAATACGGTTATACAGCAATACATCATTTGAAACTGTAAAAAGTTTACTTTAATTTGTGTCCACTTGCAATCATAGCAAAACAAACAGGATGTTTTCTGCCGTCTCTGTGAACTTTTTTTCTGCAGTGCGTCACAAAAAAGAAACAAAACTCTGCAAATATTTGTCACATAGACATGAGCAATATATCTATAGATACATGTAAGTGTCTACTTTTAAATTATCCTATTCAAAATTAAAACAAATATTCTGTTTATATAATCTGTATAAGAGAGACAGATGTAACTGTCTCTCGTGTCAGCTTCCTGCAAATGTGAACATGCCTACAGACAGCGCACACTATTCATATGGTAACGATCTGAGGCAATTCATGCAAACATAATCAACACCCACATCAACTCAAACGCATCACGCTTCATCAGAATGATCAGATTAATTTACTTTAATTTTGGGATGCAGTGAGAAATAATCCTTGAATAAGATTATTTCAGAAAAGTTTGCCATGATAAGTCCTTGTGTGGTTATTTTTCACAGACCCTCAAGTACCTCAGTATGTTGAGTTGACAGTTTGGACTCCTCAGTCCAACACATAGCAGCTTCACTCCTGAATCCTGCAGTTCATTGTTACTCAGGTCCAGCTCTCTCAGGGGGGAGTTTGATGATTGAAGAGCTGAAGAAACAATTTCACAGTCCTGATCTGTGAGATTACAGTCTGCCAAACTGAAAAAAAGGATAACTGATTAAAAGGCATGCTGGAGTCAAGAACAACTTCAACATATAACATCATGCTGGTTGTCTGTTCAGCAGGAAGATCCAGCAATTAAAATAAATGTGATTTAAAATCCACAAACATGTTTATTCTGGTTTATACAAAACTTAATTGAGGTAAAAGGAAACTGTTAATTTTAGGGGTGGAACGGATCGCAGTTGATCCATGATCCGTACGGACCGTGCCCCACGGTTTGGCACGCATGTGATTCGCGGATTAACTGCTAAATTTTAATTTTGAGAGAGAGAGGAGCGTTTCAGATAGCGCTCGAACAGCAAATTGATTCCTCTTACACGTTTCCTTGCCCTTGAACGGAAACAAAATTATGTCAAAATACTTGTCTAAATACCCGTCTCGGCAAGTATTCTGTTGGTTATGTCACAAGTGAACAGTCTAGAAAGAAACCGGCTGTTTTTCAGTTTCGTCGGTCCGTGCATTCGGTCTTAAAGAAACAGCACACACCTAATATTCCTACAGTTGTCTGTGTCATTAATGTTAATAAAACAACAAAATACAGCTGAAAACAAAGATGAAACCATATTTAATTTCTACAGTGTTATTTTATAATTAGGCTTCATTATTCATTTCTGTACCTGAATACTACTGTTAGACTTTGTAACTTTGTTATTTAGTATTCATCTCTCCTTGTAATTTGTGAATTTGTTCTTATTTTATTACCAACTGTTCACTTTATCAGTTAGGCTAGTAGTTTTTGAAGTTATTTAAGCCAGCGCAATACCTGTATTTGTCGAGTTGGTTTAGTACCTATGATCACGCGCGTGAACTCGACAATCGATTACTATGGACTTTGACCGAAAACAGCAGGGCCGTGCACAGGGGGGTGGCCCGGTGGCTAGAGCCTCTGCCCCTCTGCCCTCATCGACTGAGGTGCCCCTCTTCCCCACCCCCACCGCTCCGCTCAAAGGCCAGTCTGGGCCAAAATGCCAGGGCCGATTTTTTTTTTTTTTTTCAGTCCAGCCCTGTGCACAACATATCCACGTTCTTAGAATTAGCTGCTTGTCTAATCAAATTATTGTACTCTCGATCAGATCTAATACAAATAACAAAATTTTCTGTTGTTGGCACACTTTGTAGTGTGCCAACTAGGCCTGTCACGATAACAAATTTTGTTGGACGATAAATTGTCCAAGAAATTATTGCGATAAACGATAATATTATTGTTCTGAGACCATTTTCATCTAATATAATGATAATGGCATAATAATGCAGGTACACCTTTTCAAAGATCTATAAACTTTAATTTTTAAAGAATATTAAACATTGAAAACGGAAAACATTTTAAAGGAGCCGTATGTAAGATTGTGGCCAAAACTGGTACTGCAATCACTTTCAGAGCGGTGTATTCCCTCCCCCTCCCCCCTGACTCGAGGTTGCCAGATAGGCTGCAGGATCCAGCAGGAACGTAGGCTGCTACGTAGCTGTGGTAAATAGAGCAGAGCTGGCAACCCAGATGCTGAAACATAGTGTTGTTTTTGGCGGCCTGTTTTAATTTTAGTTTTAGTCTAGTCTTTGTGTCAAGCTGTCGTTTTAGTTTTTATTAGTTTTAGTCACGTTAGGCCTGGGCGAAAAATCGATTGAATGAATTAATTCGAATTTTTTGTTGCAGCGATTTAAAAAATGAGTAAATCGAGTTGTGTAATGATCATTTTGGTCGCATATGCTCCTGAAATTTAGTCTGTGCGACCTAAAAATATATTCGGGAGCATTTGTGCGAGTGCAAATAATGGTTGTGGTGCACCTGTTTTAATTCTCTGCAAATAATGGTTGTGGTGCGACCTGTTTTAATTTCTCTAAAAAAAAAAACGTTTGCAAATTACTTCACAGTGTGTACCTTATGTGGGCTGATATATAAGCACGAGAGAGAGCCCCGGTCGCGCGCGCGCACTCTCACGTCTTCAAACAACACGAGCGCTGTCTTACTCTCTCTCCCTCGCGCATATTAATCAAAATCAATTGACACGATAGAAAAAGGAGATTTTTTTTCTCCTGAATTACAGCGGAGTGTGAATTGTGCTAAAAAATAAACTGCCGGGATAATCACACAACTTGGCGGTTGGCAACCGTCATGTCCGATTCGCGAACTAATGACTCATTTGAACCGATTCACTTGAATGAATGGTTAAAACAACTGATCTGTCTAACACTGAACTCACGAGACGTCTGAATCGGTGTATAACAAATCGGTAACACTTTACAATAATGTTCCATTTATTAAATTCTAGTTAAGT
>FLSR01004865.1:0-12593 GCA_900092035.1 Leuciscus waleckii | reverse complement strand
TATTCATGGGTTTCATCAGGTCCCTTTCCACAGGTGTATAAAATCAAGCACCTAGATTATTAATGCAGACTGCATTGTGCTTGATTAATACACCTGTGGAAAGGGACCGGATGAAATCCATGAATATGCTACGCACTGAAAATACTTGGTTAGGATTAGGGATGAGGAGTGCGTGCGTATTACACGCCATAAAGTGCGTATCATATGCACGCAAAACTATTTTGGGCGTATAAATGGCACGAGAAATAACATTCGTGGTATAGATACGCATTTTCATGAGATCGGGCTCGCTGTCACGTTTGGCTTTTAAACCAATTCCATCTTTTTCTTTTTTTTTCCTCCAACTCACAACTAGCGTCTTCTCTCTCTCTCCCGGCAGTCGCCGCAAGCAGTCCCGCCGGCGCTTTCCCACACAAAGACCATGTGACTGACAAGCGCAGCGCGCCGCCTCCCCACACAAAGACCGTGCAACTGACAAGAGGGTTCACTCCTCCTATACGCTAAGGAACCGAGAGTGGTCATCCAGTCTCTTTGGCAGAGAGAGAGAGAGAGAGACGAGGAAAACAAACAAGCATGCAAAAGGAATTATCGCGGCCGGAAAAATTATCGAGCTCATTTTTTTTATAGTGCGATTAATTGATTTATTGACTATCGCGACAGGCCTAGTGCCACCCCCCAAAAAAAGAAATAGTGCCCCTTTTTTGGTTTAGGCCACTGCCCCTTAAAATGTCTGAACGGCCCTGGAAAACAGGATGTAAATACAGGTATGAGCGCTGGCCGAATTAACTTCATTTTTATTCATATCTTTCACATCTACTGCAGTCAGATTGACCGGTGTTCACTGTGAAGGAATCACTCACATTGGCTGTGCACTTGTAATGACACATCAAGGATGTTAAGAGGCTAATAGCAGGTTCAAAACATGCCCCATTGAAGTCAACAGGGTGCAAATTTTAAAAAGAGGATAACACGGTGTAGGCAACACCGATTTTTGTCATTGTTCTCTGTACTGACAGCACTCCAAATGTAAAAAAAAATGAGCTCAATGTTAAAATTGACCGGAGTTCTCCTTTAAGTAATAAATTAAAAGCAATTAAAAGCTGATCCGAAAAATTATCCGATCCGAGGCTCAAAAACAGCAAATGATCCGAACCGTGATTTTTATTTTTTTTTATTGTGAACCGTGAATGTTGTGATCCGTTCCACCACTAGACAATTTGGTTGAGAATGAAAACAACACACTGCAATTAGTGCAAGTAATTAATGTTTTATGCTTGTGAACATAATATTCATCAAACATCCATCACAATGTGTCACATGCAGTGGTTAAAGTGGGATTTGGCAGGTGGGGGAACTCTCAGGGAAAAATTACTCACCATGGGACAACATATTGAGTATCGTGGTATAGCAATACTTTTTGGGACAAGAGTGTCACTGTGGCACCAACTATCACAATACTTATTTACTTGATATTTTAATGGTTGTATTTTGGTCCATCTACATCTACACTGGTATGATGACGATACTATGTTAAAATTGACTGGGCTGAAAATGGAAAAATTCAGCCCTGGCACTGTAGCCACACCAGCCCACATTACCATCCACAGCCCCACCCACGGGCATTCAAATGTGAGGTAGTTAGGGTGGTTCAGGGACCCTTCGGGGTTTTCTCCCCCAAGAAAATTTGGATGCTCTGACCTACATATTGCAATTGTTTTATCTAAAAAAATGGAAAAGAAATAGCTTTAAAACCATGTCAGTGGGAATTAGATTATTTGTCAATACATGCTCTCTCCTCATCTTCATCTTTCTCTCAGTCTCCTTATCCTGCCCTATTTCTTCCCCTCCTAAAGCTGAACTTTGACTGATAGTATTTTCATTTTCGTCTGTGTCAGTGAAGAAAGTAAACATAGGCTCAACTGATATTTATGTTTTTATGAA
Organism: Leuciscus waleckii; assembly: GCA_900092035.1. Lineage (NCBI taxonomy): Eukaryota > Metazoa > Chordata > Actinopteri > Cypriniformes > Leuciscidae > Leuciscus > Leuciscus waleckii. The sequence goes on along the minus strand of FLSR01004865.1, from coordinate 10,652 downwards.
TCATTTTCTTAAAAAAGTTAATTTACTCAAGGCTACCAGGAAAGCTGTAGCCTAAGTCAATATTGCCAATAGGAACCTTCTACAAACTTTTGACATTTAAAAACAGATGTTTTCAAATTCCAAAGTAATTTTAAATAATACAAATTATAGGCTGTTTACCGCAGTTGGTGTACTTGGCAGACTTATCATGCGCTGTGGAAACGCGTCAAATCATTCTCAAGGTATAAATATGCAGCTATACGTAGGTGATTTTGAATGAATATTTCATGTCGATATACAATGGTCACATAATGTTAAAACTAATCCTGCTATTGAATTGAATTGAATTGTAAGACTGCCGACCCTATAGAAGAGTGAGAAGGGCAAACACATGTCCGGCGAATATTGAACCTAAAACTAACTTTACCACGCTCAACCACTGTGAGTGCATTTCACACATTTGTAAATGCTGGTGTTCAGCGGGGAGGGGAGGAACGACTTTGTCTGCATGTGTGAACCGGCGTAGATGCACTCAAATCCGGACCGTTCCGGCTCCCTTTAACCCCTGGTCACATGTAATAATTGTGTTATTAGACCTTCACACTCACCAAGCTTTTCTGCAGTTCCTCACAGCAGGTACCAGTCTCCTTCGACCCTCCTTTGATTTAATGTTGTACTTTTTAAGGTCTAACTCATCCATCACCTCCTCTGACATCAGGATCATGTTTGCCAAAGTTGAGCATTGTGCAAGAGAAAGAATTTTTCTTTTTGTTTTAGAGTTTAAAAATTTCTCATTTCTTTAAGAACAAATTATCCTTCATCTCAATCAAGCAGTGTGACAGATTCATCCATCTTTCAGGGCTGACATCGTCTTTTTGACCTCGTTTGAGGTTCTGGATTATTTTCTTGATGCCCTCTGGGTTGTTCTCTGTGTGAATCAGCACATCCTGTAAGAGTCTCTGATTGGACTCCAGCGAGATGCCATGAAGGAATCGAAGGAAAAGATCCAGGTGTCCATTTTTACTCTTCAAAGCTGTATTCATTGCTCCCCTCAGAAACACATCCAGAGAAACACACTTACACAGAATTCTGGACTTTCCTATCAGGAACATTTTAATAACTTCACTGTTCTTGCGTAAATAACAGAAAAACACATACAGTGCTGCAAAAAACTCCTGAAAGCTCAGATGTACAAACCTGTAAACCTTTCTGTGATAAATCACAGATTCCTCCTTAAAGATCTCAGTGCAAATCCCAGAATACACTGAGGCATCAGTGACGTCTATGCCGCTCTCATTCAGGTCCTCCTCATAGAACATCACATTGCCCTTCATCAGCTGATTGAAAGCCAGTTCAGCAAGTTTCACAATCACTCCTCTGTTGGACTGCAGGAGTTTCTCTGGATCTCTCTCTTCATACTTCTGGTTCCTCATACTAGTTTGAATGAGGAGGAAGTGTATGTACATTTCAGTCAGATAAGCTCTCATACTTGTTCTTCATGCTGGTTTTGTGCTGGTCTTTGACTCTCTGCAGATCATCATGCACTGGCTGGTGAGAGTCGAGCTGCAGGGCTGCTTCTGTGTCATGATGACTGATGTGTTTCTGACAGGAGGAGGATGTACTGGTCTGACAGGACACATCTCTGATCTGGTCAGCTCTCCCACCACTGAAAACACATTTGTGAAAATAAAGAAAATAATTAAATATGTTTAATATGAAAATCATATCATATGAGTAGTGTTTGCTCTTACAGGCAAATTTCCATCTATTATGGCCAAATGACATCCTAATATCACACATGGAGTTTCTCAAGGTTCTGTTCTAGCAATGATATTTTAACCCATCAGTGTTTCCCATTCATTAACTAGATTGTGGCCGCCCACCATAGTCTAATCTGTCCCGCTACAGTTTCATAATAAACCAAAAATATAACCAAACTTAACCATTAAAGTTCAGGCAGAATTGACCAAATTTTGTCTTTGTGAAATTTGCACATGATCATGGGTTGGAGCTTTAAAAATCAGGCATGTGGGGGCAGATAATGACCTCCATATTTAAAATAAGAAGACATCAAGTTTTCATTAGTCAAAATGTTCAAAAAAAGAAGAAAAGAAGACAGAGGCCTAACATTTTTGGCATAAAGATTAAACCAGAAACCATTATTTTAAAATATCACAGAAGCACTGACATGGAGAAAAAGCAGTTTTTATCTTAAATGATTACATGTAATTAATTTACAATTAAATGATGACTGATGGCAGATGAAAAGAGACTGCAAATTTAACTTGTTTCTGCATTTCCTTGTTGCACATTAATGTCCCCTTTGCCACAAGTGAAGCATTTGAAAAATCAGAGATTTTAAGTCTAAATAACCTGACACCTTTCCTTTAGAAAAAATAAAAAAAATAAAAAAATAAAACAATAAAATCACAGACTTCCTGTAATCTTGATCAGCTGATGTGGATCCTGTTTTTTTTTAAAGTTCTTTATATAAATGATTTATGTATATGCTTCATTGTCTGGTTTGAGCAGTCATGCATTTGTGTCATCAACATAATATTACAAGTTTAGAGACAATCAGTCGATTCATACGAAGTTATTATTGGCTGATTTATGAGAGATCGATCAGAGTATCCTTACAAAACACTTACATTTATATCAGGGATGGAAATTAGCACCCGCCACCAGCCAAATGCGGGTGATTTTGTGGTGTGGCGGGTAAACTCACTTCACCTACCGGCCACCGTGGCGGGTAAATAAAAATAGCATACTGTTTCACAGAAATAGAAAATCATATATTTTATACCGATCACAGATTTCCTTGATCAGCTGATATGAATCCTGATTTAAAAAAGTTCTTTCATATTTGCTCTCACTGTATGGTTTGAGCAGTCTTGCATTTTTTGTGTTTGAGTTTAGAGACAATCAGTCGATTCATAGGAAGTTATTATTGGCTGATTTATGGCAGATCGATCAGAGTCTCCTTACAAAACACTTACATTTATATAATACTAATATTTAAAATACTGAAATGAGCAAAAAAATGTGTGGCACCTCCAGCAATTTGTCATGACAACCGGATTGGGAACCACCGATTTTATTTATTCCTAACCAGAATTTTCTTGTTTCATTACTAATATAAAGAATAATTGTCAATATAACACTGATGCAACACATGTACTGTAACAAAACTCATTCCTGTGTAAATGGAGGTCTAACAGAGAAATGGCAGAGAGAAGCATAAGAAAACACTATTTAACAATTCCTTTCTTTACATCTTGACTTCCACTTGTTAATTGTTATACTTGTTAAATAACTTTAGCCATATGAAATGTAAACTTTTCTGAACCTTCCAGCATTTTGTGTTCATGTGTCTCTCACCCTACATGATGATACTCACACAGGGTCAAAGGTCACTGCTCCATCACTGAATTTTGTGGCCTTTATGGTCAGACAGTTGGATACTGGAGAAGCTGTTCTCTTTCTCTTCCTGTTGTTGATAATGAGAAATAAACAGAAATATTTCAAATTGTTTCTATGCAGATTATTTGACTGATCCATTAAATTAACCCTGTCAATACTTCTGTAATTTATAGAGCAGTATTTGTATTAGTTTTAGAGAGAAAACATGTTTTATTAATAGTAGGGTACAGCAGGGCTAAAGGCCACCGGGGTAAAAGCTGCATTTGATTGTATTATCCTTTAAACCACTAGATGGCACAAAAACTTTCCTAAACATCCACCTTTCACATGGACATTTGGCTGATTATTGATGTTATCACGGACAGCAGCGCAAAGTTGATTCTGTGCTTAATTAATAGAATATTTCATGGTTTTAAAATGTTATTGATTTAATTCGCCGTTGAGAATTGCTACATTTATTGAATATATTTGTGAGATAAAGGTCTTGTAAACGATTTTCGCTTTTGTTCAAGGTAATTTAAGCAACAGTTTTTCTGAATATTATGTGAAGTTTGGTAATTGGCCCTAAAGTTGACGCTACAAGCACAATAATTAAAAGAACTATTCAATAATTAATAGCTGGCTGACTTTTCCATTTGTTCCCCCATATTTATAAGGAAACTATTATATTAATAATTTCATATAATAAATTATCAAAAATATTGTAACTACAGTAAAATATTTTTATGGGATCTCAAAGCTTGCAGAATCTTTAGTTTTAAAAATTTAAATGAATAGGCATATTTTAATGACAAAATTGCATTTCATTTATTCATCAAAATAAACAGAAAATAGTACAAACTTTGCTAAAGTTCTGGGTTCTAGGTAAAGGCCCCTTTTACATTTATACGATGTTTAATCGAAAGAAACCACTTTAATTATTTATTTTATCAAAATGCGTTGACCCATCAATGTTCAATAAAAACATACACTGTCAGGCCAAAAGAGTCTCTGTTTGGATTTAAATAGGCAAAATAAATGATGAAAGCTGTTTTATGGAAGACATCATGTATAGTACCAGTGCCTAAGATAACAAACCCCTCGGAGTTCTCACACTACAGACCGATTGCTTTAACAGCGCAGTTGATGAAGGTCTTTGAGAGATTAGTATTAAACCATATTAAGCAGGTAATGAGTGTTTCTGAGGATAAACTACAGTTTGCCTATAAAACTGATGTTGGGGTAGATGATGCAATTATTTATCTCTTACACAAATCAATAAGTCATTTAGAGACTCTGGATAACATCGTCAGAATTACATTCTTTGATTTCTCGAGTGCATTTAATACTATACAGCCTTCACTACTTAATGTAAGATGGAGAATGATGTAGAACATCAGAGTATTGTCAATTGGTTAACTAACTATCTCCTAAACAGACCACAGTATGTGAGAATGCATGACTGTGTATCTCAAGTAGTGAAGTGCAGTACTAGAGTCCCTCAAGGAAAGGTTTTAGCTCCTTTTTTGTTTACTTTTTATATATCAGACTTTCAGTGCAACTTTGAAACCTGTCACCTGCGGAAATGTTCTGATGACTCAGCAATTGTTGTCTGTATAACAGACCGTGATGAGGGTGAGTATCGGGAGCTATTCGAGAGTTTTGTGGATTGGTGTGAGATAAACAGTTTTAGGCTAAATGCTAGCAAATTGAAGGAAATTGTGGTTGATTTTAGTAGATAATATAGATAATACTAGAGTGGCGGAAATTGAGACTGTAATATCATATAAGTAAAACTGGTTGTTCTGATAATACGATACAATCCATAAGAAGGGTCAAAGTCGTATTCATCTGTTAAGACGACTGAGATCCTTTGGAGTATGTAGGGTACTACTTAAGACCTTCAATGATTCTGTGGTATCATCTGTGATCTTGAATGCTGTCATTTGTTGGGGAGGAGGATTGTTGGAAAAGGAAAAGAACAAATTAAACAAGCTCATGAAGATGACAGGTTCTGCTGTGGGGATTGTGTTACTCACAATAGAGGAGATTAGGCATGACAGAATGATTGATAAAATGGTCTCTATAATGAATCATGATTGTCACCCCCTTCATGAAACAGTTTGAGCCATAGAGAGTTAATTTAGCTCAAGACTAATTCATCCCCGCTGTCACAAGGCGTGATTTAGAAAGTCCTTTTTACCAACTGCTATTAGACTGTACAATCAGTGCTATACGAGATGATGATGGATGATGATATATGTTGTATATGTTGTTGTATATAATCATAATGCCTTGCGGAAACTGATACTGGAAAATAATGGCTATTGTTGTGAATGATTTTTTTAGGGGTTCAGGCACGAAGTGCTGAAAACCTATTGTAATTGTTAAGATTTGTATTATTAATATTATTATTCCGCCGAAAAACTAATCGGGCAGAAACCGTAAGGCCTAGAGACTTGAAACATCCAGGACCGATGTTGGCTACCCCTGATCTATAGATATGTTCAATTTGGATACATATTTTATTTCGCCTTTTTACAATTATTTTTAATAACTATTAGTGCAACCATATGCACACATGTGTTTGTGTGTATGTGTGAGTTATTGGCAGTGTCGTAGTTCTGGGAGCAATGGAAAAAAGATATCTTGTCTAGGGCGCCAACAGAGTCCGGACTGGCCCTGAACTTTATGATACTCACACAGGGTCAACGGTCATAGCAGGTCCATCACTGAATTTAGGGGGCGCATGCATGGACTGGTTACTCTTCATGGACACACAGCTGAATCCTGAAGATGGTCCATCACTGAATTTAGGGGGCGCATGCATGGAGTTGTTACTCTTCATGGACACACAGCTGGATACTGGAGATGGTCCATCACTGAGATTAGGGGGATCTATCATGGAGGTGTTACTCTTCATGGACACACAGCTGGATACTGGAGATGCTGCTCTATGAGTGTGAACAGACGTCTCCTCCTCTCTCTCATCACACACACTCATTTTACAAGTCCGGTTCTCCTCCTCTCTCTCCTCACACACACTCATTTTACAGGTATGGTTCTCCTCCTCCTCTCTCCCCTCACACACACTCATTTTACTGGAAGTTTGCTCCTTCTCTTCCTCCTTGATGAGAGACTTGATTCCAGACCTGTATGTGGACACAGAAAGCATGCACAAAACACAAATGAATTGACACATTTGAATTAAATGGCATTTAATTCACTTTAATGCAGCATTAACAGTTTTTCTCCAGTTAATAGTGTGTGTTTGTAGAGCAACATGTCTGCCACACTTTCAAACACAGCATCCTCGTTTAAACACTGGATTCACCTTCACTTTAATGACACTGCTGAACTCTTGCAGGTGTTTTTCACAATCCATTTTTTCGTCTCGCATTAAGCAAATATGATGTTATTTATGTGTTGGTTATCCCTCGACTACACTTCCTTTCCCCAGTCTCACTGCGCCACTGAACATTACAATAGGCTATCGATAATTTTAATAATAAAATAGTTTAAAGTCAACCAAATATTTCAACATTAAACTAAAATTCTCCTGCTAAAGAAAATATTAAGTGTAAGTTTAACCATTTTCGAGTGTTACAGTTGACGTGAATTAGGCCTATCACGAAAATAACTTTCCACTTTATCATGTGTTTGAGTTTGAGTTCGTCATAATGTCTGTTTAGACGCAATACTCTATCGATATTACAGCTATCAAAGTTTAACGAACTTACTGTCACATGTGAAGCGATTGCTGATTTTCTATCTTCCGAAATGGCGTCTTTACAGTCATCGACTGCTTTGCTTTCGGTTTGACTGTGAGCATAGATATCATATAAAGGCTAGATGTCTCGTGCGCGCTGCTGGCCAATGGAGCTCGACATCCGCACACGGCGGCCATCTTAAGACAGGGTGCTCGCTCACTCATAACATGGTGCATGTACTTTTAAATAACCATAACTTGCTCAATTTTCTACCGATTTTCAAACGGTTTGGTTTGTTATAAACGTCAGAGATGTAGCTATTATACTGCATACATATGAATAGGGGGATCTATCATGGAGGTGTTACTCTTCATGGACACACAGCTGAATCCTGGAGATGGTCCATCACTGAGTTTAGGGGGATCTATCATGGAGGTGTTACTCTTCATGGACACACAGCTGGATACTGGAGATGCTGCTCTCTGAGTGTGAACAGACGCCTCCTCTTCTCTCTCCTCACACACACTCATTTTACATGTACGGTTCTCCTCCTCTCTCTCTCCTCACACACACTCATTTTACAGGTACGTTTCTCCTCCTCTCTCTCCTCACACACACTCATTTTACAGGTACGTTTCTCCTCTTCCTCCTTGATGTGAAACTTTATGTAAAGGCCTGTATGTGAACACAGAAAACATGCACAAAACACAATTGAATTTTGACACATTTTATTTAAGTGCAGGGATGCAAACACATGTATGGTCAAAAAAGAGAGAGGTTATAGAAGCCCTCGCCCCGCGGCAAATATCCAGATACTTATAATTGTGATGAATTCAATCCTTTGTAAGTTATTATTTTGCAGTGCAAGTTTACAGTTAACACCTTTAAATATTACATAAATGTATTATGTATTTTTATTAAACTTAGTGAGTATAAATCAGCAGTAAAAAGTAATTCTTGAAAAAATCTGCACAGTAATTTTAAAATTCTAAACATGTTAATAAAAACAAATTACTATTAGTACTCTTATAAAATTCAATCAGGCAATCATACATTTCACAATTTTATATTTATATATTAATGTCAAGAATTTAGAAGTGTGTATATATTTATATACCCTACACTACACAGAAATAACATACAATTAAGTTATGCTTATTTTAAATGTATTGTGCAGGCTAGGTATTAAAAAAAAAGGCTTTTAATAATCTTTTAGTGCGCAAAACCATGATATGAAACGCTTCAAAACAGAGCGCACAAAGCACGTATGCGCATCACGGGTGCAGAATGATGTGCTCAAAGCAACATGGAGTCACAGTGTGCAGCGCTGCGCTGCACAAGTGCGCATTTAAAAGTTCACGGCACAAAGCGAAGAAATGTCGAGCACATAAATCCTAGTGTATATTTGTCCACAGTTTATATCATCAGATCATTTGTTTCTTCACAGTTTTAAATTCCAGTTATTGTGCGCTTGATGCCGATTCATAGTCCTTGTGATGTGTGTGATCTAACAACAAGCACACGGTAGCGAGTCATTTAAAAACAGCAACAAACTCCAACAAAATAAAGTCATTTTATGCAAATCCACAGCCTTTTCTCTACAGATCAAGCATTATAATGTGAATATATCATATTGGAGAGAGCTTTTTTTTCAAGAGGTCCTCGCTGCAGCCTGCAGCACGATGACGTAGCTCGATCAGATCCAACACGTACTGGACGCTGTTATGCGCATACGCGGTGGTGTGTTTTGGTGACATCATATATGCATGCGCACTAGTAGATTGTGATTGCTGTTGTCAACTGGAGTGCATTCTCCAGTGGCTACAAGGAGATGTATCGAGTGCCATATAAACTGACCAGTTGCATTTGTTGTGGGGACTTATTTAAAGACTTCCCGCCAGGCTATATTGGAGATGGAAAGGAATACTTTGAGCATTTTACTCGACCAAAGACTTTGAAGGTTACTGCTCCGCAGACTACTTCATCTGTGACAGCAATCACTGTAGCCCAAAGACAACTGTTTATAAAGTTAAATATAAATGGCCACTTGAGTGACAACTGACATTCTTCTAAAGAAGAAAGAAATTCATAAAGGATTGAAACAACATGAGGGTGAGTATATGATGACAGAATTTTCATTTTAAAGTGGAGTATCCCTTTAAGAGGAACCTTACAGATCACTGTGGAAAAATGAGCCATTAAAGAAGGAACTCTTACCAGACAAAATGTCATTAAGCACTGTTTTTATGTTTGACATCTGACAAGATTTATTTTCTTGATACTGTTATTATTTTTGCATTTTCCCTTGAATGTGTACTGGTTTTGTAAGTTGTTTACAGATCTTATTGTATTGTACCATTAGGATTAAAATTACAGAGACAATTACTTGACTCCTTTTGGCTTCCACTCAACAGCAAATATGACCTGAATAAAATAAAATATTCTCCAGAATGGCTATATAGATTAATTAACGTTAACTGAATTAATAACTTTTTTACAACAGAAATGAATCAACACTGAACTTACTTAAGCTGGATCATGACACTATTTTGTTCTAGATCTGCCGAGACAACTTTCTTGCATTATTTTCCTATTATCCCTCTAAAGCTGCTTTGAAACAATCTGTATTGTAAAAAGCGCTATGTAATAAATGTGACTAAGTGAGAATTGTGACGAAGGCACTTGATCACGTATTGTTATTTTACAGTTGGATGTGCAGGTGCCACCTAAAGCACAAGAGACTGAAATCGGCGACGATGTATGTTTTTATGGTCTCAAAAGGGCACATGAAGAGAATAATTTCAAACCATTAATTTACATGCATCATGATCCTGATTAAAACACAATGTATTGTTGAGGACACTTCCAATCTCCCCAGGGACAACAGATGGAAATTAGCTGGCAGCTAAATGAGGTGCAAACCATCTCTTCTCTTGTGAGAATAATTTATTTTAAATGAATTAAATATTTCATTCCTTTTTTGTACTCTTCTCCCATAAGGAACCACTGATAGTCAAAGACCTCAGGAGCGCAGTTGGATGTCTGAGGAAAAACTGCCACTCATTCAGAGGTTTTGTGGAAGAGCCAGGGTATCTGAACTTAAAGAAGGAAGACCAGGAAAAGATCAGGCGGAAAAAAAGATGATCTGGAACTGGCCAAAGAGTCTTTCATGTTTCGGTTCCAGTTTAAAGGAGACATGGAAGTTTTTATTTGCGAGTGTCGTGATGAAAGGCGCCTCAGGATTAACTCCATTTGTATGGAGTTTTGATTTGTTTTATGTATTTTTCTCTTGAGAATTATTGTTAAATGTGTGCCTGCATAACTTTTATAAGATTTATTTTCTTTGGTTTGATTTTATTTTATATAATTTATTTATTATTTAGTTTGATTTTGTATTTTATTTAATTACTATTATTTATTTGGAGCAGGTACAGCTATAGTGTGTGATTCTTTTGATATTTCAAAATTTTATTTAAATTAATCATTTTTGTTTTTTCAGTCCATCAGGGGATGGTACAGTTGTTGTGTATTTTCTATGAAAAAAATGGTTGGTTGAGATTT
>FLSR01003656.1:3848-19171 GCA_900092035.1 Leuciscus waleckii | reverse complement strand
CTGATCCATCTTGTCACACAGCTGTTTCATAAACCTTGATACCCTGCTGAGACAGACCAGTCTCTGCTGCTAATGACTCAACACACACACACACACACACACACAACACACACATACACTCGTGTGGGAGGTCTGCCTCTGTGTGTGTGAGAATCAAAGCATGTTTCCGGCAGTGATGGAGTCTCAGTCGCTCAGCATTTCTACAACATCACCTTCAGTTCATGACACTCTCAGTAGAGGGAACCAGAGACACACACACACACACACACACACACACACCTCTCTCTCTCTCTCTCTCTCTTTCTCTCTCACACACACACACACACACACACACACCTGAAACACAGCGGTCATTAGTCAGGGTATAACAGTCATGTTGCAAACATGACTCAGGCTAAAGTCAAGCTCACGCTAACAAACCACACACACTTCCTCGTGTGTGAGGTACAGAAAGCACAAGTGTGTGTTGACCGTAAGCATGTTGTAGTTGAACACCTGCGTCTCGGTCACTTTAAGAACACAGAGAGAGAACGGAAGAAGGCACAGGTGTGTGTGTGTGTGTGTGTGTGTGTGTGTGTGTGTGTGTGTGCTGTCAAAGTCACTCTGCTACCACACACACTGTCTTCTGGAGCCACTGTAAACCGATCACGAACACTGAGTCCTGCGGGTCTGCAACAACACCAGTCTGAGGAAATGACAGATTTCACAGTTTTCACACAGTTTCACCCGGAGGTAGAGTGTGTACCTGAGGAGCCTGAGCTCACTGCGCTCACACACACACACACACACCCGGCCCTCAGAGCTGTGACATCACTGGAATGTGAAGGTCGCTCCACACCATTGGACAAGAGCAGAAAAACAAGATCTGACTGAGGAAGATCTGACACACTCAAGTGTGTGTGTGTGTGTGTGAGTGAGAGAGACAGAGACTGTACGGTGTTACTGTACGGTGTTACTGTACGGTGTTACTGTACGGTGTTACTGTACGGTGTTACTGTACGGTGTTACTGTACGGTGTTACTGTACGGTGTTACTGTACGGTGTTACTGTACGGTGTTACTGTACGGTGTTACTGTACGGTGTTACTGTACGGTGTTACTGTACGGTGTTACTGTACGGTGTTACTGTACGGTGTTACTGTACGGTGTTACTGTACGGTGTTACTGTACGGTGTTACTGTACGGTGTTACTGTACGGTGTTACTGTACGGTGTTACTGTACGGTGTTACTGTACGGTGTTACTGTACGGTGTTACTGTACGGTGTTACTGTACGGTGTTACTGTACGGTGTTACTGTACGGTGTTACTGTACGGTGTTACTGTACGGTGTTACTGTACGGTGTTACTGTACGGTGTTACTGTACGGTGTTACTGTACAGTGTTACACACGGTGTTACTGTACGGTGTTACACCGTGTTGCTGTACGGTGTTACTGTACGGTGTTACACACGGTGTTACTGTACAGTGTTACACACGGTGTTACTGTACGGTGTTACTGTACGGGTTACTGTACGGTGTTACTGTACGGTGTTACTGTACAGTGTTACACACGGTGTTACTGTACGGTGTTACACCGTGTTGCTGTACGGTGTTACTGTACGGTGTTACACAGGTGTTACTGTACAGTGTTACACACAGTGTTACTGTACGGTGTTACTGTACAGTGTTACACACAGTGTTACTGTACGGTGTTACACACAGTGTTACTGTACGGCGTTACAGCACGGTGTTACAGTCCGATGTTACACACGGGTTTTACAGTACGGTGTTACAGTACGGTGTTACACACGATGTTACAGTAGTATGGTGTTACACACAGTGTTACAGTAGTATGGTGTTACACACAGTGTTACAGTATGGTGTTATAATACGATGTTACCTTACGGCGTTACAGTAGTACAGTGTTACACATGGTGTTACAGTAGTATGGTGTTACACAGTGTTACTGTACGGTGTTACACACAGTGTTACTGTCCGGCGTTACAGCACGGTGTTACAGTCCGATGTTACACACGGGTTTTACAGTACGGTGTTACAGTACGGTGTTACACACGGTGTTACAGTAGTATGGTGTTACACACAGTGTTACAGTACGGTCTTACAGTACGGTGTTACACACGGCGGTACAGTAGTACGGTGTTACAAACGATGTTACAGTAGTATGGTGTTACACAGTGTTACAGTACGGTGTTACACACGGCGTTACAGTAGTACGGTGTTACAGTACGGTGTTATAATATGATGTTACCTTACGGTGTTACAGTACGGTGTTACACACGGTGTTACAGTAGTATGGTGTTACACACAGTGTTACAGTACGGTGTTACACACGGCATTACAGTAGTACGGTGTTACACACGGTGTTACAGCACGGTGTTACACACTGTGTTAGAGTACGGTGTTACACACGGTGTTACAGTACGGTGTTACAGTATTGCGTTACAGTACGGTGTTACAGTATGGCGTTACACACGGTGTTACAGTACGGTGTTACAGTACAGTGTTACAGTATGGCGTTACAGTAGGCGTTACAGTAGTACGGTGTTACAGTACGGTGTTCAAGAACTGCTAATAGGACTTTGGAATTCATTCAGTTCCATTTTTTAAATCCTCAGAATTAGTTGTCAGTTTCTGTGTGATTTTTCAACATTAAATGTACAGAGAAACGCAGACTAAGGATGCTCAGGTCAAAGGCCATATATACTTAACCAAAAAGTGCTGAACACAGTAGAACTAACAGACATATGACTAGCTCAGATCATTACAAACCAATCACCAGAACAAATCACAGTGAAGAAGGCTTGAGTGACATTGATTTTTACTCAACTGTATGATATAAATGTTCATGTATCTTTCTATTCAGGAAACTCACTTGGTTGTTGTGGCCAGTGATCTCCCGGCTGTGAATAAAACTTCATTTCTACAAAGAGCAACTTGGGAGTCGTGTCAGGTATGCTGCGCAGCTGAGAAACAGATCCTACGCTCAAAAGAAAACAAAAGAACATCTATGTGTGATTGAGGTAGTAATAGAAGTACTAAAGATTCTATGCTCAAGAGACCACCGTAGAGACAGTGATAGTGTTGGAAGACTATAGAGCCGCCCTCGGGGTGAGGCTGTAATACTCTGAGTTAGTATTAATGATCCTGTGTGGGACCACCTGAGAAGGACGGTGAGAGTGTATAGATGCTAAAGACCTGTGTGCTCATGTGTGATTGAGGCAGTGATAGGAGCTTCTTGACGGGACGCCGTCACCTTACTTCAGGGAAGTATTGTATTGTAAGTATTCAGGTAATTCCCTCGAGATACTGTAGTTATTATTTTTAACAACTGCAAGTTGTTTAAATTGTCCGTGGTGAAGAAGTCAGATTAAGTAGGTTGCATTCGTATTAAGAATGTCCACGACACTAGCTAGGTTTCACACTCATCTCTGTCATACATGTTGTCTAAAGCATCACATTGGTTTTCTACGATGTGAGTAAAGTGTTTTTCTATATGCCGATATTCCCCTGTGGTTCCCACAGCTCCACTGGCCTTGAGGAGTTTCTCAGAAAGAGTCTGGCAGGAGCAAATCAAACCCGTGTCCCGAGGGTCGTGTGTGTGTGTGTGTGTGTGTGTGTGTGTGTGTGTGTGTCCTGAGGGTCATGAATCAGGTCCAGTGACGTCTCAGTCTCAGAGAGGAACAGCTTCTGCATCCCGCAGGAGTTTATGGTGTTGATTTAAACACAGCATCTGTTTGATCCCCTTCCCCTGTTCATGGAGGGTCTCCATGGTTACTGCCTGCACTAACACACACACACACACACACACACACACGCAGTACGTGTGTACAGTCAGTACGAGGGCTCAGGGTTTGAAACGCTGCAGGATTGATGGCTCATACTGAATCTGCTGTGAGGATGTTGGCGTCTGTGAACACGACTGTGATTGAGAGGCCGATCCACTGGTTCACTGATACTGGAGAAACATCGAGTGCAGTGTAAACACTCACAGAGCCTGAGAGACTGATGGACAGAGCACTCCTCTGGTTACCCAGCGTTTCCCTCTCCGCTGTGGGGAATGCTGGCGCCGGAAGTGGCTCTTTGTTTCCTGACTCCTGCTGGAGATCTCAGAGGAAGAGGAAGAAGCCGGGAGCGGTGTGTGTAGAGACCCTGGCATCAACCGCACCACACACTCGTGACGGACACACACTCGTGACGGACACACACTCATGACGGACACACACTCGTGACGGACACACACACGACACCTCACACGAGAGGACATAAAGAGCTCAGGACGCCAACAAGGTTTAATTTGGCTCTTTAGTAACACAAGGGGTGAAGGTTTAGCATGGAGCAGTTAACCCCTGCTGGTAGAGACTGTTACTACACTGTCAAATCTTTTGAAACATAAGCCATTCAAAAGTTTGGGGTCAGTAAAATTTGATATATTTTTATTCAGCAAGGAAGTTACAGGAAATAGATTTCTCATTTACAAAATATTTCAAATAAATGCTGTGCTTTTGAACTTTCTAGTCAAAGAATCTTGGAGGAAAACAATGTATCACCGTTTCCACAAAAAATATGAGCAACTGTTTTCAACACTGATAATAATCATAAATGTTTCTTGATCATCAGATCATCATATTATGCTGATTTGTGAAGGATCATTGACACTGAAGACTGGAGTAATGATGCTGAACATTCAGCTTTGATCACAGGAATAAATTGCACTTTACTGTATATTCACATAGAAAACAGCTGATTTACACTGTAATAATATATTACTGTATTTTTGATCAGATAAATACAGCTTTGGTGAGCAGACTTCTTTCAAAAATCTCACTGACCCCAAACTTTAGTAGTGTATGTTAGTTAGTATGTTTAGTAGTGAACAGTAGTGTATGTCACCAATATTTAATTATATTATACATTATATTTTATACCAGCGACCAGATGATTTTTTGAAGGGCTCTTAGATCACGTAATGGAAGTGTTTCCCTCATCTGATGCCTTTCTCCAGGTGTTCTCTCACTCACACTTATCCAACAAGCTGTCGTCGTCTTCATTTCTCTCCAACATGGAAGATGATGATGATGATGTTTTACTTTATTTTATTAACATTAAAGCTGCAGTCCGTAACTTTTGGCACTCTAGTGGTTAATAAACAGAACTGCATGCATCTTGCAGAAGAACACTGTAGCCGGAGCTTCTTCTTCTCATGTCGATGTCGATGTCGATGCAGGTACTGGGAGACTCCGCAGTGGTGCGACCCGAACCAGTCTAAAACAGTCCCAATTTAAACACTTATTATAAAACACGTATTATAGGTGTACCGTAGTGATTCAGGATAGGACAAAAACACGGTTTGGAAAGTGGATTCATGATGTACTCGCTTTTTTTTTTTGGTACATTTTAACAACAAAAGTTACGGACTGCAGCTTTAATGACACAAACAACAGCAGGAATATTAGGCTGCTGTCACTTTAAGACCGAATGCACAGACACACATCTGGTTTCTTTCTCAACTCTTCATTTATGTTTAGCACACATACACACCAGTCATGTGCAGCCCTGGCTAACACACACCGTCAGTGTAGAAACAAATAGGTTGTCTAAATGTACTTTTGTCTGGGACAATTACAAGGATTGATAAGCCTTATGTAAGTGATAAACCTACACTAGCATGTTTATAATCTTGACTTAATTACAAGCCAAAGAAGTTCAGCAACTGCAAACATGGTTTATCATTATAAACACAACCATTAACATCCCATCAGCCTTTCAGTGTGAAACACTGCAACATGAGCAAACTCATTCAAAGGAAACACAATCTACTGACAGCATCTGTGGCTGGATGTCAATTACCACACTCTTATATCGACTCATCTTTCAACAAACACAGATTGTACAGTGATACATTAACAATGGTTGAAAAGCATGAATGAGCATGTAGCATCTCTAGATTGTCCTTTTAAGATCCACTGTTCTCTGTGGGTGTATTCAAAACAATACTTTTGTGACAGTTATGTCATATAATTTTCTCCCATTCATGTCCACACTGATTGTTTCCAGTCCAAATATCAAAAAAAATCTTAAATCAAGATGCATTTACTAGATGAGTAGAATGATATAGGATATTATGTCTTGATTTCTGGGGAAATAAATACAAATTAAGTGAGTTTTTGCTTAAAGCAAGCAAAATTATCTGCCAATTGGGTGAGAAAAATAATCTTGTTTCTGTAACAAGGGGGGGTTAGGGTAAAAAAAAAAAAAAAAAAAGGTTTCTAAAAACAGTCCTAACCCTATCCCTACCCCTAAACCGAACCATACCCATAACTTATGCCTGAAATCAGAGGGAAATGATGATGAATGACACTGATGTAGACACACATAACCCTGGTTATGAACCTAATCTGGACATAAACTGTAAACTTAACGCTGAATTCTGATTGGTTGATTGTAATGTTGATCCATGTTTTTTGGGACATGGGTTTATATATGGCCAGTCATTGTCCAGTCTTAAAAATCATACTGACCCCAAACTTTTGACCAGTATGGGAAATGTACTTTGACCCCTGTCTCGACTGGAGTGTTTGATTAGATCCTGGTGTGTCTTCTCCCGTACTTCGGATCGTTTAGGCTTTAATGAACACGGCAATCGCTCAGAGATCGTCTGAATGAAGTCATCTCGCCCGATTGAATACGAACTCTGAGTGAGAAATCAATCCGACCCAATGGACCAAGCGCTATCATAATTCATAATGAATGTTATATAAAAGTAAAAAGATGCGGCTGAAAACCAAAGAGCAGCTCTTCATCTTAAAATGTTGTGTAATTGCAAGAGCACTTTCACTCAGTTAGAGTGGGAATGACGTCTACATGTTTATCAGTGTTTGTGTGTGTCTCGACAGCTACTGATAAAACCACACTAAACTTGAGGAGTGAACTTGTCAATCATCTTGATGGATGAAGAAACTGACCAATAAGAAGACAGTTTTACTCACATGTGAGCACAAGGTGTTTTTGGGTATTTTTATAATTTTGGTACGCTTTGAAATGTTGCCTTGTGAAAGTGAACCGAACCACGAAGAAAATGCAACACTAACGTAATGAAGTCCCTGTTTCGGAACAAAACAAACGATCCACAGGTCTGAAAACACCAGTCCTTCTTTCTTCTTTTGCAGAATGATTTTTTTTAAAACTTAATCCAATACAGTGGCCGTTGCCAACTAAAGCTCTCAACATAAAGCCTGCTTCCTCTCAGTAAGCAGGTTATAGCAGTCCCCCATTCCCACCATCCCAGCTCACAGCTCCGGCATTAGCAGGAGTACAGGTGACGATTTAAAGGGTATGGGCTTCTGAAACTAGATCTGCAGGACAGACTGGGTCTTCACGTCTCTCTCTTCAATCCAACACAAAAGTGACTTAAACTGCAATTCATCGACTGGCCACTAGAGACCGGCTGAGTCAATCCCATAGACCTCCATGTTAAAATGCTCAACTTTACAGCAGAAAGAAACATGTTTACAGCCTGGAACTAAAAGTGGTTTTGGTCTACAGTATATAGCTAATGTTAGCCTTCATGACGACTGGGAGGGGGGTGAATATTTTTACAACTCACTGTTTAAATTATATTAAGCCTTAAAGTTCTGCATAATTAAGGGCGTGGCCACTTGAGTGACAGGTGGGTTGCCGCTGATGTCACTGCTAGCCGTTTGTCTGCTGTTAGTGTCAGTCACCTCAGCTAATCCGCCTCGCTGCACATTTCCGGTTATCCAAGATGACGACGCCCGGCTCCGCCCACTTTGGGCTTCAGGAACGCTCTTCAGAAACACTCCGGGTGACATCACACACACTTACGCCCATAATGTTGTACAGTCTATGGTTCAGACGCCACTATGCAGAGACTGATGGGAGAATGGAAGGAGGAGCTAGTAATGACAGGAGGGACTAAAGCCAGCCTCGTGGTCCAGTATTCGCTCGTCTCTCTGAAGAGACACAGTCATTGTGCCGCTATAACAGCCCTTCCTTCATCAGCCAATCAGCTTTAACTACACACACACACTCCAGCCCTGTGTGTGGCTCTCATCAGCAGTGTGTGCAGTGATCCGCATGCAGTCGAGCATCTGTCCTCAGACTCTAATGACGCGTGTTAATCACGTATCTCAGCATTAAACTGAAGGGGTTCAGGAGGAGGTCCATCAGTCCAGTGTGAACAGAGGATCTGTCACAACACAGTACATCCAGCATAACCACTACAGGAGAACACTGGAGAACATGCTCAACTGTATCGTTTTGTGAACATTATGGGAAAGTTAAGTTTAATGTTCTTTAATGTTAAAAAAATGACCAACGTCCATCTGAAATGTTTCAGAAGAACATTCCATAATCGATAATACATGATGTGTTTGTGCTAATGTTTTGGCATTATAAGACCAGATAGCTTTGAACAGACGCTTGATTGACGTTACTGGAAGAGGGTTTGCTCATAACTTTGAGAGAAGCTTGTGTGTGTGTGTGTGTGTGTGTGTGTGTGTGTGTGTGTGTGTGTGTGTGTGTGTGTGTGCATAACTGTCAGTACACAGAGTTTACTGAACAACTGAACCTCATTTCAGATGCACAGAGTAGATTTTTATCAAAGAAATTTTATATATGTTTTTATGTAAATATATAAATTGAATGTTATGAAAAACTTGCACAGAAAAGGCGCTATTCACACAGAGCGCATTTTTGCATAAAAAATCGTGAGATGCTCGTAGAGAGATTCATTTTAACGCTTAAACTGCTTTTAACTAGAGAAAAATATGGAAAAATATTGGGGAAATGTATAAAAGCTGTGGAAAAATGGCACAATGGAATGAAACATTTATTAAGACTGAGTAGATTTTGATGTAGATTTACTGTCATCTTTAAAGTTGGCACTGAATTTGCTCGAGCTGAAACCACACAGCAACCTTTGACCTCGGTGACCTTTGACCTGGACTCAGCTCACCTCTCTGCCTTTGATATCTGAGTGATGTTTCCAGCACAAGAGTGACGAGAAAGAAGACGAACACTGACTACAGGACACTGAAAACACTCCTGACTGACAACACTTGAGTTTACAGCAACAGATATGATGAAAACTGCACATCATATGATGACTGATGACTACACACACACACACACACACCTGCACACTCAATGCACAAATATCACAAACCACACACACAAACAAATATCACAAACCACACACACAAACAAATATCTCAAACCTAAGACGACATGCACAATGACGTTAAATTAGAGCTGTATTTGCTCAAAACAAACTCAAACAAAGACAAAAAAAAAAAAGATTTCCTTCCGTCTATGAGTGTGTGTGTGTGTGTGTGTGTGTGTGTGTGTGTGTGTGTGTGTGTTTCCTAAAGACAGGTCTAGCCTGTTCTCACGTTTCGTCTGTGCTGAACTCATGTGAACGCTGCTAATTCTGTTCTATTGAAACTGCAGGCAAATCCTCTTCATTCACGCTCTGATTCCTGTCAACACAAGTACACACACACACACACACACACACACACACACACACACACCTCCTGTCAACACAAGTACACACACACACACACACACACACACACACACACACCCACACACACCTCCTGTGTGGAGGCATTTCCTCACCGCCGACTTCCTGTGGCAGAGGAACACACACACACACACACACGCACACACACACACACACACACACACCTGAAAAAGCTTCTGATTCCTGCTACAGTATAAAGGACACGTATATCTAGTTGAAAGCACATTCTTCAGAAGGCCTGCAGTGTGTGTGTGTGTGTGTGTGTGTGTGGCTGAAGTGTGTGTGTTTGGCTGAAGTGTGTGAGAACAAGCAGGTGGTGCTGGGATTCACTACATCTTTAACATACTGTAACACGCTCAGATACTAATCCAGATCCTGGAACCGTGAGAGTGTGGGATATTACCAGCACTGAGTGTTTCTTCAATCATGACTTTTATATCAGATTTTTATGGCATAGATTTCATCTGTTTTCTTTTTTGTAACTTGAAGGTCACATTAAAACGGTCTCGGACTGTGTTTATTAAATGCTGTGTATGTGCAGATTTTATTGTTTTACCCTCATCCCAGAGCCAGACCTTCAATCCTGAACTATGAACATCTGTAAAATACGACTTATTACACAGCAACCATTTTATGAACAAAGAGTGAAATAAACTATTTCATTATTCACCGTGTGAAAATGATTTCCACACGTTACACAGATGTGGCGTCGCTTCCACTACAACCAACACTTTTACCCCTCGTGAAGTTCATCAAGGACACAACAGTGATATGAAATAATCTGATGTGTGAAGAAATCATGGAAAAATCTGGGTAACTAGTGAAAATATGATTTAATTGTAATTAGTCTATAAAAAGATGGTCGGTCAAAAAAGAGTCTGTCATTTTATTTCAATTTTTTTTTAAATTGTAATTTCAGCAAAGCATGCTAAGCACAATACTACAGCTGTTCTTGTTAACTCAGGGAACGTTTACAACACAACGATGTACTAAAAAATGCTGCATTATTTATTCCAGGCCAGTAGATGGCGATGTCAGTTCGTAAAGAAACACCTATAGACTGAACATATAATATGCAAGCGCATGAAGTCACTGCTTTCACAAATTCAGAGTTTTGTAGTTATACAGAGACGATAACTATATCGTTTTCAAAAACTTGCACTTTGAAACCCGTTTACAAATGTGTTTCGCTTTGAGGATCCCAAAACACTGTCGTAAATTGAGAATCACATTTTTCTCTACGATAATGAAAAGACAACCGAACAAAATAACATGTAATTTACAAGATGTTAATCGCTGCAGTCTTTTTAAAAATGTTTGATTAATTTGAATGAATTATAAATCGGGTTGAACGAATGATTCAATGACTCGCTCATAAAGACTTCACTTGTTTCATTACTGGATGAATCAGTGTTTTTGAACGAATCTCTTGAATGGATGATTCAATGACAAACACATTTTTAACATCCCCTTGTCGCCACCTACTGGTGCACTGATGTAATGCTACAATCTTTATTTGAAGCATCAAATCTGCATATCTAGATGCATTACAGATGAATCGTTGCCATTTAGGAATAAGATTGCGATCTTTTAACGATTAATTGTGCTTTAACTGTCTTGTAAATGAACGGCCAAAATGCAAAAAAAAATCCCGTGAGTCGTGTAAACGGCCAATAACAACAAAAATGTGTCATTAAAACGAAGCTGCAATACATTTTAATAAATATCAGATGAAAAACGTAATAATAATAAAAAAATGTAAAAAAAATTTAAAAAGAAACTTAGAAATGTTGCCTTGGCAAGTAAATAAGTTGAAGTACTCAAATTACAAAAAAAGAATAATAATAATTATATTAAAAAAATTACAACAAATTAAAATAGCATAAAAATGAAGCTGAAAATGGAAAAATAAAAGCTCATTTAAAATATAAAAAATATTTCAATAGCGTATGAATAATACTAACACTGCACAATACATAATTTAAGGTGCCGGAAATTAAATTAGTTTTTTAAAGACGTTCAAAAAACAATTACATAATTCTCCTGTGATTTGTATCTATCCATTTGCAACTTACTGTGGCTTACAAGGACAATGTGAGTCTACAAATTAAAGAGTTACATTTGTTATATATTCAGCTCAGTAAACCCTTCAGGACTGGTGAACATGGATCATAAGTACCACACCAGAGAGAGCACTGGTCAGCCCACTCGACCCGCAGACTCACTGACACTCCTGATCCGCATGTGGGAGAGAGATAAACTTCAAAGCAGATGTTTTGATGTCCAGTTGTTCACCAGCTGATGTCACATGACCTTGAGATCATGAAGCACACCTATCTCACGTACGAGAACACACTGTGGTCTTAATACAAAAAACACTATATGGTTTCATTATCCTTGACTGTAAGAAACCATGTTCTTAAAGCCCTTCAGCAGACGTTCACTGCACGAAGAAGGTCAAGATACGAGACACATTATCCTCCTTTCAGTGCTTTTTAATATCTGCTAATCCATGTTATCATCAGAGTGCATGTCATTTCCAGGAGTAAACTGAGCCCTCGCAGTCTCAAGACCAGCTCGAGTCCATGGACCAGTCAGGAGGAGTTACTGTTACTGGAGTTAGAGTTACTGGCACACTTAAAGCTGCAGGAATAAAAGCTGCACACTTTTTCCTGCATAGTGGTGGCAGGAAAATAGTGTTTTTCAATAAATGTTTTTAAACAAAATGTTTTGTTGTGCCTTTGTATGTCCAACCCGGTCACACTAAATGCGTCTCTATAGCACGCATTGTGTTTATCGTTCAATTTATACGCGAAAATGAGTTTTTACGAGCATATGATACGCATTAGTAGGTTCAGGGTACGTGTGTATTACACCGTGTCCTCCTAACCAGACCCATGAGATTCCAGCGACAAATAATGTGTCTGTCCACATTAAAGGCTGATTTATACTTCTGCGTCGGACCTACGCCGGAGCCTCTACGCTGTAGGCAACGCGTTGGTTTTCATTTATACTTCTGCGTCGTTGTCCGCGTTGACGCGCAATTACACTTGCAGAGGGAGCATGTGAAACCCGAGGGAGGGGTTCTGGCAGACCAATCACAGCGCTTGCGTCCGCGTAGAGTTGACGCGTTGTTACATTTTTGGAGAGGTGCGCCAGACAGGACATAGTGTCGGCCCAGATCCGGCCCACATCTGGTACGCGTTGAATCCACATGTACCAGATGTGGCCCGGACCTGGGCCGACACTATGTTGCTGTCTGGGGCACGTCAGGGTACGCCGAGGGTACACGCGCTACACACGGCCTACGACGTAGCTACGGCGTGAGTTCGACGCAGAAGTATAAACTGGGCTTTAGACGCGACGCGACTGCGAGATGCTCAAAGTCAATCAAAACCCACAGCCAATCAGAACAGCGGGTGGGCGGAGTCTCGCGGCGAGTGCACGGCACCAGAGAGTAATCTTGACACTCGCAAGAAAATGGATAAGTGCAACATAATCAAATTCACAAATATTACACCATTTAAACATTATTAAAAATACATAGGCTACTGAGTTACTAAAACAATATTTGTCAAAGAATACACATCTTTGTTCACAGTTTGAACGGTCTTGTTTCCATTTGTTTAATTTCAAGATCTGAGGTGAATTATCCACTCTTGCTTTTACAGCTACAAAGCTGGAGCACTAAATGATATTCAGTCACATTACACGCTTTTAACATTAATAAAGCACATAAACAGTACCTGAGATTATCATCGCCACACTTTGTGTTTGTTGTTCCAGCGCGACGTCGCAGAAAAATAGAAACCGTTTCTAGAACAAACTCGTCGCGTGTCGCCGTCGCGGCTGGATACACACACTCTGACTATCATGGAGAAGAAGCGGTGTAACACACGCAATAAAGTGCGTATCATATAAATTGCACGATAAACACGCGTGCTATAGAGACGCTTTTTATATAATTTCGTGTTGAAGACACACTCTAAAGCTAAACACACGTTTATGTGGCAAGTCAGACTGGGCTGATGAAACCTGCGAGGATTAGGCTACTATTAAAGCATGAGTTTGATGTAAACAGTAAGTCTACGTAATATTCACAAATGTGGTTCAAGGGACATACATAGTTACAGCATGAAATATTTGTGTTATCTCACAATTCTTGACTCTTTTTATTGCATTTGGTTGTTTATGTCTCCCAGTTCAGACTTTATAACTCGCAATTGTGAGTTTATATCACAATTCTGAGGGAAAAAAGGCCCGAATAACGAGTATATCTCACAATTCTGTTTATTCTTCTAAGATTGTGAGATATAAACTCGGATTTGCAAGAAAAAAAGTAAGAATTGTGAGATATAAACTCTTTTAAATTCTTTTATTCCGTGTCAGGGGCGGATCTAGAAACATATTTATGGGGTGGCGAGAGGGGGGCAGGAATTTTTGAGGGGTGGCAAAATATAGCAGACGTATATATACTGAATTTAATCACAATTAAATTGGCCATAACTTTTAATTTGTTGCTGCCAATAGGGATGGGTATCATTCGGTATTACTACTCTTACCAATACTCCTTATCGATCCAGTACTTTAACGGTATTCTTATCGGTTATTTTTGTTATATTAAAAAAAAGAAAAAAAGAAAAAATTTAGAACACAATTAATATTGTTTTATATTTTGAAATGTAAAATAAATATCTATAGCAAAAGAAAAAGCAATGCTTTAACAAAACAAATAAAACATACGCTATGCAGAAGCGTGCAGGCTTTTGTGTTTTATATTCAGAAGACATAGGACACCAAAAACAAAGTACAAACACATGGTCAAACAAACAAAAAAGTATACAATTAAACAAATTATATATCCAGTGCTTTAATTTCAGTAATGTCTACTGACATTACTGTTCAGGAGTAATATGGGCTAAAAAGACATCTAATAAAGTAAGATTTAAAATAACACTGCTCAGTTTATCATAGACAGTTTAAAGCTTATATCATTCAAGAGCTGCGACTGATTATTTCTTTGCCTTTTGTTATTTGATTCACATTAATGGAGCAATCGTCAGCAGGTTTATTAGACTGCTGCCTCTTTAAGACCAAATGCAGATCTAATCATTATTACGCATCATATTTTCTCCCAACAATTAACGCCCATACTTAATCCTATTGTATTTGTTATTTCCCCAGTTGTAACCTAGTTTCATTGCGTGATATCTGAGAGGAATTGGATTTAATAGGACTGCTTAGCTAATCAAAAGATCGATCTCCTAACTGGCACTGTATAGACGAATCCGGCGAAACTACCGGAAGTAAGCGGGCGCCATAACTGGCTGTTGCTGGGTAGCGTTGCGCCATTGCCTATTGGTTTGGTTGCGTCCACTGGAATAAACAGCCCGCGATTTACGACTGTCACTAACGTTACATCTACAACTTTCCTATTCTTTCTCTGCAGAGTTATTTGTAGAGTATGAGTGTTGTTAATGGTCTGTGAAAATCGGACAGGTCCTTTTAGAACTATGTGTTTATCATCTGGTAAAGTGTGCATTATTGGACCAACCCATCCGGAGCTCAGATGATTTTGACCCTCTATCAGTGACCTGTAGTTGGCATTTTGTTGATCATCGGATGCCAGGCGAAGGAGAAAATACTCTTGAATACCTTTAAAACAACAGAAGGGGCGCGTTGGGGCAGTAGTAACATTATGTCTGTTGTTAATGTTTGATTTGCTTGACTGTGACTCTCACTCTGAGAACCAACAACGCTAGCAGTTAGCTGTACCTTA
>FLSR01003580.1:0-11845 GCA_900092035.1 Leuciscus waleckii | reverse complement strand
TCCATCAAGGTCAGCCAGGAACCTTGGAGTTGTGATTGATGATCAATTGAACTTTACAGACCACATTGCTAGAACTGCCCGGTCCTGCAGATTTGCCTTATACAACATTAGGAGGATCAGGCCCTTCCTATCAGAGCATGCTACACAACTCCTTGTCCAAGCACTTTTTCTATCCAGACTGGACTAGTGTAATGCTCTCCTAGCAGGTCTTCCAGCTTGCACTGTCAAACCTCTGCAACTGATCCAAAATGGTGCAGCTAGAGTGGTCTTAAACGAGCCGAAGAGAGCACACGTCACTCCTCTCCTCACAAAATTACACTGGTTGCCAGTTGCTGCTCGCATCAAATTCAAGTCACTGACTTTTGCCTACAGAGCAACCACTGGCTCTGCTCCCTCCTACCTAAACTCATTACTTCAGACTTGCGTGCCATCCAGAAACTTGCGCACTGCAAGTGAACACCGTCTTGTGGTGCCATCTCAAAGAGGCACAAAAACTCTTTCTCTGATCTTTTTCTGGTCTGTTCCATGCTGGTGGAATGATCTGCCCAACTCAACCAGAGCTGCTGAGTCCGTGGCCATTTTCAAGAAACGGCTGAAGACGCATCTTTTTCAGCAACACTTGATCCATTAATACTAACACTTTAGCTTCTATCTGTCTCTATTATCTTTATAAAAATAAAAAAGTACACGTACTGCGTTAGATTAAACTGGGAAGGGTCATAAGCACTTGCATATTGTTGTCCTATTGTTAGTTTAACTGCTTCTATTGTTCTCATTTGTAAGTCGCTTTGGATAAAAGCGTCTGCTAAATGAATAAATGTAAAAGTAAATGACAGAGATAATGTAGTAGAAAACTGTGGACACTGAGAATTTGGGGACCAAATATTAATTAGAAGGAGACAACACAGTTCACAAGAATCTACCTGTATTTTAGCAATATTCCTACTAAGCTAATTGTCTGGAAGGGTGCAGATACAGTAAAATACAAAAATGAGCTTTAAGAAAAGTTTATTTTCATGACAGTACTGTAAAGTAGATAAGAAAAGATATGAAACATTCTAGAAAAGAAAAGTACCAAAGAATTGAATAAGAACTAGGTATGCAACAAAATACAATATACTGTCAGTTACAGCACAATAAAATATCAATAAAAAAATTAAGTCAGCATCCACAGCATCCCTGGCACTCTCAGCTGAAATGCATTGCAATACTGGCAATGCCCATGTTTACAGAATTAGAGCAGTTCCTTGGTCCTCTGACAAAATACATTTTGAAAAGACTTTTGGTCCACCTTAGATTTAAGTGCTGCCTGTGATACAGTGGACCACAAAATTCTTTTCTCACGACTTGAAGGATGTGTGGGTATTGAAGGTTGCACTTTAAACTGGTTTAAGTCCTATCTGAATGCAAGAACGTTTTCTGTTTGTCTTGATGGGATCTCTTCTTCTGTTTCTGTTTTGGATTATGGAGTCCCTCAGGGCTCCGCTCTGGCCCCTGCTCTGCTCTCGTTGTATATGCTCCTTTTGAGGACTATTCTTTCTAAACATGGGGTGTCATTCCACTTTTACGCTGATGACACCCAAATCTATTTGCCCCTAAAGAAAAACTACAAAAAAGGCCTAAGCTCATTATCAGCATGCTTGTCTGATATTAAGTCCTGGTTTTCCTTACATGTTTGCATCTAAACAAGAGCAAAACTGAGGTTATTGTTTTTGGGCCCTCAGGTGTCTCTGCTACTCCTGATGGCGACCTGGGAGATTTGGTCCCCTTCGTAAAACACTGTGAAAAACTTGGGTGTTATTTTTGATTCTGCTCTTAAAGTTAATAAACAGATAAATGCTGTAGTTAAATCTAGTTTTTACAATTAAGATTACACTGGCTGCCGGTTTATTACAGAATGGATTTAAAAATTCTGCTTTTTGTTTTTAAAGCCATAAACGATTAGCTCCAAAATATCTCTATGATCTTTTGAAATTAAATAACTCTGCTAGATCATTAAGGTCATCTGTTTTTTTTTTTGTTTTTTTTGTTTTTTTTTGAGATATTTATCCTGTTGTACATCACAATGGCCAACTACCATTGCTTTTATTGTGTTATATATAAAATAATAAAAGTTATAATAAAAGTTGATTTCATAAATTACTATACTGATACTACTGTGTACTGTCTGTGTAAACAGTATCAATAACCCTCCAGATGACCTGTAGGTAGAGGTCTAAACGGGAATGTTTTGGGGGTTTTTTCATCCTGCTTCCTCTTAAAATTCACTCAGTGTTCACCTGCTATCTGCTTAAAGTGATTTTCCTTCCAACCCGACCAATCCTACTAAATCCCACTAATCTCACATTTAAATTTTCCCTAAAGAAAGAGAGAGTGATTGGGAATAACACATATAAAATCTTGGCTATGCAAGAATTTTATTTGTTATTTATGTCTTATCATGATACTGTCAACCCAGTACAAATGTCACAGAGAAAAATAGGCTAAATTAAATATGACATCTGTCACAAAAAATCATGTCAGAAATATGAATAAACAAAAACTGTTGGCTTACTAGCTATACTGCTAAATTATTATTTATTTATTTATTTTTAAACATCCATGCAAGAACAGAATGTCGCTGACTGCCGACGGTTTCAGTATCCTACGTTTCTCCTCCAAAATTCCGAGCACAAGGGATGAATGCTCTCTCTTAAGAGCACTCGTGAACATATATTGCCAGGTTGCTCAGGGCAGGGAATGGGAACTGTGTGAACGCCACCACTGCAGAAAGTTTTGTTAATTTTACGTTCAAGTGCAGATACGCTGTTGTCAAAGGATGTTGGGAGTGCCGGGTTTTTGTCAGACTGCCCGTTCACGTCCAAAGTACACCAGCGTGTATACCAAAGTACACACTGCAAGAAATCAGATGCTTAATGCAGAACTCTACCTGTTACATGTAAACGCGCAAGATGGACGATGTTGACTGTGTTGGTTTTTCCAACGCAATATAACTGGTTCAGTTGGCACAGTTTCCCAAATCATTCATTCAGTTGACAAAACAAAGACACATTTATGCACATTAAAGTCAGCCCAAAAAATGGGTCCCCGCACACCGAGACGCCTAGGCTAACTCTTGCCACCGCGGGCGAATCATCCACGATCTCCGTCCACGTCTTTCTCTAATCAGACCAATTCAATTCTCCCTGCCATAGAGGAATGGACAATAAGGCCCGTCGAGCACCAAGCTTGCGTGTCTGACAATGCCATCCTCTTTTTCTTTTTCTTTTTTTTTTTCAAATTAAAATAAAACATGCTTTAGATAAGCTTGGTGTACTCCAAAAGAAACATTCTTCTGCTTCCAGGAGAAATGATGGATGAGGAGAGAAAACTGGAGACAGTGAGAGAGAGAAATGCATTGCTTATGTTTGAACTCCCTCCTGTGGGTTTATTCAGTATTACATTTTATGAATTATTCTCTATTACACTTTGCAAATGGCAAATCAGTTAAACATTAAAATCTCTGGAATGAATGGCCACTAGTCAAGTCAAGATTATTTTGAATGATTTTATTTTCAAACCCTTCTTTGATCATATTTACCTAGGGTGCCAATAATTCTGACCACGACTTCTCATTCTCATTCCCAACACCAGCGCTAAGTAACTCTGCCAACCACCAAAATCAACGGCAAATTTAATTTATTATGAAAAGGAATTGTAACAGTAACAGAAAAAGGCTCAGGAGGGGGCATGGCCAAAATAATAAACAAAATTGAGCCTACCAAAGTCTTAGATCTAATTTACCTGTCACAAAATAAAAGAACAAAAAACAAAACAAAAACAATAGCACTTCCTTGACGGAGATACAATACTGAGAGTTGGGGTTAACACTCTAGGTAATGATGGGCAAATGAAGCTTTGGTGAAGCATTGAACCACTTAGAAGACTTGTTTTGAAAATGGGTTCATTACTTGAAGCTTCAGTAAGAGCGACCTCGCCTGGTAAGTGCCAAGGCTGCATCTAAATTATCCCGGCTAGATAGTGGACAGGAGGCTTTAAGACGAGTGAAATAAATGTAGTGCACGCACCGGAGTGCTTGGGGAAACAGAGGATGTGCTGGGAAAATATGGCCCAAGTTGGGTGTGCTTGTTTAACTATGACCAGGGGGTATTGGAAAACAAAGCCACATAGATAAAATAATATGTATGCAGTGAAATAATGCATGTTTTTCTCATATATGTCTATATCATATGTCTACTATGTATGAAATATGTATGTCTATATGTGCCGTGAATAATTATGTATGATGAAAAGCGTTTCTGGAAATGTGAAAAAGAATTTCCCTAAAGGGACAATAAATATATACTACTACTACTATTGTGGGATAGGGAACACTCAAAGATTTTTATTAAGGAACAATATTTTTTCCACACTTTTTGGACTGAGTCTGTTTCTTTTTTTGCTCACAACCTCTCCACATTTAGAGAAAATTCGTTCAGAGGGAACGGATGATGCCGGCGTGCATACAAACTGTTTAGCCAGTATAAAAGGTGAGGGTACACATTTTTGTGATTTATCCAGTACGCCAGTGGGTCTTCAGATCTTTCCAGCGGTGGATCCGTCATGCAGGAGCGATCAGAATAAAGTTTTCCCACATGTCAGAACGACCTCTCTTCCTAGATGCTTCCATAGTAATGAAAATAAATCGATACGAACAAACTAATGCTTGTCACTGTAGAGGCTACTACGAACCAAACGCAAGTTGTGCATTAAAGTTATGCTTTGAGCGCACTACAATTCAGACTCGAAACGAAGCGGTGCCAGTTGCAGTGACCGCACCTGACTCAGGTGATTCATTCAGAGAATGAAGTTGTTGCTGCTTCGGACGTCATATGTCACGTGATTTTTTTGTACCAAAGCGACCTTCGGAGCATTGGTTCAAATGGAATTGTGGTTAATGGTTTGAAGCACGTATCAAAGCTTCAGTGTCAGACTGCCATCACTAACTCTAGGCAGGAGCATGAAATGATTCTGACTAGAACACTATCACAATTTTCATTATTTAATACTAGGTATCAGTTGGCTAACTCAAAATAACCACAAAAAATAATCTGGGTCTGCAGAAAAGGTCCACGTGGCAGTGGAGAGAGAAATGTCTCTCCCTCTCTCCTTCTCCGTGGCTTTTTGATGGCTTTTAAAACTGGTATCCTCCTTGGAGGAGACAATGAGAGAAGTGCTAGTTGGCTATCAGAAAATGGATAGCAGGAGTCAGCAATCAGGCAGTCAGCTCCTGTTAGAGCAGCAGCACAGAAGAGAGAAAGAAAAAGGAAAAACAAACAGCACTGTTTCATCAAGAAAAAATGATTATTCACTTAAAGTTCCTCCATGTAAAGAAATTCCTGAAGAGGGCAGTGCAGTGTGATGGCTGGAACCTGATAAGTTGTGTTTCCAGGTGGGAATAATATAGTGGTGCACCTCTGAGAGCACATGCAGGTGAAAAAGTTTGGAGAAGATCTCTTGATTGACTAACAAGGACTCTCACACATTCAGCTCAAATTCAAACTTGAAGACGCAACTGGTATGAACATTAACTTAAATTATGTTGATGTAAAATATCAACTTTGAAGTTGTAAAATGTCAGTATTGTGTTTCAGCTTATTTGATGGAATTTGCTACAGTACTGATTGATGTACTTTGTATGGTTTGTGTTTACAAATTATTTGAGTTTGAAAGGTGTGTTGTAAGGGGAGACACCCCAGATGAATAGGGAAAAAAATTTACTAAATATATCAGCATGAAACTTCCCCAGTTGATTACTGACATTAAGACAAATATCTTTTGTAATACAAGTTTTTAGAATATTTATGTTTAAATATGCAAATTGGGTATTATCTCATTAAATATGCACTAATTTGCATATAT
Source organism: Leuciscus waleckii (assembly GCA_900092035.1). Classification (NCBI taxonomy): domain Eukaryota; kingdom Metazoa; phylum Chordata; class Actinopteri; order Cypriniformes; family Leuciscidae; genus Leuciscus; species Leuciscus waleckii. The sequence goes on along the minus strand of FLSR01003580.1, from coordinate 5,944 downwards.
TTCCAGAAGAGAAATCTGAACATTGGATAAAGCCAGATTAAAAATTCTTGTTTCATTTTGTTGACATATTAGAGTCAAAGGTTGTTACGGAGGGTATTTTGGACATCTCTTTTTATCCCTCTATAATCAGAAAAAACTGTCAACAGCCATAAAAAAATAAATTTTCGCCCCGTTAGGGTCAGGGTTAGTAAGTTTGTTAACATTTATAATTTTATTGTCAAGGCATTTGATTTAGTTGATTATACTGTAGTTAATATGGTGATGGTGAATGAGATGTTAAATGTTAGTTTAAATATCTTTATTTATATCAATGTCACAAGTAACAGAAATAAGCACAAATGTCAGAGCATGTCAGAACACCTCCAGGGCCAGAAAACAGCTCAGACCCCAGAGGATTAATAACTTTATGTTGACCAACCCCATCTTAATTAGTGAAATGATACAGAAATCAATTCTTCTTCATGCCGGTTGGATCCCGCACCAACAATCCTTCTGAAATACTGTACCTCTGTCATTTCTGCTCCTATCTCACATCTTGTAAATATGTCTCTTCTCTCTGCCTCTGTTCCAGTCTCACTAAAGATGGCTGCGGTAACTCCTGGTAATTCATAAGTGTCCCTTATGTAACTAAAATGTTTAGTAGAAAGAGGATTCAGGTAGAAATGAATAAACTCTGCCACCCTATAACTCTCACTCCTACAGTCTGAGACTATCAGGCGACCAGGAGGCATAAAGAGGTTAGGCCATTTATCCCGAGGCTTATGAACTTTGGGAAGTAAATAAAACCGCCTTGGCCTGGGCCTGACTTCCCCTATCAAATACCAGTCTTCAACAGCCATCCACAACCCTTTCGATGCGAGGTATTGACTCCATAAAGATAGGAGATGTTAACCTGGAATAAAATGACTCATCTGTCAATTGCCTTAGCCCTTCCTGCACATATCGTGCTTTATCCATAATTACTACCGTACTACCCTTGTCTGCAGGTTTAATAACGATATCTCGTCTGCGAGACAATTCTCCTAATGCCTTAATTTCATCCGGGGGTAGGTTAGGTTCCGGGGCTTGAGCCCCTTTTAAAGCTACCTGGACCCCTTCCTCGTTTTTCAAAAAAAATTCCCACACTTTCCCAGGAAATTTCTGGGGTGAAGGTACCCACCCCGAGCTCTCACAAAACGGCCTACTTTGGAAATCCGTATCTGTGCTTGGACCAAAAAACACTGCTCTCTGTATTTTAGCATGAAACTGACCCAGATCCGCTAGCAATGACCCCTTAATTTAACTAGATGAAAAGGGATAAATGATAACCCCCTATCTAGTAAACGAATTTTGCTGACGTAAATTGAAAACACTGAGACAAGTTGATCACTGACTTTTTAGTAGTTTGATTTGAACAGGGACCCTGCTGTAAAGGCCCCTTCTCTAGTTTAAATACTCCATCCAGTGTTGAAGCATTTCTTTTCCGGTCTCATGGGTCCAGTGAATCCCATCCTCCACCATCTTAAACCGATCTTTGGGTAATGGGGGAATGTTGTATTTGGTTTTCCCAATTAAATCATTGAGAGCCTTCAAATTCCGTTGGCTGTTTTCAGACAAGTCTTCCCACCAGTTCAATTTGACCATATGAATTACAGCATACGCAAATTTGTAGGTTGCTGCCTCTAGAAGCTTGTTGACCTGTTCCTTCAAAGTCTCATGATTTCCTTGGCTCCTATCATTCAACCCAGATGATAGAATCACTTGTTGAGCCTTCGTCAATACTGGTGTCTTGTTTTTTATGACATGGACCGCATGATTTAAATTTGCCCCAGGAAAACAATGCACCTCTATATTGTCATCTTGCACCCTTGGAAGACAGACCGTTGCCGATCAAATGAATCTTCCTTTCTATATGAACCAATCTCTTGGCAGATCCTACTTAAGCCAAGATGCAAGGTTTTTCCCAAACCAATTCTGAAACCAGCGAACCCTTCAGCAACCCGAAAGCTGCTGTCAGATAATCCTGGCCCAGCATCGCATCCCTACACAATATTTTGCGTAACTAGAGTAGATCTAAATTGATCAAAATAGTTTTTTTCAAAAGGATTAGCCTTAAATATCCGACCCATGCGGATTAACCCTGGTATGTCAATTCCGATGGCTCTGGCGGGGTTAGGTTTTTGAAAAATTACAACAGCTTCCCCCCTCCTGGCACTAGTCCAGGAGAGCAGGGAGTCTGAGGAATGCACTGGCCGACGCATGTTAGACTATGTTCTTACTAGAACTTTAGGCTAAGAATTCAAAGGAGACTAAGTATCTCCAAAACTAGGTGTATACAACCACAGGGCTACTGTGGGTAGGTTTAGAGCAGAGTTAGTACAAGCCTAGTTTTACAAACCACAGGGCTACTGTGGGTAGGTTTAGAGCAGAAGTTAGTACAAGCCTAGTTTTACAAACCACAGGGCTACTGTGGGTAGGTTTAGAGCAGAAGTTAGTACAAGCCTAGTTTTACAAACCACAGGGCTACTGTGGGTAGGTTTAGAGCAGGATTTGGTACAAGCCTAGTTCCAAATTGATAAAGCTATGTCAAATCCTGTAAAGACTACTTGGTATATAAAACCACAGGGCTACTGAGGGTAGGTTTAGAGCAGGAATTGGTACAGTCTTAATTCTAAATTTAATAAAACAATACCAAATACAATTACATAAATGCAACCATGTCTAAATTTAATAAAACAATACCAAATACAATTACATAAATGCAACCATGTCTATTATCCATAGTGTTACTACGGGTAAGTCTTAGAGTAGAAATCCTCAATCCAAATTAATACAACGAATGCAAAATCCAAATCCCAGTCTTGTTAGAAATCCACCGAGTTACTAGAGCCAAAAAATTGTATAGGCTTAAGTCCAAACTGACCAACAATTATACCATACAGAACCTTTCATAATAATCCATTCCCTATTCCCTCAAGAAATGTGTGAGGGGAAATATTCAAGACACTCTCTTCAGTAGTATACCTCAGGCTCATCAGGTGTTTCGGCCTTTAGAACACTAGACACCCTCCTCTGAGGTGGCCTATCCTGGGTGATCAGTCCAGGACGAGTGTCTTATGACCAATTGCTAATCGAGCTAGACCAGATCCTCTAAGACACTGTTGTTGGGTTCTGGTTTCAGGATTTTACCGATATTGATAATCCTCTCGAAATTGAACCACCCTCTTAGTCCTTATACTATTACCTACCATCAAAAACCTGCAGACAAGGGTAGTACGGTAGTAATTATGGTAAAAGCACGATATGTGCAGGAAGGGGACTTGGGGACTGCAGATGCAAATTAGCCTAAGGCTAACTCTGGTGTAATGCATTAAATGTTTACATTTATGTTTTAATTACACATGGTCCCTTTTAAATAAATAAAATTCAAATTCAAGGGCTAAGGCAATTGACAGATGAGTCATTTTATTCCAGGTTAACATCTCCTATCTTTATGGAATCAATAGCTCGCATCGAAAGGGTTGTGAATGGCTTGTTGAAGACTGGTATTTGTTAGGGGAAGTCAGGCCCAGGCCAAGGTGGTTTTATTTACTTCCCAAAGTTCATAAGCCTCGGGATAAATGGCCTAACCTCTTTATGCCTCCTGGTCGCCTGATAGTCTCAGACTGTGGGAGTGAGAGTTATAGGGTGGCAGAGTTTATTAATTTCTACCTGAATCCTCTTTCTACTAAACATTTTAGTTACATAAGGGACACTTATGACTTCTTGGAGAAGGTTGAAGGATTGAAAGTACCGTCGGATGCCTTCCTGTTTTCACTGGATGTGGAAAGCCTGTACACCAACATTGAGACCCCTCTAGGTTTAGCGGCAGTACGAGACTGTTTTGCCAGGTTTCCCGATGCTTCTCGACCGGATGAGGCATTCTGGAACTTTTGGAGTTGAGTTTGACCTGTAATGATTTCGAGTTCGAAGGAATTTTCTACTTGCAGATTAAAGGGACGGCCATGGGGAAAAGATTTGCCCCGGCTTATGCAAATATTTACATGGCCCAATGGGAGGAAACAGTGTTTCCTAAGTGTGAGAAGGTCCCTTTTTCATATTTTCAGTTTTTGGACGATATCTGGGGAATTTGGAATCACGGTCAACAGGACTTTGAAACCTTTCTAGGAGTATTGAATGAACATCATGCTTCCATTTAGGTTAAAGCAGTCATAAATGAACAGGCCATAGAATTTCTGGACACTACGGTGTACAAAGGGCCTGATTTTCTCTCCACGGGACGATTGGATTTCAAGATGTTTTTTAAGGAAACAGACACCCATGCTTTACTACACCATCATAGTTACCATCCACGGCACACATTTAGAGGTATAGTATTATCTCAACTGTTGAGGTTCAGGAGGATTTGTTCACGGAGGATAGCTTTCAGGAGGCCAAACGCACCTTGTTCCGAGCTCTTCGAGAAAGAGGATATTCGAGGTCACGGCTGAGGGCTATTTTCAAGGAACATTGCCGATCACAGGCGAATCCGGAGCCCAGACCTTCAAGGGAAGGAAAGGTCTTGGTTCCAGCCATTTATCGTATTCTCCAGTGGCTACTAGACTCAATAAGGAGATCAGGGACAGTTTTGCTGAAACCTTAGCAGACATCCCGGAAGGTCAGGATATCAAACTTCTGGCAGCCTATAAGAGAAATACGAATTTGGGAGATTTGTTGGTCCACAGTCAACTTCCCAGGGCCAAGGAAAAGTTACGGCCAATAAGTGGACCTCGAACCATTAAAGTTTGGAGCCAGCAGAGGGCGTTTTTTCTTCCAAACATTTTTCTAAAGACAGAAAACTGTGTTTATGGGATTCAATGCAACCAGTGTGATAGACAATATGTTGGTCAAACAAAGAACTCGATCGGGACCCGTTTGTACCAGTATCGGTATGTAATTCGTAAGGTTTATTGAATACCAGTAGGCGTTAGGGTTAGGTTAGGTTGGTTGAGTATTTCCGTCGACATGGGGTGCACAACATAAGAATAAAAGGTTTGGAGCATAATCCAAAGTGGACCTTGAGACAAAGGTTGTACAAGGAATACTTGTGGATTGAAAGATTAAATACTAGGTTCCCAGGTGGTCTGAATGAAAGAATGGAGGTTTAGGGAACATAAGAGTAAGTAGGATTTTAAAAAGAAGGGGATCAATTTCAAAGAAAATGATGAGGAGGAACCTGGGAAGATTTTCCCGAAGGTTACCTCTTAATCTGAGCTCTCTTATATAAGCAAATGGAAAAAAAAAAATTGGGGAAAAAACAAAATTTTCCAAAATTCTCGAAATTGAGAACTTCGTTTTTTTGAGAGAGCTGAAAAAGGCTCTAGAAAAGGAGAAAGGGAGTGGTTTCTTGGTCCTCTTGTAAAAAAAATATTGATAAAATCGGTTTAAGCAGGATTGGGAACAAGATTTATAAAATCGTTTTTCTTCGGGTTACTACGGTTGTGATAACCGTATCAAAAAGGGATAATCAAGGGTTGCACCATCTGGTGGCATCTGCGGCTGACGATTCGTCCTTGGGTAATAGTGCAGCAGATTAATGGCATATTTCAAGAGAATCGTTCAAATTGGTATAAAAGCATGACATTTGGCACAGATACTCTCTAAGGGTCACTTTTTGGGAAAAGGGCGTTGGCCACCCAAAAATTCAAAATGGCGGCCATTTTTTCAAGATGGCCGCTATTTCTGTTAAATGCTCATTATGTAAATTGTTGAAACAGTGATGTAGGCATAACATTATGTGAAAATACTCTCTTGAGAATGTTTTTTTGGAAAACGGTGCCTGTCCCTCAAATTCAAGATGGCCGCCATTTCTCTTGAATCCTTACATCTTTTTTTCAAATGGTGATGCTATCATGAAATTTGGTACAAATATTCTTCAAGGAACATTATCATGGAAAAAGGTGTGTGCCGCTCAAATTCAAGATGG
>FLSR01003233.1:2124-13168 GCA_900092035.1 Leuciscus waleckii | reverse complement strand
GGGGTCTGACCTATCGTGTCAGGGGGCGGAGCTTACGGGGCATTTTCTCAATGGGAAGGTCAGTGACGCCATTCATGGAGACACAAAGGAATGTCATTCGCTGTGCTGGAGAAACTACTCACATATAAATGAGACGTGAATTAATGTAGTATTCAAATAAAGCTTGAGTTCTAGAACAACCAAACCTTCCAACACAATCCCAATAAGCCTATCTTTCAATCTGAGTGACTAAATCAGGTTTTCAGCAACATTTGTGCCCTTCACATTTGTCTAATGCAGGAAGTGTTATAACAGCCATGCAAACGCTTGAGGTTAGATGTTCTGACTGACACGAGCGCTTTAATGCTTAAATGCCTATTGTCAGATTCAGATCCGCCTCTTCTAGTTAAATTAGTTTATATATCAATGATGGGTTTCCTGCTGTAACGTCTACACAGTGTCTCCTGTGATGTTATACTAATGGATGCTTCAGTAAAGGGTTTCTCCGGCTGCTGCTTGGCTCCTGTACACCACGGTTCTCTGTGTGGGCGACAGCGTCTGTGTGTGTTGAGCAAAATATATTTTCAGAGATGCACTCAAATGCATTGTGTGGACTAATGAATGTCTAGTATGATTATTTCAGATGCTGGGAATCAAAACCTTTTATTGTTAGACCAGATTAGTGGTAAATACAATCATTTGAATTGCTTGTTATATCTGGATAATGATGATGATGAGATGATGATGATGATGATGATGTTGCATTTTGAACTGCTTCACTTGAGAGTCAATCCATCAAAAGTGCAGCAGTTTTTTTTTACAAAGCATGTGTCTATGATTCTTCAGCCAGTGTAAGTAGATATCTATACTCTTGTCTGGTCTTTTTCACTCTGATGGGGTTCTGGATGATTCTCTTCTGAGATTTACTTTAAAGAAACTGATTTACAGCTATTGAACTGTAACAGTCAGAAAACATCCCTGCCTACGAAATGTAAATGTTAAAAGCAACAATCATTTTGATCAGATGTTGCTATAAGACCCGATTAAGTTTCTGTGTGGATAAGTAGGGACACGTCTGTAAAACCATATATTTTCACAACGAACCCTAATTCTCTAGATCTCATTCGCCCAAATGTCCAGATTTTGTATAAGTCTAAAGTCTATAAGTAAACTAGATTTAGGTGTCATATGCTGGCGAGTTCTGAGGGGATTTTCTACACATCCACCAAACAATCCACGTGTGACTTTGGAGATCTTCATAAAGCTGCTTTATCATGCATTTCGAGCCTTTCCACGTTTTTAATAAGGAATAGTAATGATATAGAGAAGATCAAACGGATCTGAACGACAAACCCTCGAACTTCTGCAAAACTGGAGAGAAACACGAGTGTGTGTGTGTGTGTGTATGTATGTATATGGCCCGTGTGTGTGTGTGTGTGTGTGTGTGTGTGTGTGTATGTATGTATATGGCCCGTGTGTGTGTGTGTGTGTGTGTGTGTGTGTGTGTATGTATGTATATGGCCCGTGTGTGTGTGTGTGTGTGTGTGTGTGTGTGTGTATGTATGTATATGGCCCGTGTGTGTGTGTGTGTGTGTGTGTGTGTGTGTGTATGTATGTATATGGCCCGTGTGTGTGTGTGTGTGTGTGTGTGTGTGTGTGTATGTATGTATATGGCCCGTGTGTGTGTGTGTGTGTGTGTGTGTGTGTGTGTATGTATGTATATGGCCCGTGTGTGTGTGTGTGTGTGTGTGTGTGTGTGTGTATGTATGTATATGGCCCGTGTGTGTGTGTGTGTGTGTGTGTGTGTGTGTGTATGTATGTATATGGCCCGTGTGTGTGTGTGTGTGTGTGTGTGTGTGTGTGTATGTATGTATATGGCCCGTGTGTGTGTGTGTGTGTGTGTGTGTGTGTGTGTATGTATGTATATGGCCCGTGTGTGTGTGTGTGTGTGTGTGTGTGTGTGTGTATGTATGTATATGGCCCGTGTGTGTGTGTGTGTGTGTGTGTGTGTGTGTGTATGTATGTATATGGCCCGTGTGTGTGTGTGTGTGTGTGTGTGTGTGTGTGTATGTATGTATATGGCCCGTGTGTGTGTGTGTGTGTGTGTGTGTGTGTGTGTATGTGTATGTATGTAATGGCCCGAGTGTATGCGTGTGGTGTGTGTGTGTGTGTGTATCTGTGTGTGTGTGTGTGTATCTCTCTGTGTGTGTGTGTGTGTGCGCATACAGCCCGTGTGTGTGTGTGTGTGTGTGCATGAGTGTGTGTGTCTGTGTGTGTGTGTGTGTGTGTGTATGTATGTATATGGCCCGTGTGTGTGTGTGTGTGTGTGTGTGTGTGTGTGTATCTGTGTGTGTGCGTGCGTGCGTGTGTGCGTGTGTGTGTGTGCGTGTGCGCATACGGCCCGTGGGTGTGTGTGTGGGCGTCTGAAGGCGTATGTGATCCTGACTCACAGTTCAGTCTGCTATAGAGGCATAACAACACAATAAACACAAAGTACACAATCGCTTAAGCATCGCTCTGATTGGACCACTGAGTGACACAATTATCATAATCACGATTGCCACAAAAATATGAGCAAAATAAATCTTATTTTGCATGATTATTTTAATGTTAAGAATAAACTTAACATTATGAAGAAAGGGAAGAAGAAAAAAAGGAAGATATCTTTTTATTTGTTAATATCATTTATATTTCTAGAAGAACATTTAAATATAATAATTGAATTATACTGCTGTTAATGAATTAAATGCTTGATGTTTCTCCCGTTTCATGCATAACCGTGTTTTTTTGCAGGTCTCAGTGTGGCAGGTTTGAGTGTGTCTGAGTGAGGAATCATACAGGAGTGTGTGGGTGTTCGCTGGCATGAAGCCCGAGAGAGACTGAGAGGCGGCGACGAGATCCTGCTTTATTCATCCCAACAAACTCCTGACACACACAGACCAGTGGAAACGTCTTCAGGATTCATCAGTGTGGCGAGAACTAGATCCTTCGGCCGCGGGTGATTCTGTTTCCACTGCAGTTACAGCTCAGATGTATGGGTTTGACTCTAGCTTCTGTCACATGATGACCTTGATTAGCAGAAATCTGCAAACATTACTGCAGAAACCATGACAACCGAGAGTAGTGTAAATTATGAAGTGCAGCGTGGAAGGACGATGTGTGTGTCGAGGTCCATGACGACAGTCAGTCATGAGCTTCAGTGTTCAGAGCTCCATCACTAAACCTTACAGAAAGCTTTAGTTGTGAATGTGAAGGTGCAGGTGAGGCACAAACGAGACCTGTTGAGTTCAGAAAGAGCACAGAAGAGTAACACACAAGACAGCACACTCCTGTAACACACAAGACAGCACACTCCTGTAACACACAAGACAGCACACTCCTGTAACACACAAGACAGCACACTCCTGTAACACACAAGACAGCACACTCCTGTAACACACAAGACAGCACACTCCTGTAACACACAAGACAGCACACTCCTGTAACACACAAGACAGCACACTCCTGTAACACACAAGACAGCACACTCCTGTAACACACAAGACAGCACACTCCTGTAACACACAAGACAGCACACTCCTGTAACACACAAGACAGCACACTCCTGTAACACACAAGACAGCACACTCCTGTAACACACAAGACAGCACACTCCTGTAACACACAAGACAGCACACTCCTGTAACACACAAGACAGCACACTCCTGTAACACACAAGACAGCACACTCCTGTAACACACAAGACAGCACACTCCTGTAACACACAAGACAGCACACTCCTGTAACACACAAGACAGCACACTCCTGTAACACACAAGACAGCACACTCCTGTAACACACAAGACAGCACACTCCTGTAACACACAAGACAGCACACTCCTGTAACACACAAGACAGCACACTCCTGTAACACACAAGACAGCACACTCCTGTAACACACAAGACAGCACACTCCTGTAACACACAAGACAGCACACTCCTGTAACACACAAGACAGCACACTCCTGTAACACACAAGACAGCACACTCCTGTAACACACAAGACAGCACACTCCTGTAACACACAAGACAGCACACTCCTGTAACACACAAGACAGCACACTCCTGTAACACACAAGACAGCACACTCCTGTAACACACAAGACAGCACACTCCTGTAACACACAAGACAGCACACTCCTGTAACACACAAGACAGCACACTCCTGTAACACACAAGACAGCACACTCCTGTAACACACAAGACAGCACACTCCTGTAACACACAAGACAGCACACTCCTGTAACACACAAGACAGCACACTCCTGTAACACACAAGACAGCACACTCCTGTAACACACAAGACAGCACACTCCTGTAACACACAAGACAGCACACTCCTGTAACACACAAGACAGCACACTCCTGTAACACACAAGACAGCACACTCCTGTAACACACAAGACAGCACACTCCTGTAACACACAAGACAGCACACTCCTGTAACACACAAGACAGCACACTCCTGTAACACACAAGACAGCACACTCCTGTAACACACAAGACAGCACACTCCTGTAACACACAAGACAGCACACTCCTGTAACACACAAGACAGCACACTCCTGTAACACACAAGACAGCACACTCCTGTAACACACAAGACAGCACACTCCTGTAACACACAAGACAGCACACTCCTGTAACACACAAGACAGCACACTCCTGTAACACACAAGACAGCACACTCCTGTAACACACAAGACAGCACACTCCTGTAACACACAAGACAGCACACTCCTGTAACACACAAGACAGCACACTCCTGTAACACACAAGACAGCACACTCCTGTAACACACAAGACAGCACACTCCTGTAACACACAAGACAGCACACTCCTGTAACACACAAGACAGCACACTCCTGTAACACACAAGACAGCACACTCCTGTAACACACAAGACAGCACACTCCTGTAACACACAAGACAGCACACTCCTGTAACACACAAGACAGCACACTCCTGTAACACACAAGACAGCACACTCCTGTAACACACAAGACAGCACACTGAGTAATTACTGACAGAATTTTCTTTGTGTGTTTATTCTGTTATAGAGAGGGAAGTGCGAAGCACATATTAATATATTCATGTAAATGCTGCTCTCTTCAGTGGACGGTGTCGGATGTTCACTAACAGTATATCACTGCTCACGCATTTCAAACTTCAGTTTACCTCAAAGCGAAGGAGAAGAAAGATCTTTGCCGTGAGTTTATCTATGAACACTAGAATGGTGTTTCAACTCATTCCACAATTCCATCATTTCTAAAACAAGAATTTCCTTTTCAAACGTTGATTTCTCTCTCTCTTTCTCTCAATGTGGCCTCAGGCTTAAACAGAGATATGAATCAATAAACTCTCAGATATATGCTGACATCCCATGATAAATTGATTTGTTTATTTTTACTGGCAGTAGAATGACCTTCATGAAGGGTCAGCACTTGGCACCTTGGGGGATTGCTGTATTTTTTTGTTTCATATGTTAAACAAATGGAGGTTGAGAGTAGTTAGAAGAAGAACTTTTGCCAGGAACGGACTGTTGCCACGGCAACAATGGAGCGCTTGGGTAGAGAGAGCTTGAAGAGTTCTTCACTAACCCATCCAGAACGTGTGTGTATGTGTGTGTGTTAGCTCTAGTTTGGTAGTTTGTAATGTTTCTTCAGTTCTGACCTCTCAACCTCTTTTCGGTGACATTAAAGGACGTCTTCATTTGGAAAAAATTATTCATAGTTAAATTATTTTAAAATTCTAAAAAAGTGTGTAGTTGGTGTGTCGTCTTATAGATACATTTTGTGTATGTGAGTGCTAGTGTCTGTCATGAATTAGCAGTGTAAATGAGTGTGTGTGTATGTGAGTGCTAGTGTCTGTAATTAAATAGCAGTGTAAATGAGTGTCTGTCATTAATTAGCAGCGTAAATGTGTGTGTGTGTGTGTGTAAGTGAGTGTTAGTGTCTGTCATTAATTAGCAGCATAAATGAGTGTGTGTGGGTAATTGCGTGTTTGGGAGCTTGACCCGGCGCTCAGGTTCACCTGTAATGCTCTGACACACACACATCTGACACACACATCTGGATTGTTTGTTTAGACTAATTGGATGGAGAATCATTCTCAGTTGAGCTGATCTGGAGAGAGTCATTTGATTGATTGTTCATTATTTGTTGTTCGTCGTTTAATCTCAGCGATGAGCTGGAAGCGTTTCGCTCTTTCTTGACCTTTTTGGAAACTTAAGCTGACAGTGATTTCTGAGGAAGATCTCGGTCTGTCAGTGCAGATTAAGAGTCATCATCGAGTGTTTTCACTGGCATTTCAGATGCAATAACTTCATACACACAGGACAGATATGAAACATATGATGAATATATAAAGTGATTGTGAAAAGTTTCCACAGTTTTCGTTAAGTGGAAGAGTTAGTGTTTGGTTCAGTCCTGTTATCTGCTCATTTGTGGCATTTCTTCTCCACTGAAAGCCTAACACTGACCTTAACCTTAACCCTAGACTAAAGACTGAATATGTCCTGGTGTGAGAGAGAGGATTCTGTCTATCATTGTGTTTTAATACGCCTGAAAACCCTTTTTCACAGATATTCAACTCCAGTAACTACGACCTTGAAGAAACCCTCTAATAAAGCTTCAGTAGAGTGTGAATGTAAGGCTTTATCCTTCTGTCACTTCTCTTCGCTCTCTAACAAACATCCGTTCAGTAACTGGTTCATAATGAAGGGCAAGGCTAAGATGTGTGTTATTGATTTCTTATTAAAATATCTAAACTGCTAAATATCTGTAAATGCATTAGTGAAGAATGCTGAGCTATAAAAAGTCAGCATCACTATCTGTGCAGCAGTTTTATATTTTAATAACACTGATGGAGTCTCACTCACTCTAACACACATTCTGTGACTGAAGGAAGTGTGTGCTGTTGCTAGGAGCTATGGCTTAATCTTAAAATTGTATTCTTAGTCTTAACATGATTATGTTTCACGTTGTGGTCCTGGGGGTGGCCACTTTCATCAGAAGAAGTGAGCTAGCTTCTAAGCGAATTTCTGAACGGACCGCCACGGCAGACCTCTTTGCGTGATCACGAAGGTAGGCTAATGGCTGAATCGGAATTTATAAGCAAAATCACGGGAATCAATAGCCTAATACAGCCCAGTTGTGCTAAAATTAATATCATGAGACGTCCATCATCAGATGAATGATATGGAAAAGTTAAGTTAGAGCCGCTAAAGCCAGTGCTACTTCCCATGCGAACATGAACACTAAGCTTTTCCCTCCAAAAATATAGCTTAAAACTTATCTCCAAATGCAGAACTGACATTAACAAAATGCAATAATGCTATAACAGCTGAAAAAGTACTTGGGTGTGTGTTTTATTTTATATTTACCGTTCAATAATGCAATCGCTGCTGTCTGTCCCATAGAAGAACATGACAGCCAGCGTACGTTTTGGAGCTATTGGGGCTTACATGAACCACGTGACAGCCATAGCGGCGACATCAAAGAGTGTCGCAACTCTCTCTCTCTATGGCTCTGTTCCGGCTGACATCAAAATATCTTGATTTGTGTTCCGAAGATGAACGAAGATCTCACGGGTTTGGAACGACATGAGGGTGAGAAAATAATGACACAATTTTTAATTTTTGTGTGTGAACAAATGGTTTTAAGAAACGGCTTGTAATAATAGTTGTTCGATCGTGAAGTTTTCTTTATCTGTCAAACCTTCAGTTTCATGGGTAAGAGATGTGAAATGATCAAATACATTCTTTTTTGTGGTCATGATAAAAATAGCTCTTCACAGTTGAAGATACCAGAGCTTGTGAATCAGACCATCAGAAATCGACTTTTAATTCTGTGAAATATAAGTTTCTTCTAAATGAGTCCCCTCGAGAAGAAAGCTTGGTCAATTTAATAAAAATGTATTAAAGCAACACAATTAATCACATTAATAACATTGTCACAACTTCATTATGTTCAATCCACTTGAAATGGAAGTTAACAATATTTTGTGTTTTCCATCATCAGGAAACGGTGATTTTGCCCGTGAAACGAGACGTAGTGTTTTCTTTGCGGACGGAGTTTCTGCTGCTCATCGACTGATAAAACTGAGGAAAAGAGTCCCGTCACATCGAGGACGAGAACAGGGCCGGCATCACCTCACACTGAACACGTGTTGCTGCAGGTCAGTGACTATGATCATTTATTTATCATCTTCAACATCATTCAAAACTAACAAAGTTAAGGGAGTTTTTGCATGTAGTGAAAATACAATTAAACACACCATGTGTATTACAGATCTTTGGCTTGAGATGCTGTTTTAAAAGATGGAAACAAATCAAAATGCTTTGAATTCATGTTTTTTTTTTTTATTCCAATTACTGTCATGGACATATTGTCTAACTCTTAAATAAATGTTTAAATAAATCACTGACCATCAAGTGCGTTTCCCAGGTTAGTTCCACTGACTGAGCTGATTGTTATATACTTCTAAATCATCATAAAAAACAAGGTTTTGTATATTTGAGACCAGCATGAGCTGCTTACAAAATATAACATCCATGCACACAAAGGAAATGACAGTTCTTCAAATTCATATACTGTATTTAGATTTCCTTTCATATACAAATCTACTATGAGCAGAACGTAGAGCTACACAGTCTGTGATGATGCTTGTAAACCCATGAACCGGTCATAAAGTCTTCATGTAGCTCAAAGAACATGTACCAAAAGTAACGCATGGAACTAAAATCCACTAGAACAAATAACAATCGAGTGAAAAGTACAAATATTCTAAATAAAGAACAACTGTACAAAGCAGGAATGACAGGGATGGAATTAATTGCTAAAAAATGCTAAAATAACCAGTAACTGAACTAAAAAAAACTAGTAAGATGAACTGACTCAATCCTTTTGGAGATTGAACTCTTGAGAGAGACAGAGTGAAGCTCTGGAAGGCAAATAAAATCAACATTTCACATGCATAATATTGTACCAATCCCGCCTCATGCTCGGGGGTTTCCAACATTATCAGTGCAACTGATTTAACACACACTGGTCTTGTAATCTGTGTCGAACATCTCACTTTACGAGACTGTGGAAAAAGGTGCAACACAAGATGCAAACTCATGCTTTGGTCAGAAATTCTGTTCTCCAGTTTAGTAGCTTTTTCCTGTAATACACATGCAGGTCAATAAACCAGTGAAACCCAACGCCTGGTTTCGGCTGCGTGACGTCGAGCCGCTGGTACAGCATCGACTCTGAAGCGTCTCTCACAGCAGCGCTAGTTCAGAAGACGAGAGTCAGCGCTAGTTCAGAAGACGAGAGATTCAGCGCTAGTTCGGAAGACAAGAGAGTCAGCGCTAGTTCAGAAGACGAGAGAGTCAGCGCTAGTACAGAAGACGAGGGAGTCAGCGCTAGTTCAGAAGACAAGAGAGTCAGCGCTAGTACAGAAAACAAGAGAGTCAGCGCTAGTTCAGAAGACAAGAGAGTCAGCGCTAGTACAGAAAACAAGAGAGTCAGCGCTAGTTCAGAAGACAAGAGATTTGTCGCTATACGACTGAAGCGTGAACCGCTGTCCAAGTAAACATGCTGAAAAGTGTTCTCTTCTCCAAACAGGCAAACCCGCTGGAACTGTGGGTAGTGTTCGTGACTTCACTGGCTTAAGGCAAACTTCCTCAGAATTAATTCGTATCTCCACGCGGTCGCAAAGGCACTCGCTGCTCTCTGAGAAGCTTCAGTAAAATGGCGCAGACGAGTCACGCTGAAACGCTGTAGAGCTTGTGACGCTCGCTAGTGTCTGGCTCGCTAGTGTCTCGCTGAACAACAGCGGGCTCCAGAGCCTGTGGTTCATTGGACCCTCGTTTTCCCTCCTCCTGTCGGAATGATCTGCTGGCTGATTCAAACGGCCCTCGACATCTGTGACATCTCAAGCCAATAAGACAGAAATCTCCAAAAACAAACATTCTCAAGTGACGAGCTTGAAGGCGTTGCATTGGGGCCGCAGTGCTAGCGGGCTACAGCGCTAACAGGGTGAGTTAGCCATTGTGCCCTGACTCTCTCAGCAAGAGACCCAGAAGAGTCGAGTCAAACTCTCGTCTCTACATCGGCAGCTCCTCTTCCATGGGCTCGTCCTCCGCTCTGAGCAGAAACACAACAGATGATGGTGTGAGAGGGAGATGAGATGAAGAGTAAAGGAGGGGAAACACTTGTACCTTTTCTCCATGACCGCCACAGATAGAGAAGCCATCGCCGTCACCGTCTCGTTCTCTTCAGAGTCGCCTCTCTGAGCCTCTAGCAGAGACAGACCGACTCCTGACGCCGAGCGCTGGACACACCTCCAGTACTGCCCTACACACACACACACACACACACACACACACACACACACACACACACACACACAGACACAGACACAGACATCAACCGTACGGGTCGTTCCAGCGTCAGTTAAGCTCTACTGACCGCAGGTGTGGCGTCAGCGATGGTTAAAAGGGATCCATCATTCATTTAGCGATGCGTTCGTGTAAGAAAAATATTCTTATTTAAAACTTTATCGACTAAAATAACTCTTCCGACAGACGGCCGTATGCAAGTCGCCTTACGCCGCAAGAGTAGCGCTTGACGATGTCTGACATAGATGTAGGAGTAGCGTAAGCTTTGAGCCTCTCGCGGTTCACACACAGCGCTGGCCAACAAACTCAAGCTCCTCCCATATTTCTCTTTAAAAATTCTCGTTTTAGACTCTAATTTGTGACTGTTGTTTTGTTTTGCTCGATCCTCTGCGTCCGCGTTCGTCATGCGTCGGGTCAAGTGTTACTCTTTCACAGTAAATCGATGCGTACATTCGTCTTTAGGAAGCTAGTTATTTTAGTCGATAAAGTTTTAAATATGGATATTTTTCTTGAAAGAACGCATTGCTTCACTTCAGAAGGCCTTTATTAACCCCCACAGAGGGGTTAATCATGGATAGATGCACTTTTATGATGGATAATTCACTTTTATCATGGATAGATGCACTTTTATGATGGATA
>FLSR01002370.1:47922-59238 GCA_900092035.1 Leuciscus waleckii | reverse complement strand
CTCCTGAACTTCAGGATGAAAAAGTCCACATTCCATCATTTATGTAATATACTTAGGCCCTTTCTCACTCGACATGTCACAAGACTCAGAGCACCAATCAAGGTGGAACATCGTGTAGCTATTTGCCTGTGGCGGCTTGCTACTAACCTTGAGTACCGCTCCATATCACATTTGTTTGGAATTGGTTTGTCCACCGTTTGTAAAATCACACATGAAGTCACCGGTATTATTTCCACCCATATGCTACCTACCTGGCTTAAAACACCTAATGAGAGTTTCGGAACATTGTAAAAGGCTTCAGGGAACGCTGGGGATTTCCACAATGTGTGGGTGCCATAGATGGCACACACATAGACATTATTGCCCCACCTGAAAACCCTGCAGAATACTACAACCGAAAGGGGTCATACTCGATCATCCTCCAGGCTGTAGTTGATGACAAGCTAAAATTCTGGGACATAAATGTAGGCTGGCCAGGGAGAGTGCATGATGCCCGTGTTTTTGCTAATTCCTCCCTTTACCAGAGGGGTCAGGATGGCATGCTCTTTCCCACCTTTACAGAGACAATGGAGGGGGTAGATGTTCCACTTGTGATCCTGGGAGATTCAGCATATCCTTTGCTGCCTTGGCTAATGAAGCCCTACCCAGAAAGAGCTGGATTACCTGACATTCACCAAAATTTCAATTACAGGCTAAGCAGGGCACGAATGGTTGTAGAGCGAGCTTTTGGGCGCCTTAACGGAAGGTGGCGGTGTCTTCTTAAGAGGTGTGATAACAACATTTCGTATGTAAGCACAATTGTATCAGCATGTTGTGTGCTTCACAATTTTTGTGAGGTACATGGGGAAGATTACCAGGATATGGAAGAACAAAATGAGGAGCATGGAATGCACAATCCGATCGAAATGGACCACAGTAGCAATGGCATTCGAGATGCACTGGCATCTTATTTGTCAAGGCATTAGTCAAAGACATGTTGAACAGCAGCACACTAAAGAATTCCAGTAGTGATTTAATTTTCTGTCAAATATGCAGAATTCCAGTAGTGATTTAATTTTCTTTGTCAAATATGCATTTTTTTTTTCAAACACAGCTGTGCTAGGTGTATTTCAGTAATTGTCTTTTAGTTGTACTTGCCACAGTTTTATTTAACTGAATGTAAATATGTGATACTGTTGTAACATGCAATATTGTTTTCAGTTGTATTTTCTGTTATCAATGTAATAATATAAATTCCTGTGTATTAATAAAAGAAACCAAGTCAAAGACATATTGTAACAATGTTTACTGTTTGTTTCAGTGTTCATTTTGCAGCAAACATACAGTTACCAAAGTGTTATTAAAGAACTGAAAAGTGTAACTCAAATTCTGTAAGTACTTTAACTGAAACCGTTTTTAAATTACACATTGTCAAAATATCGAAAACAAAGTATTACAAGAGCAAACAAAATCTGGTACACTGCTGGTCAAATAGAGACAGATTTTCTTTTTGAAATAATATTATTTAAAAGTCCTGAAAAGTATTTTCTTGACCTGCATTTTTTTTTTTTCATTCAATGGTGTATTCCCCTTTTTCACAACACATTCCACTGCTCGTGTAGCAGACAGATGCTCATTCATATAGGGGCCTCTTGGTGTTGTCATTAGAGGACGGTGTCGCCCACTCATATAGTGGCCTGAGGCAGGTGGAGGGGGCTGTACATTACACATGTAGGGGCCCATGGCTGACATAGATGGAGGGCGGTGGTGTTTTGTCATGTAGGAGCCCACTCCTGATGTGGATGAAGGAGATTGTAGCTGACTCATGTGAGGACTGATGGCAGATGTACCTGGAAGGTATTGTTGGTTACTCACAAAAGAGCCTATTGGTGTTGGATGGGATTGTAGCTGAGACATGTTGACACCTATGGCTGATGTGGGATGGGCAGCACGACACTCCGTACAGATGTTGTTCATGAGTGTGACAAACATTTGAGTGGTAGCTGCCTGTTGTTCCTGCAGTGCTTTGTACCGGCGCTCATCTGCCTCCTGTTGTGCTTGCATATATTTCTAATGTTGCAGATTCCTGCTGGCCACGTGCCTGCTCTGCCCGACAAAACTCCTCATGCTGGACTTTTTGAAGATCCATAAAGGCATTTAGAGCATACATCATGTTCTCTCCTTTCCTATTTCTTTTATTTCCTCTGGAAATTGGGGTGTCCAGGTTTGGAGCCAGGTGTGGGTGTCCTGTAGCCTGGTGTCCTGTGTCATGCTGGCTGGTGATACCACTGGTGCTGTGGCCTGTCGCCTCATCTACCAAATGTAATATAACAAAACAAAACAAAACTCAGCTGGTGCAACTGCATGTATTACGATTGACCGAAAGTACACTGACTTAATTTTTAATTTTTTTATGGGTAACATTTTTACAAGAAGTGTCTTCTGCTCACCAACACTGCATTAATGTCATTAAAAATGAAAGTAATATTGTGAAATATTATTAAAATGTATAATAAATGTTTTCTATTTCAATTTCTTTTAAAATGTAATTTTCAAAAGACACAAAGCCGATTTTTCAGCACCATTACTCCAGTCTTCAGTGTCACATGATCCTTCACAAGTCATTGCAATAGATTGTGATTTGCTGCTGAAGAAACATGTATGAGTGTTATCAATGTTGCAAAGACTTGTGTATAAAAAGGTTTTTCCAAGCCTGTTTGTTGCACAGAAAGTTAAAAAGAGCAGCATATGACATAGAAAAGTTTTGCAACATTATTAAAGGAAGTTTTGGCCGAGTCCCATTTTGTGTGTGTGCGGGATGGGGGGGATATATAAATGTATTAAGAATGGATGCATTAAATTGATCCAAACTGACGGGAAAGACAGCTGATTCACAGTAATGTAATGCTATGTTTCACATTTATGTGACCCTAACAATATGTAACCCTAATAATTGTAAGGGCACTTTAACCTCGCATTTGACATGAATAGGACATTATCTAGACATCCCTCCCTCCCTACCCACACACACACACACACACACACACACTCTCTCTCTCTCTCTACAGAATGTCATCTTAATGCTATAAACATCTCTCACACACACATACAGTTTACTATTCAGGTTAATTAAGGAGTACAATTCTACTGTAAAGAAAAGACTGTAACGTTACCTTTATCTGGTCGCTCCAAATCAGACACAGATGTGCAGGACTGACTGGTGCTGCAATTTTCGTCATCCATGCCTTCAGCAGAATGGGTGGCGTGTTGCAGGGAGACAGGTGTGCTTTCCCGATAGGATTGTACTGTATGAGGAGGGTCACTTGTGGGTTTTGTAGCCAGAATTGCGTCCACTTCGTCAAACCAAATGAATTTTTTTTTTGCTTCCATTGAGCTGCCTGTCTTACGCAACTCGTCACGTACTTTCAGGTATTGCTGCCGGAGCTTTTTCACTTTAATACGGCATTGCTCGGTAGTTCTATGAAAACCCAACTGTTTTAATTTGGCGCTGAGTAATGCATAAATGTCTGCATTCTTGTGTGTTTTATTTAACTGCTCCTGTATGGTTTGTTCTCCCCAAATTTGAATGAGGCACCTCACCTCTTCAGTGTCCCACAACGTTCCCCTGCCACTCATGGTTGTCGTGTGTGAGGAAACAATGATATCGACAGTGATACGCATGCGCGGGATACTATACTGGGGGGGGGGGTTCTCTTATTCAAAATGGTGATTCTCATTATATTTGCTTAACTGTAATGTTGTAATCTTTAACTACATTACAGTAATCATTTGTTAAACATGTATTCATTACTTCAATAAACTCATTGTTTCTGCCTTAAATTAATGCATTGTTTAAATTAATACATTATTAGCTAACTGTGTGATTTGTATATGTACATTTCTGAAATACATAACTTGGACAGTCATAACAGATCACCCTAAATTGTAATGTAGACATGCATTTTCTGTAAAGCTACTTTGAAACAATATGTATTGTGAAAAGCATTATACAATTTAATGTGAATTGAATTCAATTAATAGAAATTGTAAAGATAATCTATACAATGTGTTTTTTTTTTTATTAATTGTATTTAAATCAACAAAGTCAGTATAGCAAATATTGCCATGACGCACAATTTAAATAGTTTATCATTCTTTTTATAAAAAATGTATTTAAAAAAAAAAAAGTATTTATACATCATGGTTGTATTTGTTGTATATGTAAGGGATAATATGTGCACACACACACACATAATCCCTGTATAGGCAGGTTTCATAAGATTCAGTGTATTACAGAGGAATCCCATGTGGGCCAAATTGTGGGAGATAGCTTGCTGGATGAAATATTTTCAAATGATTTGTTTGCCTGATTGATGAAACCTCCGGCTCATGATTATTTTCATCTTTGTATGGAAGACAAATGGTCACTCATAAAGTAATAGGGTAAGCCAGTTCACATTCACAGTGTATGTGTATACAATAATAAAGGCTCTTTGAGCATGCATTTGCGTATCGATCTCATAAATATTCATGCCAATGTTTATGGAACACAACAGAACAAGTCTGCCTTACAACAAGACATTACAGTGGGCTGAATATTAACATGTTGGGCTCAAAACTGCCACCTCAATTTTAACAGCCAGCCATCTGTTTGAACGGATTATGTACCTACAGCACAAAGACAGCTCAGAGAAAATATTGACGTGCACATCCCACTCAATCAGATGGTGTGTGGAACACAGCGATCTAGGAATATTTACTGGATTTGCCAAGCCAGCGGTTACAAACAATGCAACCACACACACACACACACACACACACACACAGGTGCATTGTTCTCACACACACACACACACACACACACACACACACACACACACACATACACACACTAGTAAATCAGCAGGACAATATCTACGTAAATATAAAAACACAGAGAAGGCCAATCACACACTGACACCTAAAACACAGCGACTCCTCATATCTAAAGTTACATCAGTTCAAAATGAATTGATTTATGGTTGAAAATCATACAGAATTTCTGGAAAGATGAAATCTTCTGCTACTTCTTTATACAGTCAATTATAATGTTGAACAGCTGTTCTTGTGAACATTAAGATAAGCATTGACAACTGCACAATATGTATCATCATAATTGTTGTTTTAACAATATTTATAAATTTTTTCACCCAGTTCGATACTGTCACGATACTTGGGTGCCGATATGATATGTATTGCGATTTTTTTTAACACTAGACCATGGGGGAAAGTTAAATCATACACTTATACAGACTGAACATGATGTATAAGATGAGTCCTATTTACAAAAATAATTCATCACATCTTTCTGACTTATTTCAGAAGCATCATACAGTTCTGCATTCTCTTTAATAAATGATTCATAACAATTTTAACAGTCACTTGTCGCCACCTAGTGGTGAAACAATGTAATCCATAAATGTGTTATTTTAAGCACCAAGTTTCTATCAAAAGCTGATTTACTCTATTTTGATCAATATTGTAGACATCACCAGTGTTTAGATTTGAACCTTAAACCTTTATCCCAGTACTTTCTTTGATAATTTGAACTATCGTATCACAGAAATAGTTTCATGACGACTCTCTCCGGGTCAGCAGCAACAGATTTGAATGTTGCAATATGATTTTGTCAAAGGTTTAAAGGTGAATCGATTTTTTCTCCCAGCCCTATTATTGAGAGCCATTCCTTTAGCAAAAACTAAAACACGTCTTGAGAGGTACATATTGACTGAGATATAGATCAGCAGTATTCGGTTAGAATGACCTCAAAATGCAATATATGGAGCAAAAAAAATCCCCTGTGTGAGATTGTCTTATACTCGTCAATATTTCTGTTTTAGCTAAAAAAATGTCATGGTTGGGTTGCAAAGATGAGGTGAATGGATCTAATTGCAGCAGCTTAACTTTAACATTAACATTAACATTAACTTTAACATTAACAGAACAACCAAGCATATCGCGACGATAACGGACAATAACCAGAACCAAGCAACAGGCTTAAATGGACCAAATAATTAACTGTAGGTGTAATTGAATCAGTAACCAATGCAAAAGCATAGTAATTAATATACAAAAAAACAGAACAAAGGAAACATGCACCAAACATAGGAAAACAAAACATAGCCCTGACGGTTCTAGGTTGAGTTGAGGGAGGGAGGAGCTATGGTAGAGCCAAGGGGACGACAGTTCCATGTGGAGTCGAGGGAGGGAGGAGGTGGAGTCGAGGGAGGGAGGAGCCGTGGTGGAGCCATGGTGGAGCCAAGGGGACGACGGTTCCATGTGGAGTCGAGGGAGGGAGGAGGTGGAGTCGAGGGAGGGAGGAGCCGTGGTGGAGCCATGGTGGAGCCAAGGGGACGACGGTTCCATGTGGAGTCGAGGGAGGGAGGAGGTGGAGTCGAGGGAGGGAGGAGCCGTGGTGGAGCCATGGTGGAGCCAAGGGGACGACGGTTCCATGTGGAGTCGAGGGAGGGAGGAGGTGGAGTCGAGGGAGGGAGGAGCCGTGGTGGAGCCATGGTGGAGCCAAGGGGACGACGGTTCCATGTGGAGTCGAGGGAGGGAGGAGGTGGAGTCGAGGGAGGGAGGAGCCGTGGTGGAGCCATGGTGGAGCCAAGGGGACGACGGTTCCATGTGGAGTCGAGGGAGGGAGGAGGTGGAGTCGAGGGAGGGAGGAGCCGTGGTGGAGCCATGGTGGAGCCAAGGGGACGACGGTTCCATGTGGAGTCGAGGGAGGGAGGAGGTGGAGTCGAGGGAGGGAGGAGCCGTGGTGGAGCCATGGTGGAGCCAAGGGGACGACGGTTCCATGTGGAGTCGAGGGAGGGAGGAGGTGGAGTCGAGGGAGGGAGGAGCCGTGGTGGAGCCATGGTGGAGCCAAGGGGACGACGGTTCCATGTGGAGTCGAGGGAGGGAGGAGGTGGAGTCGAGGGAGGGAGGAGCCGTGGTGGAGCCATGGTGGAGCCAAGGGGACGACGGTTCCATGTGGAGTCGAGGGAGGGAGGAGGTGGAGTCGAGGGAGGGAGGAGCCGTGGTGGAGCCATGGTGGAGCCAAGGGGACGACGGTTCCATGTGGAGTCGAGGGAGGGAGGAGGTGGAGTCGAGGGAGGGAGGAGCCGTGGTGGAGCCATGGTGGAGCCAAGGGGACGACGGTTCCATGTGGAGTCGAGGGAGGGAGGAGGTGGAGTCGAGGGAGGGAGGAGCCGTGGTGGAGCCATGGTGGAGCCAAGGGGACGACGGTTCCATGTGGAGTCGAGGGAGGGAGGAGGTGGAGTCGAGGGAGGGAGGAGCCGTGGTGGAGCCATGGTGGAGCCAAGGGGACGACGGTTCCATGTGGAGTCGAGGGAGGGAGGAGGTGGAGTCGAGGGAGGGAGGAGCCGTGGTGGAGCCATGGTGGAGCCAAGGGGACGACGGTTCCATGTGGAGTCGAGGGAGGGAGGAGGTGGAGTCGAGGGAGGGAGGAGCCGTGGTGGAGCCATGGTGGAGCCAAGGGGACGACGGTTCCATGTGGAGTCGAGGGAGGGAGGAGGTGGAGTCGAGGGAGGGAGGAGCCGTGGTGGAGCCATGGTGGAGCCAAGGGGACGACGGTTCCATGTGGAGTCGAGGGAGGGAGGAGGTGGAGTCGAGGGAGGGAGGAGCCGTGGTGGAGCCATGGTGGAGCCAAGGGGACGACGGTTCCATGTGGAGTCGAGGGAGGGAGGAGGTGGAGTCGAGGGAGGGAGGAGCCGTGGTGGAGCCATGGTGGAGCCAAGGGGACGACGGTTCCATGTGGAGTCGAGGGAGGGAGGAGGTGGAGTCGAGGGAGGGAGGAGCCGTGGTGGAGCCATGGTGGAGCCAAGGGGACGACGGTTCCATGTGGAGTCGAGGGAGGGAGGAGGTGGAGTCGAGGGAGGGAGGAGCCGTGGTGGAGCCATGGTGGAGCCAAGGGGACGACGGTTCCATGTGGAGTCGAGGGAGGGAGGAGGTGGAGTCGAGGGAGGGAGGAGCCGTGGTGGAGCCATGGTGGAGCCAAGGGGACGACGGTTCCATGTGGAGTCGAGGGAGGGAGGAGGTGGAGTCGAGGGAGGGAGGAGCCGTGGTGGAGCCATGGTGGAGCCAAGGGGACGACGGTTCCATGTGGAGTCGAGGGAGGGAGGAGGTGGAGTCGAGGGAGGGAGGAGCCGTGGTGGAGCCATGGTGGAGCCAAGGGGACGACGGTTCCATGTGGAGTCGAGGGAGGGAGGAGGTGGAGTCGAGGGAGGGAGGAGCCGTGGTGGAGCCATGGTGGAGCCAAGGGGACGACGGTTCCATGTGGAGTCGAGGGAGGGAGGAGGTGGAGTCGAGGGAGGGAGGAGCCGTGGTGGAGCCATGGTGGAGCCAAGGGGACGACGGTTCCATGTGGAGTCGAGGGAGGGAGGAGGTGGAGTCGAGGGAGGGAGGAGCCGTGGTGGAGCCATGGTGGAGCCAAGGGGACGACGGTTCCATGTGGAGTCGAGG
Organism: Leuciscus waleckii; assembly: GCA_900092035.1. Taxonomy (NCBI): domain Eukaryota; kingdom Metazoa; phylum Chordata; class Actinopteri; order Cypriniformes; family Leuciscidae; genus Leuciscus; species Leuciscus waleckii. Next base: position 50,754 of record FLSR01002370.1, on the reverse strand, counting down.
GAGGGAGGAGGTGGAGTCGAGGGAGGGAGGAGCCGTGGTGGAGCCATGGTGGAGCCAAGGGGACGACGGTTCCATGTGGAGTCGAGGGAGGGAGGAGGTGGAGTCGAGGGAGGGAGGAGCCGTGGTGGAGCCATGGTGGAGCCAAGGGGACGACGGTTCCATGTGGAGTCGAGGGAGGGAGGAGGTGGAGTCGAGGGAGGGAGGAGCCGTGGTGGAGCCATGGTGGAGCCAAGGGGACGACGGTTCCATGTGGAGTCGAGGGAGGGAGGAGGTGGAGTCGAGGGAGGGAGGAGCCGTGGTGGAGCCATGGTGGAGCCAAGGGGACGACGGTTCCATGTGGAGTCGAGGGAGGGAGGAGGTGGAGTCGAGGGAGGGAGGAGCCGTGGTGGAGCCATGGTGGAGCCAAGGGGACGACGGTTCCATGTGGAGTCGAGGGAGGGAGGAGGTGGAGTCGAGGGAGGGAGGAGCCGTGGTGGAGCCATGGTGGAGCCAAGGGGACGACGGTTCCATGTGGAGTCGAGGGAGGGAGGAGGTGGAGTCGAGGGAGGGAGGAGCCGTGGTGGAGCCATGGTGGAGCCAAGGGGACGACGGTTCCATGTGGAGTCGAGGGAGGGAGGAGGTGGAGTCGAGGGAGGGAGGAGCCGTGGTGGAGCCATGGTGGAGCCAAGGGGACGACGGTTCCATGTGGAGTCGAGGGAGGGAGGAGGTGGAGTCGAGGGAGGGAGGAGCCGTGGTGGAGCCATGGTGGAGCCAAGGGGACGACGGTTCCATGTGGAGTCGAGGGAGGGAGGAGGTGGAGTCGAGGGAGGGAGGAGCCGTGGTGGAGCCATGGTGGAGCCAAGGGGACGACGGTTCCATGTGGAGTCGAGGGAGGGAGGAGGTGGAGTCGAGGGAGGGAGGAGCCGTGGTGGAGCCATGGTGGAGCCAAGGGGACGACGGTTCCATGTGGAGTCGAGGGAGGGAGGAGGTGGAGTCGAGGGAGGGAGGAGCCGTGGTGGAGCCATGGTGGAGCCAAGGGGACGACGGTTCCATGTGGAGTCGAGGGAGGGAGGAGGTGGAGTCGAGGGAGGGAGGAGCCGTGGTGGAGCCATGGTGGAGCCAAGGGGACGACGGTTCCATGTGGAGTCGAGGGAGGGAGGAGGTGGAGTCGAGGGAGGGAGGAGCCGTGGTGGAGCCATGGTGGAGCCAAGGGGACGACGGTTCCATGTGGAGTCGAGGGAGGGAGGAGGTGGAGTCGAGGGAGGGAGGAGCCGTGGTGGAGCCATGGTGGAGCCAAGGGGACGACGGTTCCATGTGGAGTCGAGGGAGGGAGGAGGTGGAGTCGAGGGAGGGAGGAGCCGTGGTGGAGCCATGGTGGAGCCAAGGGGACGACGGTTCCATGTGGAGTCGAGGGAGGGAGGAGGTGGAGTCGAGGGAGGGAGGAGCCGTGGTGGAGCCATGGTGGAGCCAAGGGGACGACGGTTCCATGTGGAGTCGAGGGAGGGAGGAGGTGGAGTCGAGGGAGGGAGGAGCCGTGGTGGAGCCATGGTGGAGCCAAGGGGACGACGGTTCCATGTGGAGTCGAGGGAGGGAGGAGGTGGAGTCGAGGGAGGGAGGAGCCGTGGTGGAGCCATGGTGGAGCCAAGGGGACGACGGTTCCATGTGGAGTCGAGGGAGGGAGGAGGTGGAGTCGAGGGAGGGAGGAGCCGTGGTGGAGCCATGGTGGAGCATTTGAATGTTCATTTATAGGCTATTGACAACTTTGACTAAATTTGTTTACGACGCCGCCGTTGTTTATGCTCTCTGGGAAACGTGAAGCTAACGTTATCTTGCTATTATTGCATCCTTGTATGGGAGCTACAGTTATAGTTATAACCTCAGGTGGCAAAACAATTTTAAGACAATGTTTCTCTTTTTCTGCATTCTGTTCTGCAAAATAAAAGCATTTATCTAACTTGGTGACATTACACATTGAATGAAGTATCAGTAAAACTTAATTTTGTTTTTAGTGACTACTTTGACTTTCCTTTATGCCGGAAGGGAGGGGAGGAGGGAGGAGACGGGATGAGGAGGAGGGAGGGTGTAGCTAGCCTCCGTTTTGTTTGACAACAATTCGAATGTCAACACTCCCGGCATCACTTAGAGCACCTTTAAGATGAAATGTTATGCATATTTCATCTTAAATATATTTCATCATTATAAATACACTCACACACACACACACACTCTATCTCTCTCTCTCTCTCTCTCTCACACACACACACACACACACACAGGAGAAAAGTCGTTTGCAACTTCCAGTTCATGCAGACTTTAAACTTTTATTATCTAACAAGGCACAAAATTGAATTTAATTACTTGTAAAATAAATAAATATTAAACAAATTAAATATAAAACAAATACAATAAATAGGAAATACCCCGCTCTCTATCGTCTCTCTGTTTCCGCGTGTCCACTGCACTACTGACATGTCAAGACACACACATTCACAGATCACATCACAATACATCAGATCACACCGCTAACGTCAACCACACGAGCAACAATACACCTCTCCATCTACCACTAAACTCACTCTTTCTCTATTCAGTTATTACATGATGTTTTCTTTCATTTGTGTATTTCTGTATTCATTCTTAGATCTATTTGTTTCTGTATTGATTTATTCTTATTAAATGTTTCTGTGATAAACTGCTCATTCTGAGACTCAGTGAATGGATCTGAACAGACACACCCTCAATATCATGGAAGAAATACAGCAATATATATATATATATGAAGAGTTCAGATGCAAAAGCCTCTAAGTGCCATCTGAAATTTTCTTCTAGAATGATCATTTTTATCAAGCTCGT
>FLSR01002370.1:14643-30125 GCA_900092035.1 Leuciscus waleckii | reverse complement strand
CACACACACACACACACACACACAGTACACAATTTATAATTATACATTTTACTGTAGTCATTCAGTTCTTTAATGATGTCAATGCAATGATGTAATTCATTACGATCATATATCATGCACACCCGAAGCGCGAGATATTCGTGTGTTTAATTTAATGACAGTAATATCAATATTAATAACACAGTGCTCTTCAAACCGCCCATTAAATCTCATCGGCATTAAAGTAGCGCTCCGTCTGCTCATATTTCAAAGGAAATGTTTAAACGATCTCAGTGAGTCTGAAATGATGTCATGTTTCTAAAACAGTCCTCACACCCTCCCATTAAACATCCAAGCACAACACCAGCATTAGACACATCTCACAGGAGCGAGCGCAATAGACTCCACTCAGCTCAAACTCTACCATTCTTCTTCATATTTCAGTGAAATCACCAAAGAGCTGAGGTGAATCCCTTTAGAGCAGTCGCTTTAACACACAGAACTTACTGTCATGTTCTCTGCCGGCTGTTCTCCAGTCTCAGGACATGTTTCTCAGGCTCGAGGTTACAGCTCCAGACGCGCGAGAGCGGAGACCGTCCGCGGTGTAAGTCATGGCGGATCTCCGCTGAACACACACAACACCCCGGCGGCTCTCCTCTCCTCCAGCGGCCAGACACCACAGATAACACTCCCTCTGAGGAGCTGTCTCAACTCCTACTGAGCTGCCTAGATAGACAGCATCTGTGACGCGCTCCGAGTGCGTGCGCGAGTGTGCGTGCGCGCGTGCGTGAGTGAGTGAGTGAGTGAAGGCGCGCGCTAGCGCTGCATGCCACAAAACGCTCTATAAACGCTCTATACTTCCTCTATGCTTGCTTACTCTCGCCTGTTACCCAACAATGCAATGTTATGCCCAAAATCAGTGCAGGGACCTATGCTGTATATGATCTGTATATTTTAATACCTAAAAATGATCCCCTCCAAAGGAAGTCATGTATAGGACACATGACTTCCTTTGGAGGGGATAATTTTTAGGTATTAGGCTAATGCCACATTTGGTGTTATTAAAGGGGTCATGAACTGAGATTCAATTTTCCTTGATCTTTTGACCGTTAAGAGTGAGTTATACTATAAAAATTTAAGTTTTAAAACTCAAACTTGTTTGTTATTTAAGCTTTAAATAAGCTTGTTTGTTATTTTTGTTAAGCTTTTATTGAAACCAAGGCTAGAAAACAACAGGATCTGAGAAGTGGAGACTTATGACATCAAAGACCGCCTCTGCAGAAGAATATCAACGCCTATGTCTATTACCGCATCTTTGGCCCCGCCCACTGGAGCGTTAGTGAATATGAGATATAGTGACATGAGAAGGAGAAAAGATCAACACAGGATCAATAATACCATTACCTTGAAAACGATCCTGATGCTAGGAAAGTGTCTCAGTTGAGCCTTATTTGTTTCTATTCGGTACATTTCACTGTGGATTATTTGTTAAATCAGTCGCAATTTCGACGCATGCTTTGCAAACAGACTTTTACGATATGGATCTGCCAGCAACGCCACAAACATGTAATGAACCATGTTTATTCTAAAGCCTGATCTGTGATCAGTGATTTCTGATGTGTAATTGTTCAAGTTCAGACAGATAATCTTTCTCTCAAAATCGTTCAATACTGTTTATGCAAATAAATTGGATGCATTGGACCTGAGAAGCCAAGCAGGAGTGTCGGGTGAGTCAGCCAAATACTAAACCATGTAGAGTCCTGGTAAACCCTACGTTATGAGGACAACATATCAATATCTGCCTGTGGAAACTGGGATGTGTAGGTTTAGGGGTAGGGGAGAGAATATGCAGTGTGTGTGTGTGTGTGTGTGTGTCCCTCATCTAACACACCTGATTTAAATTCCTGAGACGAGTCTGATGTGGGAGTGGTCTTAAATGTGCAGTAGTGTCTTCAGGACAGGTTTGAGAAGCACTGCTCTAGATCACTGTACACGTCTGAAAGCGCAGAGAATGAGCCCAAAATAGCCACTGTCACTGAAGCTTCCAACCGCAGGAGTGTGTGAGATCGCGTGACTGTAAATAGTGTAAAAAAACATTATCATGCAAAAAGAAAATGAAGTGATGCTTGGCCAGCAGTGGATATGCTATTCCTGCCAGTGTTTGCTGAGGTCAGTGAGTGCAGTGAGGTTTCTCTGACGTCCTCTCGTGCCCACAGTCTCTCTGACTGAACAACTGAAGGCCTTCAGACCCAACCACATCAGCTGAGTCTCAAGTCCTGCTGAGAGAGAGAGAGACAGAGAGAGACAGAGAGAGAGAGAGAGAGAGAGAGAGTAGAAAAAAAATGTCAGAGATAGATACTGTGTGCACAACAACTAGCTGACTAGCTCTCCTAGTCTCCTGTGGATGTACTTTAGTATGATCCGCTCATTCTACTCTGTGCCAAATAGTCCATCTGCTAGTTTAGGGCACAGCATCAGTGTCCATTTAAAGAGCTTATTATAACACGTATGGTCGGCTGTGTACATACGTCCATCACACAGAAGCAAAGGGAAAATTGCCATCCTCAGTGCTTTCATTCATATTTCATCTGTGGGGGGAAAAAAAGTAAAAAAAGTAATGTTTTATTTAAAGACCTTATATTATTTGCTAGTAGCTTAATTTATTATCAACAATGGTATTAAAGGAGCGTGTATAACATTTTGATGAAATATTTTCTGCATTTGGATAAAGAACAAATGTGTGCAGTTCAATTTCAGCCATCTAATAGCAGTAATTAATAATACTCCAGACTGTAGCCAAACAAACACAAATATGACTCCATTGTTGTCCAGGAAAAGCAGCCAAAACCAGCACAGTAGGTACAGTACTTGAAAGGACACAATGCTGGGGTCATGCCGGATACCCAGTGCTGGCGCAAAGCCTGCTGGGACAGATCCATCTCAATGAGGCGTACCAGACCTGCTCTGTCTGAAAAAAAAGAAAGAAAGAAAAATGATTTATGACAGAACAATTCTATCAAGTTTTAAAAGGTAATAGCACTACCTTTTAAAACTTGATAGAATTGTTCTGTCATAAATCATTTTTCTTTCTTTCTTTTTTTTCAGACAGAGCAGGTCTGGTACGCCTCATTGAGATGGATCTGTCCCAGCAGGCTTTGCGCCAGCACTGGGTATCCGGCATGACCCCAGCATTGTGTCCTTTCAAGTACTGTACCTACTGTGCTGGTTTTGGCTGCTTTTCCTGGACAACAATGGAGTCATATTTGTGTTTGTTTGGCTACAGTCTGGAGTATTATTAATTACTGCTATTAGATGGCTGAAATTGAACTGCACACATTTGTTCTTTATCCAAATGCAGAAAATATTTCATCAAAATGTTATACACGCTCCTTTAATACCATTGTTGATAATAAATTAAGCTACTAGCAAATAATATAAGGTCTTTAAATAAAACATTACTTTTTTTACTTTTTTTCCCCCCACAGATGAAATATGAATGAAAGCACTGAGGATGGCAATTTTCCCTTTGCTTCTGTGTGATGGACGTATGTACACAGCCGACCATACGTGTTATAATAAGCTCTTTAAATGGACACTGATGCTGTGCCCTAAACTAGCAGATGGACTATTTGGCACAGAGTAGAATGAGCGGATCATACTAAAGTACATCCACAGGAGACTGGAGAGCAGTCAGCTAGTTGTTGTGCACACAGTATCTATCTCTGACATTTTTTTTCTACTCTCTCTCTCTCTCTCTCTCTCTCTCTCTCTCTCTCTCTCTCTCTCTCTCTCTCTCTCTCTCTCTCTGTCTCTCTCTGTCTCTCTCTCTCTCAGCAGGACTTGAGACTCAGCTGATGTGGTTGGGTCTGAAGGCCTTCAGTTGTTCAGTCAGAGAGACTGTGGGCACGAGAGGACGTCAGAGAAACCTCACTGCACTCACTGACCTCAGCAAACACTGGCAGGAATAGCATATCCACTGCTGGCCAAGCATCACTTCATTTTCTTTTTGCATGATAATGTTTTTTTACACTATTTACAGTCACGCGATCTCACACACTCCTGCGGTTGGAAGCTTCAGTGACAGTGGCTATTTTGGGCTCATTCTCTGCGCTTTCAGACGTGTACAGTGATCTAGAGCAGTGCTTCTCAAACCTGTCCTGAAGACACTACTGCACATTTAAGACCACTCCCACATCAGACTCGTCTCAGGAATTTAAATCAGGTGTGTTAGATGAGGGACACACACACACACACACACACACTGCATATTCTCTCCCCTACCCCTAAACCTACACATCCCAGTTTCCACAGGCAGATATTGATATGTTGTCCTCATAACGTAGGGTTTACCAGGACTCTACATGGTTTAGTATTTGGCTGACTCACCCGACACTCCTGCTTGGCTTCTCAGGTCCAATGCATCCAATTTATTCATGTTTTCCAAGTTCATATTGTCTGTTTTGGGTGGTTCTCTCTCCACAGCATCTCTGAAATGTCATCTATCCTACTTTCAAATTGAAAGTGTTATTGAAAAGACCATTTTTGCTGTATTCTGTTTTCATTCTTAATGATGTCTCTTATGTAATCCATAAGAGAGTCTGCGCTGTGAAATGACCTTAGGTTTGTGAAAATGCCTAAAGACATAAAACAGTATGTCCTCATATTAATTGAGAGACTGCATACAATAATGGAGGTCTAGGCGTGGGATGTTACGCTGGACGGTGCACCTGGAGGGCGGCCCGCGGCGGGTCAACCACGCGGCAGTGGCGGTCGGGCACAAGGTGTACTCGTTCGGCGGGTACTGCTCGGGGGAAGACTACGACACGCTCAGGCAGATCGACGTGCACGTCTTCAACACCGGTGAGGGACAAACCTGCCACTCACACTCATATGCAAATCAGCTCAACACGATATTCAAATTCAGATGAAAGTCTCATGTGTCTGAACACATGACATCACATGCATTATATTATAGCTGAGCATCAGTCATGTGGCATTTGACACACTCATCTCTGACTGATAACAGAATACTTCCTGATTGTAACACTGAAACATGCATTTTGCGTGAAGCTGCTTTAAAACGATATGTTTGTGTGCCCACATAATCCTCACACACATGCTAAGCAGTTTTAGCAGGTTTGCAGGAGAAGGTAAAGAGTAGGGATGCTGAAAGAAATGATTAATATCCCGGTAATAATTAGAAGATACGATGGGCGTACCCCTCCCAAACTTACGTTTAATAAGTTCAGTTGTGAAATAGACTTGATATTTTTTTACTGAAAAACATTTTTAAGTGAAACACACTTTCAGAAATGTTTATTTTATTTTTTATCAGCTTGTCCTATAATGTTTGCCGTGTTTTATGGATGTTTAAACGTTATGGCAGTTGTCTCTGCAGATGGCATTACATTCTGCACTCAAGTCCTTGAAACAGATGTCCCAGCATGCACTGCTCTCCTTTCCATCTCTTTGTATTTTGGTTTTCATTGTCTGGAAAGAATGTGCACATACTGAATTGCAACTGAAAGAAATGCTCAGATTTTACAGTGTTATGATGTGTTATGATGGTAGGTAAATACTAAGCAGGGCGGTAGCGATGTGAACTCTTCCTACCTGCACTGACACTCCCTGACAACTGTGTTCAGCTCGACGGAAGAAGCTATCAGCATGAAATCACTACAAGCTTATTACAGATAGCAGAATAAGAACGGCAGAAAAACTCTGGCTTCTCCACCTCAGTGGCATTAAGACAAGCTGACAGTAAGAGAAACTGAAGCTTGTGCACTTCTGATGCGCTCTAACAAGACAAGTAAAGGCTGACCTTGATGTTTCCGCTAAGAAAAAGCTTTTTGACTTCATAGACTCAAGCATGTGTGCATACATGTAAAGTAACTGCAGCAGTGGTAAAAGCAAAAATGGCAGTAACACTTCTTTAGGGTAAAATTCTCACTAATAACTAGTTACTTATTAGCATGCATATTACTAGGATGTGTATAAGTATTTATAAAGCACATATTAATGCCTTATTCTGCATTATATTCTACATCACCCAATACCTAAAATTAACAACTACCTTACTAACACTATTAATAAGCAGTAATTAGGAGTTTGAGGCAAAAGTCAGAGTTAATAGTTAATAGTGAGAATTGGACCCCTAATTTGAAGTGTGACCAAAATGGCAATTCTTATTTTGAGCTATAATTCTGTATCTTTATCCCCTGAGCCCAACCGACTGAGGTGACTCAAGGAGATGGTGAGGCCTAGGCGACGTCCGATGGACTGAGAGACCCGGTTACACTGACGGACAGGGAGACCAAGGCAGAGTACAGGCAACGAGTGGCTGAGGTAGAACCAAGGGCCCGAAGGACCAAGATGACGCCGGTGTGAGTGAGGACCCCGGTGGAGCCTGAAGGATGAGCCTACGGTTCGTAGGGGTGGAGGGATGGAGCGTAGCAGACAGCCCAGAAGTCCGTGGCAATGGTGGAGCCGGTGGGACGAGGGAGCCCGGTGGAGCTGAAGGGACGTCAGTCCCAGGCGGAACCGATTGGTCGACGGTCCGAGATGGAACTGAGGGCTCCGAGGGATGAGGCAGAGTCTGGGGCTCCTCACGCCAGGGCAAAGCTGGGGACCGGAAGCTCCAAGGCGGATCAGGCCTGCATAACAGGGCTGATGGTGAGGGGCTGAAGGGAGCCAGCGGATGCAGACACGAGGTAATGGGTAGCTTTGGGGGAGTGTGCAGAAGAGGAAGACTGAGTGTGGATGAAGGCTCTGTGATGGACAGGGATGGTGGTGATGAAACTAGGGCTGGGCAGGACCAGCGACGATGAAGACATTGAATATTCCGATCTGGGCAGGACCAGCGGTGACGATGAAGACAGACGTAACGAACATTCATTTTTCCATGAAGGGAACAACAGCAGAGAAGGTTCGTGGGTGAAAAGGGTGGAGCACTACTTCCGACTCACAGTCGATCAAGCTTTCCTCCTCATCTATCACCACCAATATTCCCACAGGTATGGATTTAGTGGCATGCTCACACACCTGGTCAGCCAGGCTTAGCTTCCGGGACGAACTTGGCAGCTGGCTCTGGCTCCGTTGCGGGCTTAGGCTCAGGCTGGATGTTCGTAGCGAGTAATGGTCGGGTCTCTCGGTCTGCGGTGGGCTCTGTCTCCATATCCGTGGTGGTCGTGAGCGTTGGGTCTGGCTCTGGGTTGGGCTGCGAGTGGTCCAGTGGAGGATTTTGGGCAGGCTGGGTTGGGACGAGTATAGATGGTTCAGAGCGGGCATCCTCCTCAAAAATGAGTGGAGAACCAGCCACATACAATACGTACTCAAATAATGAGCAGCTATCGTTCCCCACGAGCATTATTTGGAGCTGTTTGTCATTTAGCTCGCTCCAGAAGTGCAGATTTAAAGTGGGCTCGTTCCTATATTCCTGATGGCACAGCTCCAGAAAGTCCTCTACAAAATCCTCCAGCGGCCTGTCCCCTTGATGCAGGGATCCGAGCTGTTCCTCAACAAAATCCATTTTGCGGTCTGATACTCTGTCACAGTTAGTTCAGTTGAAGATGATGAAAAAGGTTCAAACAGGTTTCTACAAACAGAAGGTTCTTTAATAAAAGCAAACTCAGGTAATCCAAAGGCAAGAAGGCAACATAACAGAGTGTCTACACAAACAAAAACAATGCCAGAAAACAACTGAATGAAAAGTAGAAACTTAAATACACGGTGGTGATGAGACAATGACAAACAGCTGTGATGATTAATGAGTGTCCATGACAACTAACGATTGGCGGGAAACTAGAAACAATGGAAACATAGAAAACATAGAAAAACAGGTGACTGACGAACGCAAACTAAAAGTCCATGAAAACGAAACTAAACACACAGATCGTGACAATTATAAAGTATTTAACTGCATATCATTTCTTTCTTCTTCTTTTTTAAATCATGTGCCCTCGTAACTTTATCAAAGACATTAATGTCCCTCACAAGGACTTCTCTTCTCTGCTGACGTGTGCACAATAACCTCTGGCCACCAGCAACCTGCAAAAAAAATCTCAACTCATTATATTTTGTTTGTTTTTTGCATGGGCAAAACTCAAGTATTTGAGTTTGACTTACTTCACAAAAGTTTTTTGTTTTTGTTTTGTGTCAGTTATACAAATGCACTGGATATATCCATTGGATATACTTTAAATTCAGGCTTCATTGCTCTGAGACAGCGGGTGGATTCAGTGTCTGCCAGGATCATTTAGTGCAAAGACAAAACTGGATCAGGTCTCAGGTGCTGCAAATGTTCAGCCTCTGTCGGTTTTAAATATGAGTGAATGATGCTCAAAGACGGAGAATCTATGCTGGTTACATCAAATAAAATCACACCTTGAGACTGTAAATGCCTTTTACAAATCAAACTATTCCCAATTGGATATCACCCTGGGATCATATCATGGAAAACCAGGCTGTCCTTTGTTCTGTTGGGTAGAAATACTATAACACATTCAGAACGTATACTATAACTCTCTCCCAACTTCAGAAGGAAGTTATGTTAAACCGTTCGTTAAGCTGTTCATTCAGAAATCACCACTAATTATGCCTAAACTGACCAGTCACATTTATACATCAATGATGCCTGTAACTTGTACCTTGCAACCGTGAAGCAACAAGGGGAAGATTATCTTCTTAAACACTTTCCCAAACACTCCCAACAGTAGCATTTAGCTAAAGCTGGTGACCAAGCTATAGACCCTTCTGTTAACATAGAAACTCTCTACAAATCCTTCTGTGTTTAACTATGCTCCTCTGGTAAATTGTATCAACTCACATTCACTCTCAGTGGATCAGCTTTACGCTCCACACATCACCTCAAAACTCCTGAAGGAAACACTACTGACAACTGAACACTGCAGGCTTGTATTATTGGTACCTGCAACATTTACTGTTGCTTTTAAACAATCCTAATGATTATGGGATGAATAAAACAAACTCACGACCCGAGCAACGTCTAGAGAGAACCACTCCACACACCAATGGCAGAAATGGGCCATAAAAAACGGCTGAGCAGATTAAAAATATCACTCATTTTAACTGATACCTTAGAATTGTACTCATTTGTTGACAGACAGAAAGAAGAAAGAAACCATTATAACCGGAGTTCAAGATCTTTATTTCTGCTATAGCTCAACCCTAGATAAGTCAAGATGACTTAAATTATGTTTCTAATGATGTCATAACATAGTCAGCTACTAGTGTTCAAAAGTTGGGGTCAGTAAGATTTCAAAGAAATTAATACTTTTATTAATCAGGGATGCATTAGATCCATCAAAAGTGACAGTAAAGACATTAATAACGTTACAAAAGATTTATATATCAAATTATTGCTGTTCATTTGTTATTTGGAAAATCAGTACACTTCAGCCACCAAACAAGAGCCCAGCATTATGAAGATGAAATCTGCACACTCAAACACCAGTCACATTTGCTTTAAGAACAAACAGAATCTAACCCTGGTTTCACATACAAGGTTTAAGCCTAATCCCAGACTAAAATGCATGCTTGAGCGATTTTAACTGAAAGCAACATATCTCAGAATATGTCAGTGACATTGTTTTGTCTCAAGATGCACAATTTAGTTTATTTCTCTAAAAGCCTCTTAAATGCCCTAACTGAATTAAGGTCTAATCCTGGCTTCATCTAAGCCTTGTCTGTGAAACCAGGCCCTAGAATGAAGTCAAATTTGTAGAAAGGGACGAAGCATCTGCTTGTATTTCAACAGCGATACAGTGCTGTTAGTCAGTCATGGCACGAGCCGCTCACAGATGCTACTGTAACCAGGCAACCCTGCTAGAAAAATAGATGTGTCATCACAGAACAGGGTTTCCTTGGAAACAGGTGACTGAGAAAATGTGTAAATGTGAAGGTGCGAGGGACGCCGGCACAGCGGAGCAGATCATAGTGAGTTCTGACCCGTCGACTCATCTGATCACATCCATCACGACTCTGACTGGAGACAATCATCACACATGTGAGGCATATGAAGACTATAAGGTTGCAAAAATCTGTCATGCAGGATAGAACTGCAGAAGAGCTGTCACTGATTAGGCGGCTGTAATCAAGCGCACAACGACGGAGATACTATAGGAGACTTCGATTCAATACTTGCACAAGAAAATATAAAACCACATATCACTGAGAACTGAAATAATGCTAGACAAGGGACTGACTGAAACAGAGGGCTTAAATGCATGAGCAAACGAGATGATAGACAAGACACACCTGAACAGAGTGCTCAAATCAATTAGTAACCATAGTGACAAACAGGGAGAGAACTGAGAACTGACCTAATTAACAGACAAGAGGAAGAACAAAGAAACTCAAACATAGGCCACATTTACACATAGCTGGGTATTTAGAGAAACAAATATTTCCCCCCCTCCGTTTTCAATAATAACATTGTTTTCAAAAAAGTTGTCATTTACATCAACCCGCATAAATACGCCGTCGAGCGCCATCATAACTATGCCAAACCTATGGGCGGCAGTGTAGAGAGAAGGATAAAGCCATGCAAGCCAATCAGAATCCTCAGAATCGACAACAACGAATAACACGAGTGACTTCCTAGGGCGCTCACATGACGTTACGCATTTTCTGGCGCATAATGTGACGTTTGAGAACCTAAAACCCCGTTTCTCCCAGTTGACACGGCCACACATAACCGCCGTTATCAGAAATCTCCACTTTGGCCGGAGTTTTGAGAAATAATCGTTTTCTGTGATAAAAACTGTTTTTTCGTGTAAATAAGAGGCCAAACCGTGGGGAAATATCTGCGTCTTCCCTTCGTGCAAACGGGGCCATAAACTGAACAGAAAACAGATCAAAACACAAACGGAGAACATGACAAGAGCATGAGGGAGGAACAAAACTTTGATTCGAAAATTTAATTACTGTAAAATAATATTACGTTGCTTCTTGCACACTTCATGACACTTTCAATGTGAAATGTCCAGTGAGTGGCGCTAAAAGCTGCTAAAAGTCACACACACACACACACACACACACACACACACACACACCCGCCACCCGCCGCGCCCATGCCCGTCTATTACAATTCCGACACCCACACAGCAGAACAGCACAAGGGACACACACACACACACGCCACCCGCCACGCCCATGCCCGTCTACTACAGTGTCCTTTATTTCTCACAATTCTGACTTTATAACAAAAAAACATATATTTGATGAAAATAAAAGATTTAATTTATTAAGTCAGTAATGTGCATTTTGAGTGTGTTCCCGAACACGAGCATCCGAACGCCAGAGAACATGACAGCGTTTACTGTGTTTCGTCTGACGCTCCGAGAGACTCTCGTTTATGATGGAGGGAGAAACAGCCGGATTGCAGAAACTTAGTTTATTACTGATATTTTGCTCCAATTTCCTAGGAAGTGATGATTTTACCTTGAACACATGGGATGGAAACGATGCTTTATTCGCAATTCCAATTTTTCACAAATTAGCTAGTGTTATGTAACCGTTTTTTGTTCGTAACTTGATTTCTCTCTCTCTCTCTCTCTCTCTCTCTCTCTCTCTCTCTCTCTCTCTCTCTGTGTGTGTGTGTTTCAGTCCATCTGTGGGTTACCTGCAACCAACTTCAGATCAGTACCAGATGACCCAGTCTGCCTCGCCCTGCAGCCCACAGCCAATACAACAGCAGTATTCAGGTATCCCACAACCACCCTGGGCACCTGTTACATCATTTATATTAGTAGTTCGCTTGTTAGGGGTTCAAGTGCGTAAAAGTGATCGGGCAGACCAAACCGTAAGTCGTAGAGACTTGAAACTTTGAGGGCTGGTAGTACTCACACCGCCTACAACTGCACCAATTCTCGCCCCAATCGGCCTGACGGTGGCGCTATAGCGGTCAAAAGAATGAAATAGCTTATAACTCCTAAACCGTCAGTCAAGTGTCTTATATCGTTGGAATCCTCGACTCAAAATTTGCTTGTCGTTCTGGCAAAATAAAAAACCTACTTTTGCGAACTAATCCTAGATTTTTCGGCCTGATCGGAACCAAACCAGTGCAGAGTCTGATTGTCAATAGTTATAAAAAAAAAGTAGAAATTTCGGTTCACGGTCTCTAAGGGCCGCCAAAACGTTGGGAAGTAGGAGGAGCCAGTTTTACTCAAATAGCTATAACTCGCAAACGGAATGAGATATCTTCACCAAACTCAGCGCACTTATGAAAGAGCTCATTCTGTGGTCTCTTTGAAAAGGACGCAGCGACTGGCCACTTGGTGGCGCTATAACAGTAAAAAGAAAAACATGAAAACGGCTATAACTACTCACGCTAGTCCGATTGACTTGAAAATTGGCATGCCGTGTCTTTGTCCGAGCTGCCATGATTGTCTATGCGTACATTGACGTATCTCAAAGAACATGTCCACCATCGGCCAATGAAATACTGTTAACTGTTAAAAAAACTTTAAATCCATGTATTTCCTGTGGTAAATTTCCTGTATTGGCTGTAAATGGTGATTTACATCTATGATTGAGATTGTAAGAGGCTTGCTAAATAAAACTTAATATCTTTTTACGCGTGTGCTTAAAGTCCTTAAACCGCTTGAACCCCAATAATTGCAGCTCGTAGCTGTATTTTATATGGAAGGTAATATCTAGGGACACTTTAAGAGCAGTTTTGTTTTCATAACTCTGTCTAGTTTATTTTGAGTTCAGAGTGATTGACACACGTGTGTGTTGATGTGTTGTAGGGGTCCCGCCTCCCGGTCCCAGTGTTATGGTAATGCAGCTCAGTGTTCCCAACGGGCCACAACCGACCCAGAATCCTCCACTGGTGCACCAGTGGAACCCCTGCAAGTTCTACAGCATCGAGCAGAGACCCAGCAAACCTGAGCAGCAGGTATTACACACACACACACACATACACACACAGCTACACCTGGGAATGCATGTGATCTGTCAGGATGACTCGCACGGGGGGTGCAGAAAAAAAAAATATATATATATATTTGCCATATATGTTTTTGGGGATATGGCAAAAATATCATATCAGAAAATCACGATTCTTTTTTGCATGTTGGTTTTACTATTTTTGCACGTGACTGAGCATTACAGCCAAACTAATGTCCCTATTTTAAAAACAAAGCCTTACAAGGTCACAAAATATAAAATAAAAAAAGAATTGTCGACATTTAGCTACAATAACAATAATCATGTTTACCCACAATGCCTCTGAACTTCGATTTGTCTCAACATGGGGTCAGTCAATAAATGGGAAACAAAGTAACTTGAGTTACTTATTTGAAGAAAAAAAAATGGTCTTTTATATTTAGTTGTAAATTTGGAAATATGCGTTACTTTACTAGTTACTTGAAAAAGTAATCTGATTACATAACTCAAGTTACTTGTAATGAGTTACACACAACACTGCACACATGTGACATCACGGTGAGCTCCGGACCCGCGGGGACCCTGTTTACAGTCACCATGATCTAGTGTGTGTGTGTGTGTGTGTGTCCTACTGCCCCAGTGACCTGAGCATGTTGCCTTTGACCGTCTGTGTGTGTGTGTGTGTGAGCAGACAGGCGCTACTCTTTACTGGGGCAGCCGCTTCAGTACGGTTCTTTTTTTGCATGTTGGTTTTACTATTTTTGCCCGTGACTGAGCATCACGTTTAATCATTAAAGCTATGATTAAAGTTCTCAGAGGAGTGAGTGATTTTCTCTGTGTTTTATTAACATTAAAGGGATAGTTATAAAAGTTATAAGGGAAATTAATACGTCTAATCATCATTACTGTGTGTGTGTGTGTGTGTGCGTGCGTGCGTGTGCCCGTGTGTGTGTGTGTGTGTGTGTGTGTGTGTAGGTCAGCAGCCCGCTGGCGTCTCCCACACAGTCTCCTGCTCCCTCTCCGTCTGGGAGTGTGAACACTGTGTGTCCGGGTCTCGGCCCGCTGCCTCTCATCTCTCAGTTCCCTCGGCCCGGTGGACCAGCACAAGGTACACACACTCATTATTAACTCACACACGTCATGACATAGACATGTGCTAACGGGCCAATTCACTTTTTAATTTTTTATTCTGTGGCGGAACAAGCGTCCATAGACGTGTGCTGACTGGCCTTGACGTGGAGTCGTTTTTCTGTCCACACTGAAAGCAAAATCCTGCAAAGCATTATATTAGAGATGCACTGACATTCCGGCGACTTTCAGCTGAAACGGCTATTTTTAGTTTCGGGCCTGAAATGGTTTTGGAGAATCGAATCAGTGTGTGAAGCAGATGTTTAATTAGCTCTATTTCGTGACACAACGTGGATAAACTACAACTCTTGAACATGTCAGCTGTGTGACACTCGCTCTGGATCGACTATATATTTCTTGATTTTAATGGGTAATGAAAATGGATTCTTAAATCTTTTAGTCTGTGCTGTTTTCTGTTGATCCGTCAACAACTTAATAATCACTTTGTTACTTTTAATATGAAGTCTCAACTTTAAAATTCTGTCATTTTATTACAAAAAAGTTTTGTAGCTGTTCCGTTCAAGCGTCTCGTGAACCGATCATCTCTTCCTCTTTACCACTAGCAAATAAACATCAATGAACATCAGATTCAGAACAACTTCCTGAAATCAATCATGTCTCATATAATCATCAATCAGTGTTTCAGCCGCAGAAAGACGTCAATAAAGCAGCTTGTAGGCTCTTCAGTGTCACTTAAAGTCCCATTTACCTCAAGAAAGCTCTTCAATGTCCATAAACTCATTAGTTATCTAGAAAGAATAACTCTAGAGAAGAGCATTTTGCTAAACATATGCACTGTTGTAGTGATGTCTTCGTTATTCAATATTATTTCATACATATTTACATTTTCTTATCTCTTTATTTATTAGTTATTTTATTGATTATTATCTGATGTGAAGCACTTTAAGCTTTACTGCTCGACAATACAAATAAAATCTACAAATACAATTATTATTATCATTAACCTGGATGGAGTTCATTGGTTTAATTATGATACAAAACACCAGCTATAACAAGTCTTCCAAGAGTTTACACACACACAAAAAATCTAGTCATTTTTGTTTATGGTTTAACTGAATCATCGCATGTACATTGGACAATAAAGTGAGATTAAATGCATACAAATTTATGTTTTATTTAACATTTAGTTATTGGAGTTTTGCATAGGATTCTGATCCTGCATTTCACTGATTTTATTTATTTTGAGGAATATTGAAAAAAAATTTGTGCAAATGAGATGAATAAATGCACACTCACATTTAGTCTAGAACTATAATAACTGCAATAACAATAATCATGTTTACCCACAATGCCTCTGAACTTCTATTTGTCTCAACATGGGGTCAGTCAGTAAATGGGAAAACAAGGTAACTTGAGTTACTTATTTGAAGAATTTTTTTTTTTTTTTTTGTTGTAAATTTTGAAAATAAAGCGTTACTTTAATCGTTACTTTAAAAAGTAATTTT
>FLSR01002245.1:20597-40596 GCA_900092035.1 Leuciscus waleckii | reverse complement strand
ATAGTTTATAAGACGTGTGTGTGTGTGTGTGTGTGTGTGTGTGTGTGTGTGTGTGTGTGTGTGTGTGTGTGTGTGTGTGTGTTTTACACACACGTTTAACTGTGCTAATGTGGAGCAGCAGTGAGGGAATGTGGAGCGTCTCTCTCACCTTCACTTCTCCTTCATATGAGCTGCCCTGTTTCTGCCAGTCATTCTGTCCTGAGGGAGATGTGTGTGTGTGTGTGTGTGTGTGTGTGTGTGTGTGTGTGTGTGTGAGTGTGAGTGTGAGTGTTCACACTGACCTTACTGTGTTTCTCCGCAGAACATGGATAGGTCTCTGTTACCGTCGGTTACGTTGATCGTGGGATGCGGGGTGTCGTCCCTCACCCTCCTCCTCCTCATCATCATCTATGTCTCCGTGTGGAAGTAAGAAACTTATCATAATGATTGACTTTATTAATTTTTGGATGGGTTGATTGATATTATTCATTTATTGATTGACTTATCATTTGGATCTAGGGTTTTCAAACTTTTTGGAGCCCAGTTTAAAACCGCTCGGTTGGACTGACTGGTTTTCATTGATCATCTTTTTCTTCTCAGGTACATTCTCTCAGAACGTTCAGTGATCCTGATCAACTTCTGTCTGTCAATCATCGCTCCAATGCCCTCATTCTGATCAGTCAGACGCAAGCGCGCAACAAGGTGAGGCGACCGACCCTGATCCCGACACCGATCCCAATCCCGATCCCGATCCCAACCCTGATCCTGACCCTGACCCTGACCCTGACCCTGACCCCGATCCCGATCCCGATCCCGACTCCAATCCCGATCCCAATCCCGATCCCGACCCAGATCCCGATCATCATCCCAATCCCAAACCTGATCCCGACCCCTACCCTGATCCCGATCCCGATCCCGATCCCGATCCCGACCCCGACCCCGACCCCTGACCTTGACCTTCCTCAGCTCTGACGGCCCCGGCTCACCTCTGGTTCTCTCTCTCAGGTCATGTGTGCGCTGGTGGCGGCGCTGCTGCACTTCTTCTTCTTGTCCTCCTTCTGCTGGGTCCTGACCGAGGCGTGGCAGTCCTACATGGCCGTGACAGGCCGCCTGCGAAACCGTATCATCCGCAAACGCTTCCTGTGCCTGGGCTGGGGTGAGTGTGTGTGTGTGTGTGTGTGGTGTGTGCTGGTGCTGATTCTGCCGGATCTCTGTCGGGATGGTGTCTAACTCTCTCTCTCTCTCTGGATCTCTCTCAGGTCTGCCCGCTTTAGTCGTCGCCGTTTCCGTCGGCTTCACCAAAGCCAAAGGCTACGGCACCGTCAACTAGTGAGTATTCCCCATCCCGTTCCTCTCGTCTCTCTCTCCGCGTGTGTGTTTTAGTGAGTTTAACGCTGTGCTCTTGTTCTCCGCAGCTGCTGGCTGTCTCTCGAGGGCGGTCTCTTATACTCGTTCGTGGGTCCGGCGGCTGCTGTCGTTCTGGTGAGGAGACGCTCGCGGTCACTGCGTGAACATTTCATTTAATATTCAACAATATTATTGATCTCCTGCATTGACACCATTATATGAGAACTGAACTGAGCTGGACGATGACATCACTGTTTTCTCCAGAGCGGATGTATATATAAATGAACTAAATTAATAACTTTTTTACTACAAAAATGAACTGTTACTGAATTACAACATGCAACTTTGTTGCATTATTTTCCTGTTATCTCTGTAAAGCTGCTTTGAAACACTAAAAAGCGCTGTATAAATAAAGCTGACTGTGTGATTATTGCATTGACAGCACATGCACATGCACATGCAGTTCACTGACGTCTCCTGTGTGTTTTCAGGTCAACATGGTGATTGGTATTCTGGTTTTCAACAAGCTTGTGTCCAAAGACGGCATCACTGACGTCAAGCTGAAAGAGAGGGCTGGGTAAGAAACATTAAACACACCTAATGAAACACCACACACTCCAGCCGGATGTTGTGCTAACGCGCTGTCCTGCAGGGCGTCGCTGTGGAGCTCCTGCGTGGTCCTCCCTCTCCTGGCGCTGACCTGGATGTCTGCGGTGTTGGCCATCACGGACCGCCGCTCCGCTCTCTTCCAGATCCTCTTCGCTGTCTTCGACTCCCTGGAGGGATTCATCATTGTCATGGTGCACTGCATCCTGCGCCGCGAGGTTAGCACGCTCACGACCGCAGCACATGTGTTGTTTAACGTGTGTATGAGTGTGCCAGAGCTCATACGTGTGTGTGTTTCAGGTTCAGGAGGCGGTGAAATGCCGTGTTGTGGATCGTAAAGATGACGGGAACGGCGACTCCGGAAGCTCCCTGCAGAACGCCCACACGCAGCTCATGGTGAGTGCACACGCAAGCATTCTCCTGCTGTTCACATGCTAACATTGGCATTGGCTGACCACGTAATGAGCATGTGCACACCGTCAGCATTGGAACCTGTTTCAAGGTTTGCGTTCTCGAGCCTCAGACACTGTTGTTGTGCAAATGAGTGGCCGGAACGCATTAAGGGTTTTCTGTTAGAACGGTGTGTGTGTTAGCGGCCCCTAAGTTAATAACTAATGATCTTTACAACGGAAGTGACTCAATCAAAACTAACGTTAAATGGACAATAACTTTATTCTAGATCTGCTGTAAAGCCTAAACAATCTCTGTTACTTTAATTTCCTATTATCACTGTAAAGCTGCTTTGAACAGTCTATATTGTTAAAGCGCTGTATAAATGAAGATGACTTGACTTTCAAATATTGAATTTCTTATTTTTCTTTCTCGTGTGCAGTCTGACTTTGAGAAGGATAGCGACTCAAACCGACTAGGTAAGTAAACAAACCACAAAGAGCATTAAAGTCTTCATGAGAACTGATGGGTTAGGGGGACGGTTTTCCACACGCCTCGGTCTCACCTGTCTGTCCGCTTCCCTTCAGGTGGAATGAAGAGCTCTTCCGAGGAGAAGATGCCCCCTCCACAGCTTCCCCTGCCCCTCGGCCCAAACTTCCACACCCTTCCGTCCAACCCCAGCGGAAAGAGCCACTTCCCCCCCGTTCCCGAGTACTCCAGCCACACACTCACCCTGCGGAGAGAGAAAGGTCGCGGGGTCGACCCGTCCTGCGGGAAACCCGTGTATGTGTGTGACAGCGAGCTCTTCAAGCAGCTGGACGTGGATCTGGCCCTCGCTCAGGCCGAGAGTGTCTGTCCTGACGGCAGCGGTTACGTGCTCTGCCCAACACCACCTCCACCCTCCGCGCCAAACCCAAAGACGACTCCAGCGGCTCCGGCAAGTACAACATCAGCACCGAGCTCCCGCAGGCCCGCCTCATGCATCTGAGTGGAACCTTCGCCGAACCGCAAGCCGCCTACGCCGTCAAAACGCTTCCCGCCGACCGCGTCAGCGTATCGTACTCGGAGCGCGACTCGCCCATTCAGAACATCCACAACATCTCCAGCGAGAGTCACGTGACCAGCAGTCTGGGCGACACCTTTGACTCCATGAACTCCATGATGTCCAAGAGTGAAACCATCTCCACCCTGTCTATGAGCTCTTTGGAGGTCAGCGAGGGGGTAAGAGGCGCCGTTCATTCTTGCTAATGCCACACCCAATGAACACCTCGTCTGATGAATTACATGATTATTGCATGATGTGATATTAAAGCTTGCCTGTTTTACTCTCACAGAGGCAGAAATCCCGTTATGCAGAACTTGATTTTGAGGTAATTACCACTTTCAGAGTTTTATAGCACTAGTTAAATGCACATCTGCAACAGTACCTTAATAAGCGTTTCTTTCTCTCTCGTGTAGAAAATCATGCACACCCGAAAGCGCCACCAGAACATGTTCCAGGACCTCAACAGAAAAATGCATCACGCCGAGAAGGACAGGGAGTCACCGGCCTCCGACAGCAAGGTGAGCCGCTGAACCAGACGGTCATATGTGGAACTTTCCATGATTGAACTCTGAATACTTTCTGGAAAAAAGAACATATGGGAACCTCTTGGCTCGGACTTTGGATTAATGCTATTTTCTCTCTGCAGTCTGTCAGATGGAGCGTTTCCTCCGCTGGAAGTGACAAGACAAACCATAGCGTAAGTGTCCCAGTCTTTTGACTGCCTGTGAAGTTTTCCCACTCCCTGCCGAGTATGCCATCTCCAACTCTGTTCTCAATGTCTCTCTCCAGGATAAGCAGCAGGGAGCCATGGATCGCTCCTGGGAGAGCATGAGCCGGACGCAGGCGTCTCCACCTGCTGGGTCCGAAAGGACATGGAGCCGCTTCAGGCGTCTCCTCTGGATCTCCAGGGCGTGGAGTGGGAGAAGGCCGGAGCATCCATTCCCCTTGTGGGCCAAGACATCATTGACCTGCAGACAGAGGTGTGAGGGAACCACATCTAACCCGGAACACCTCGGTCTGAATTTGATTTGGGAAAGAGAGCGGAAATGAAGGGATGAGCATGTAGAGGGCGGAGAGGTAGAGAGGAACCCGAGAGGGGAGTGCTGTACCCGTCTGTCATTTCAATACGTGTCTCTCCAGCTTCAGAAGTAGCTCTCAGCTCTAGATGATCATTAGAAGGCGTCTGAAGGTTTTCCGTGCCAGGAGAGATTCTGGTTGGTTCATCGAGAGCTTTTCCCAACACTCTTCCATCTGGTCCAGGAGGTGGCGTGGACACCCGCCTGTGCCCGTTCATTTTTCCACAGCTCAGGTTTGGGATGGGCGAATCTTCCCAGAGGAGGGTCGTTAGCTTTCTCGCTGCTCGAGTTTGGCCCTTTGGGGCTCCTTCCAGAGCGATCTCGTCGGCCGTCTCCCATGAGCCTCTGGGGTTGTGAGCTGTGCCGAATGGACACACATGAACTGCCGTCGCTGTGGTGTTCGTTTTTAGCGCTTTGCGTGGAGCATTTCTGGACGCTTCCATTAAACTTTGGGGAAATAATTGTACTGAAAACTTGAAAAAGACTATAAGAGCATCATGATTCCTCTGTTATTAGTGTAGTGTGTTATTATTATCATTATTATTATTATTAATGTTATTCCTTCGTTCTTATGATCATGTTATGATTTTGAGCATATTTCTGTTCATCGAAGTTTATTTTCAAGAACTGTATGAAACTGTTCAGTCATTCCCAAAACAGCAGCAGGATGGATTATCCCAGCATGAGCTCAGCATTCTGGGTAATGTAGGCGGAGCAGCAGTGACTGTGTAGCCTTGGACTCTTTGCGGACGAGCTGTTGTTTTCTCCTTCGCTCCATTGGATCAGATCACTGTGTTCCCTCATTCCCACCAGCGGCTCTTTCTACGGCCTTGTGAACGAATCCCCAGCGCACGTTACGGGAGAGAGTCCCGGTGCAGTAGATATGCCAAACCATTGACTGGCATCAGTGCAATATGAGGACAGATGCTTGATGCCCAAGCAGGACTGACATCAGAATCTTGTCAGGTTTTGTTAATCATTTTCAGAGTTTTATATCGCCTTTATAGACCCTATAGAATCCTTTATGACAACACTGTTCTCGGACTATATTAGCTATCAAATGAAAGACAAAACAAGACGCTGTGTCTTGCTGCTAAAAGAACTTTCAGGAAAGAAAAATATGAGTAATAGCTTAGAGATATATCTGACTGTGCTTCAGAAAAATGCCCTAGAATTTTGTACTGATTTCTCCATATTGCTGAGACACTGAACCCTCGGTCATCCTGTTTTTTAGACCTGTGTGTGTCTCTGTGTGTGCTGATATTCCTCGCGTCTCCTGTTAGCGTGAGGTTCCCGATGTCGTCTGAATCTCCAGCAACAGAGTCTCTCTGTGTGTTTTACCTCCTCTTGTGATTGTACAGTTTTAAGAACAATAAGGTAAAAGTGTCTAGTTTCTAATAAAATAAAAGAACTTAAAATTACTGACTGCCTATTCTTCACTTTCTTGACTGAAAATGTGGTTTCTGCAGCACTAGCAGCACCAAATATAATGAGTGTTTTCAGACAGGTTTCCTGAAGACTCCCTGACGTCCGCCATTGCTCAGTCCCGCCCCAGACTCACATGAACGGTTGAGTCAGAAGTTGACATGTCAAGCAAACATATCAATGTTCTGAAAGCATCAAACCACCAATTAACCTCTTCCGTGAGCACTTAACCTCATAAAACTCATCTCTTCCGTGAGCACTTAACCTCTTTTAAAAAAAAATCTTTTCTTTCCTTTAATCCTCCCTTGTCTGGCTTATGCTACTCTGAGCAATGCCTGAACTTCGTATTTTGAGCACTTCTTGCGTTGTTTTTTGCCTCTTCACGATGACTCGCTTAATTTAGGCCTAATTTGTAAGTCGCTTTGGACTAAAGGTCTGCTAAATGACTAAATGTAAATGTACTTATTTTCCACTATGGGCCTATTTCCATTTTGGTCTAAATATGAGCAAAAGATTACACAACAACTATACAGGATAAAAACGAATAACCATCTGTATTTTGCTCATTAGCATCAGGCTCCTTCTCTCAGGAAAGATTTCCTTTGTTTACAGGAATCTATAAATGTAAGAGAGCAAAAACACTGGATATCCCAACAAACTCATTACATCAATCACAGTTAATTATAGAAATAAACAAGACTGGTGAAGTCTAAAGGAACAAACCACGAAATTCTGTGATCGTTTGCTCACCCTTACAACCGTATGGAACACAAGAACGATTGCCTGAGGTTTCTTTCATTTTCCCACGGTAGAAAAGGAAGAAATAAAGTCATGGCACATGAGAGCGAGTAAAGGATGACAGAATTCCCACTGCAAAAAACATTCTTAAATCAAGATACATTTACTTGAGAAGCAAAATGACTGAACATATTAATCTAAAATGTATGAAAATGACAAACAAACAAACAAATATCTGGCAATGGGGTCAGAAAAATATTCTAAACTGAAAGGGAAAACTAGTTCATGGCAGATATTTCTTGTTTTAACCATAAACTCTACTGATACATTTTAAAGAATGTTTAGAAATTTGTACTGACAAGATGAAAATCCTGAGAAAGAAAATCATTTTTTTGCATTGTGAACTAGTGCTAGGGTTGATGATCACCGCTTGCTTCCCCTCAACATTCATTTCCGTCCTTTTGTTGGAGTCAAACCTCATGTGTGTCATGCAGTTAGTCAGTGGCATTCAGAAGGCGACCCATAATGCACTGTGTCAGAGAGGGCTGGATGTAAGTGCAGAAACACTCTCAGTAATTGTGTGCTGGGGTGTTATTTAATTCCTCATGACGGTATGAATGTGCCACTCGAAGCTTTGTGTGGGTTTTTGTCTTGTTTCATTCAAGCCCAGAGAAAGTAATTGCGCTGTTGAATATTGTGAGTCACGTGATCTGGCTATGTGAATGTGAAAGTGGATTACAGCTGTGTTTCTGCGTCACGGCCAAATGCCAGCAGATTCAGAGAGCAATTCTTCTCCGCAGGGAACAGCTCTCGACGGAGACCACTGGGACTCAACTCAATCCATTCTTCCACATCACTCAGCGGAGAAACGACCCCTCGAGAGGCTGGGGCAGACTCACTCTCAGGTGTGTTTAATGAGTCAGTCCTGTGTATTAAAGCTGAGTGTGAGCTGCTGCTTTACTCACTGACTCACTTCACCTCCTGCTGCAGAAAACAGTGGAAAATGATGGATCCGAGACGTTTCTACAGACCAGTGGATCCCAGAGACCCGAGGCTGCAGGACTCCTTTCACTCTGGACAGGGAGAAACACACTAGAAACCATCCATAATGCCCTAGCAACCGCATAGCAACTACTCAGAATACATTAGCAACTGCATGGCAACATCTGAGAACATCTAAAAAGTTCAGTTCTCATACAGGGGCGTCAGTACAGTCAATCAATAATATTGTTGAATATTAAGTAGGGATGCACCGATATGAAAATTTTGGCTGATACCGATAACCGATAATTCTTTATATTTGAAAGCCGATAACCAATATATTTGCCGAAAAATCTAAATTCAAACTTTTGTATAATTTTTGAGAGCCTGATTACAAAAACAAAAGTCTCAAGATTAAAAGTAATGTCCCAAGCACACAATGATACTATATATATAATAATGTTCTCATTATAATTTTACGCAGCCTATATGACAGCACAACTATATTTTCCTTTTTGATTGATTGATTCCAATCATTTTTCAAGCAATGTAAAACAATCATGTTGAACAAGTGCGTATCTGAAGTGTCTCAGCTGAAGGAAATAATTAATTATTTATCGGCTTTAATATATCGGCCTAATTTTCTTATCGGGTCGATCACGATAACATTAAAATGAACATATATCGGCCGATACCGATATGGTGGCAGTTATATGATGTGCATCCCTAATATTAAGTGTCCCCAACTAAGCAAGCAGAGGAAACCTTGGCAGGAACCCAAACTCCATCAGTGACAGAATGGAGAAAGTGTTAGACAGTATTCTAGGTTATTACGTGAGGAAGCTTTTGTCCAATAATTAGAATCTCTGTTTTTTCAGAGTTAAGTAGTAGGAAATTACTAGTCATCCAATTTTTTATGTCAGCTATGCATTCCGTTAATTTTGTGAATAGGTAAGTTTCGTCAGGGCGTGAAGAAATATAGAGCTGAGTATCATCGGCATAACAGTGAAAACTAATGCCATGTTTCCTAATGATATCTCCCAAAGGGTAGCATGTACAGTGTGTGTGAGGGTATGTACAAAGTGAACAGCAGCGGTCCTAGTACTGAGCCTTGTGGTTCGCCATACTGAACTTGTGATCGATGAGACATCTCTTAATTTACTGCTACAAAACGGTCAGATAAGTATGATTTAAACCATGCTAATGCAATTTCACTAATGCCAACATAATTTTCGAGTCTATTTAAAAGAATGTTGTGGCAATAGTGTCAAATGCAGCACTAAGATCGAGTAACACTAATAGCGAGATACAACCACGATCAGATGATAAGAGCAAATCATTTGTGACTCTAATGAGAGCAGTCTCAGTACTATGGTACGGTCTAAATCCTGACTGGAAATCCTCACCTGTGTGTGTGTGTGTGTGTGTGTGGAGAGAGAGAGAGAGAGAGACACAGAGAGGGAGAAAGAGAGAGAGAGAGCGAGAGAGAGAGAGAAAGAGGGAGAGAGAGAGACACACACAGAGAGGGAAAGAGAGAGAGAGAGAGAGAGAGAGAGAGAGAGAGAGAGGTCAGAGGTCAGGATCGTCACTGCCTCGACATTTTACTTTGGTTTGTCTTTCATAACTCTATAGAGTTTTTACTTTATTCCCAGTTGTTTAACATTCACGTTACCAAGAAAAAAATGTTTTTCCACATATTCTGTGATCTGAGGAGCAAAGGAGAGCGTTTGATGACAGTGATGGAGTGACTGAGATGTTCTGCTGTGTTGAGTGTGTGTCTCTCAGTTCAATCCAGTCATCATTCATAATCTCTCACATCTATAGAAGGAGACTGTATTTCATTTCAAGAAAGAAAGTTTTGAGTTTTGATAGTTACAGTGTGTTTGACAGTTCATCGAGTTCAAATATGATTGCAGCCGCTCAGAGCGTTCAAATGTATTTGAATCATCCGTCATACCCACTCCATCAGCGAACCGAACCTGTGTTAAATGTGTTTAATGTGTGTGTGGCTGATGTTGGACTGGGAGAACGACCTCAGTGTGTCATCGCTCAGCAGATGCTGGTTGCCAGGAAACCGTTTCCATTGGCAACAACAGCAGTGGTACCGAAGAGAAAAGAGAACATATTATATGAGGACAGCGAACCAACGGAAGTCCATATAAAGACACCGGATGCTCTGCAAGTTCAGCTGCGTTATTACACAGTTCCTGTGATTCACAACAGGTGAGATGATCTGATCTCTGTTATGATGAAGGTTTCCAGCAGATCAGAAAAGAGGTCTCCTAAATAGCAGCAGGAAAATAAGTTCTTAGGTAAGAGTACCAACAACAAAAAAAAGTCTAAGGGTAAAATAAAAAAAAAAAAAAAAAATATTCACAAAGATGCTGAGATCGAGTTGACGTCGTTGGTCACTCCTGATAAGCTAAGATTATAGATAATGAGAAGTTCAGCTGCATTATTACACAGTTCCTGTGATTCACACCAGGTTAGATGATCTGATCTCAGCGAACAGGGAACGTTCTGTCAATGTTATGAGCAAACGTTCTTCCAGTAACGTTAATAGAACGTTCATTTAAAGTTATCAGGGGCTGTATTCACGAAACATCTTAGCACTAAGAGTTCTCCTAAATAGCAGCAGAAAGAAGTTCTTAGGTAAGAGTTTTCTCTTAAATAGAGAAAGCATTTTAGGCTTTCTGGGATAGTCCTAAAATGGTTCAGGTCATACTTAGATGGGAGAGGTTATTATGTGAGTATAGGGGACCATAAGTCTCAATGGACATCCATGACATGCGGAGTCCCTCAAGGCTCAATTCTTGCGCCACTCCCGTTCAACCTGTATATGCTCCCAATGAGCCAAATAATGAGAAAGAAACAAATTGCTTACCACAGCTATGCAGACGACACACAGCTCTACTTAGCCCTATCACCCAACGATTATAGCCCCATTGACTCCCTGTGCCAATGCAGCAGGAGTGGAGCTCTGTACAAGCCTAGAGTGGCTTCGTTCCCTCCTTGCATAGTTTTGTACTTGTACTAAACGTGCTAAACAAATAAACCTAAAACCTAAACCTAAACCAAGTCAGTGATAGACAGAAATCAAAAGGTCTTCAGATGACGTGCCTACTGCTCCGTTCATATGCGCCTTTAGTTTGACCTATCCTGGACACAGAGCTGCGGTAGCACCAGCCTCCTCGTAATCTACTAAAATAATGATTTCAGAATACTTCAGAATAAATCAAGATGTAACATTTATTTGTCAGGTAAAAATGTCTCATGCCAATTACACAAGTAAATGGTTAAAAGCCAATTCAGAAATAATAAAACATGACATCAATTACTCAAAGATGATTCTAAAAGTAAGCAATGCACTCCTGACAGAGACATGCAGTGGTGTGTGAGTGTTTTCCAATGGGAAAACACTGAAACAGCACTGTATGGGGGTTGTTCCTGGTTACAGGCTCCCCCAGACTGCTCTGTCACCTACCCTTAAAAACCCACACCAGAACAAAAGGGTTGTACCAATATATTTTAGGGGTGTTTTGGGTCAATTCATGTACCCCAGGGGGTAGCACCTGGTTTCGGGGGAGAGGGGAGATATCTTGAAGAGACATCCCACAAAGAGGAGAACAGGTCTCCTAAGTTCTCAATCTTTTTCATAATAGCAATGACTGCAATGAAATTAAGATCATTTTACCAATCGCACTGAGACATTTAAAATGATACCAAACATGAAAAGAAAAATAATAGATTCACAAGATAGATCCTATGTGATATATGAATATTCTAAGTGAACTTTTGGTGACTTGACTCAGCGGGAGAGGAAGGTAGGAGGGAGAGGGGTAATAATCCTCCGAAACGAATTTGCAGCAGAAGTCACAAACAGAAATGTTATTAGTTCTTATTAAGTAAATGAGTAAACTGCATTTAATAAAAGCAACTGAAAAGGTAATTGATAAGACAATTAAATACATTGGAGTCAAAACATTAATGCCACGATTTTAATATGCATAAACAGGAATACGTACAAATTAGTACATCGGTAAAGGGGTTCATACGTACATAATTAAAGTTTTAGTGCTGTCAATACGTAAATATTTTACGTTTTAGTGCTGTAAATATGCCAATATTATACGTTTCTGTGTGTATAAAAACGTAAGTAAATGTACGTGTGGTAGAACTACACTTTTGGTAAAATTACACGTATTCTCATGAGATCATGTTATAGAAAATGTATCACATTCAAAGAATCTAAATGCATCAATAACTGTATGTGATTTTTGTCAGTAACTTTAATTTTCCTCCAATCTATCATTGGCAACTTGAACAATCTGTTCAATTGCCTTTGTATCAGAGCATCAATGTCATCCTCTGTGTCAGTCTCCTCATGGTAGTTCTTCACTGGGAAGATGTTTGACAATGGCACACCAATTTTGTGACTGCACATCTCCATCTGGACAGGAACAGAATGTTAGGTCAGAAAATGTGATGTGGCTATTAGACAAAATCAGACCAACATGGGCAATATGTACTTGCAATATGTAAAATTGAAACGATATCACATACCTTCTCTTTGATCTTCTTGCTTGTGAAGATCTTCCTTAGATCTTTGTTGACCAGCGGACATGCTTCATCCACTTTGGTCAGGACAATCACTTGAGGAATCCCTACAGCAAATGCAGAGGCAATGTAAAGGTTCTAAAACAAGTTTTTACCCTCAATAAAACTGAACACAATTGTGGCAGTTTGTTGTACATATCTACATAACTGGCCCACATACATTATCTGGGTCTATAAATAATTAAGCTAAGTTAAGCCTTGCAACATGCCCTGTTTGCATTTGGCATTAAAATACAGCCTGTGTCTGGACTTTGTCTATCTACGCATTGAAAAAACAGACAAACCCAACCCACTTTATGCCCACTTCACTCTCATGTAATGTAATGTATGTGAACTCATGAATTGAAATCATAATCAAACATTCAGGGGTCAGATTTACCCTCATCACTGATTCTCTTGCGGATCATCTTCATCTTGTCATTAAGTTTATCATCTGTTAATTGGACTGTATTTGCATCTATGACGTACACGAGACAGGAAGCCTTATCGGAGAGGGTAGGTTCACTGACGTAATGTTGATCCTTATGAGTGAGTGCCTTCTTCTCATTGAACTAAGATTGGAAATTCAGCAAAATATGTTCAATGTCAAACCTATTGCAACAAACTTGATGTTGAAATGTTATCACAATATAGGGGTTTATTACTTCATAGCCATCCTTCACATGGCCAAACACAGCATTGATGATGTCCTCTGTTTGTGACCCAGCAAATACATCAGCTTCTAAGCCCATTATGTCCTTGAAGACGAAGGCAAAGATTTTTTCCCACTTTTGATGGTGAATCCTTTGAGCTATGAATACCAAATATATAGAAGCACAAATATGTGTGAGCAATTTCCAAGAAATCCTCATACAATTAGCTAAAATAAAATAAAATAAACATGCAACTGTACAGTTGACAAATACCTACATTTTGTGTGAAACTACGACTGTCACCACCAGATGAATTCACTAGCGCTCTAGAGGTGATCCGTCCGTTAAAGGCATTATTGATGGAGTTAATAAAGCTGGACTTTCCTGCTCCAACTTGTCCAGCAACCAGAATGTTGATGTTCTTTACATCTGGATTATCCAGAGTGAAGTTTTCTATCTTCTTTTTCAGGGCTTCTTTCTGACTATCAAAACAAAATACAATTCCGTGCACAATGGAAACTGGGCATCATAGGCCCCAATTTATGTTTCTGCCGGTGGGTGCCCAGTGCCCACACTCCATATACCCCTACCACAGAAGCGGCCTCAAATAAACTATAAAAAAGGTGAATATAATCGTGTCTTAAAGCTGCAATTGAAAAAAACAAAAAAAACAAAAAAAAACAATGGAGAATATCTTGTATTTTTCCGTGGGTGCTCGGGGACATATTATTACTATAGTATGTATAGCCTATCACATTTGGTGCTTTATAAAACGTTTTAAAAAAACTTTTCTAAATATTTTCTGTTGGAATTTTATTTACATTATGTTTGCCTTTTTACTATCCATGATGTAATATTCTTAGAAAATAATCACCATCATGAATGACATATAGTCTAGGATACTAAACAACCAGCTTACTCCCAATCAAATTTTCTCCATGGTCTGTCAAGGTCTAGGAGAAAAAAACATACAGCATCAGTTACTTTGTGTATGTTCTCCCCATCAAATATCAATTCAGGCAGCTCATGTAAATGTTGTACTGTATATCTGTAATTAAATGATCCTCTTACCTTGGTTTGGCACTGGTGCTGGAAAGTTTTGCACAGCTGTAAAACTTGTACGCACAGGTTCAGGTGCAACCTTGATTCTGTTGATTCTGATGATCCCATCTTTGTTTTTATGTTGTTTTTCTCCTAAAGCATGAATATCTATATCAACAATATCTCCTTAAAATTAAGGGCAAAGACAGAGCAAATTGTTTCTCACTCACCGCAGCTCTGAAGACCAGTGTCGAGGCTCCTACCAAAATTCCAGTTTTATACTTTTTTGGGTTTTTGTTTCAGTTTGAAGTTCATCTTTGTCACACATGCATATATGCAAATAAGGTATCACACACCACAATGTACAGCTACAGTACACACACAGTAGTAGAAACAAGGAACTTCAGAAACTCAGTACAATAAAAAGGACAGGGGCTTTGTATGGCATAAATGTTTGATTTGTTTGAGTGTAGCCATTCCTGCATCTCTTTGAATAAATACTCATTTGATAACTAATTTGAATGTATTATTCCTGCAGTATTACAGCAGGAAAGTGCAAAATCAAGTTAGATTTAGCAACAATAGGAAACAATTGTAACATTTAAAACGGTTAGAAAATTCTTTTTGTTTTGCTAAGGTATTTTTGTTGCATTTTGCATTTCCATTGACTGTGTACTTCTATTTGCATAAAGGTGGTAGAACCCCCAAAAATATACATTTCAGTTTTACACTTACTTAGCCTAATTTCATCTATTTTTCTATTTATTGTTTGAAAAAATATGCATGTCAGTAAGTGACTGATAGCTTGGACTAAAAGGGTGTGTGTGGTTCACATGAAGAACCTTTAACCTCCATGCAACCATCAAACACAAAACCAGAGCAAAAAAAATAATAATAATTTGTAAAAAAAAGGGTCTTTGTATATATGATTCCCCATCCTATATACAAGGATGTATATAGTGTGGGTTTAGTGTGCCTTAAGGGCACTGCACTTTGGCATTTTTAAGACATGGGACAGTCTTTTGCACTTACTTCCTGTCGCATGCACATGCTCTCAAGTGGCCAAGACCACAAGTGTGGGTATTTGGACAAAGCAGGGGAAGGGGAAGGGGAATGGGAAGGGGAAGGGGAAGGGGAGGCAAATCCATAGTAGGTGTTCTGAAATATTCTGTGTCTGAGATTTTTGGTGACCCCCAGCTGCATCTGAAAACGTAGGCAGCTGACTTGTTGCCTCGCTGCCCTATCAGGCAATGACTTTGCAGGCAGCGTTTGCGCACAAGCCTCCTCACGAAACTGATTTCAGACAGACTTCTAAGGCAGCGTAACGGTTTAATGATTACATTAAAATAGATACAGCTTGAATGAAAACTATCAGTGAATATTTAATGACTACAATAGTAATTTCTCTCTAGAAATGACATCATAAGTGGAAAACACTGATAAAAAATGTACATTACACACAAACTGATGACCAGGCCAGCCGCAGCTTTCAGACGCCATCTTTATTTTTCTAGCTCAACTGTCACAGAATGGAAAGCAAAGGATACAAATGCTGTCTTTAAAAAATGATCAGATGGAGGTATATCAGGAGACAGGAAGTGAAACTAATATTGCATTCAGATGTTCCCTTAGGCATGCGCTGTGTATTGGGTCAAAGCATTCTTGATATAAATACGCAGCTAATGCATGTAGGTGATTTTGAAGTAATACTCATGTCGATATATACAATGGTTACATACTGTTAAAACTAATCGTGGTATTGATATCTTTATAAGACGTCTTGGTTACTAACGTAACTCGGATCCCTGAGATGAGGGAACGAGTGTTGCGTAAGCCTTAGCTTACGCTACGGGAAAGCCCCCTTTCTCGAGAAGATTGAAGCCAAAATTATCCTATAATTTGTAATAATTTAAAACGCACTTGCTGCAACAGCAGACCTAAGCGAGGTGGCTTAGCGCGCTTATTGGCTGCTCTGCGGCAACTGCTGCAACCTATGGAGAGGCAGCGGTGACGTGCTGACCAATGAGGGCACTTCGCGCTCTTTGCACGTCACAGCCCGCCAAAACGGGTGTGGCCGAGGCTATATAAACCGTGCCCTGCCATAGGTGCTTTGTTTTCATCGACTGAAGTGATAACATATCAGAGCACAAGCACGGCAATGTTACGCAACACTCGTTCCCTCTTCTAGAGAGAAGCGAGGTTACGTTAGTAACCGAGACGTTCCCTTTCGAGAGTACTCTCGTGTTGCGTAAGCCTTAGCTTATGCTACGGGAACCCCATGTAAAACGCCGTGCGTGCTCAAAAAAACGTCCTCAGTCAGCGTCCCAAGGCAAGTGCCCGGGGCTCATAAGACGAGTAAGGTAATGTGAATAATGATGCTTAATACATAACAGTACAGGCATGCCAGATCTAATTCGGGCAGGTAATTGTAGCAACATGGTTAAACTGATAAAAGTCTAGCCTGTAAGGCGGGGACTTCTAGGTTGTAAAACCTGATAAATGTAGACGGGGAGGCCCAGCCTGCCGCCATACACATATCATGAAGTGAAATCCCACTGGACCAAGCCCACGACGAGGCCATGCCTCTAGTAGAATGAGCTCTGATGCCCAGGGGGCAAGAGAGACCTTTGGACGCGTAAGCCAATGAAATAGCATCGACTATCCACGTGAAAGGCTCTGTTTAGTGGTAGCCAAACCTTTAGTGCGGCCACCAAAGGATACAAAGAGCTGTTCTGATTGTCTGAAACCAGCAGAACGCTCCACATAAATCCGAACGGGGCAGAGAACGTTTGCGTCCCTTTCATCGTCAGATGTGGGGGAGCAGACAGGGAAATAACTTGCGCTCTGAAGGGAGTGGCAAGTATTTTAGGAACATAACCATGTCTCGGTTTGAGGATGAATTTGGAGTCATTAGGTCCAAATTCAAGACAGGTAGCGCTCACGGACAGCGCATGCAGGTCACCCACACCACAGGTCACCACTGGCGAGAGCCAAAAGAAAAGCGGTTTTGAGTGAAAGATATTTCAGATCTATGGTCTGCATTGGTTTGAATGGGTCACCTTTCATGGCCTACAGAACCGTGGAAAGGTCCCAAACAGGAACCGAAGGGGGTCGAGGGGGGTTTAACCTCCTAGCTCCCCTGAGGAAACGGACGACTAGATCGTTTCTCCCCAGTGACTGGCCAGATGCCAGCGTCACAAATGCCGCTATGGCTGACACATTTGGTCTCCCTGATCCGTTTGATCACCTGTGGTAACAACGAGATCGGTGGGAACGCATAAAGCGGACGCCTGGGCAAGTCGTGGGCCAGCGCGTTGTTGTTCTTCGTAAAGTAAATTGGGCAATGAGCGTTTTCTTCTGAGATGAATAGGTCGACCTCTGCCCTGCCAAAGATGCTCCATAACAACTGGATCACCTTGGGGTGAAGGGACCATTCCCCTGGGGGAACATTGCCCCTGGATAGCATGTCTGGACCCAGGTTCAGGATGCCTGGTACGTGCGCCGCTCTCAACGAGCACAGATTGTGCTGAGCCCACACAAGGAGGCCTTTGGCCCTGGTGTACAGGCTCCGAGATCTGATGCCGCCTTGGCGGTTTATGTAGGACACCACTAACACCCATTCTGACACACTCGGGATGATTTCCCATGCTTTTGCACATATGGCTAGGAGTAGAATGGGACTAGGCTCGGATCGCTGTGTGTTAGGGATCCGGTAACCTGATTGACTTTTGCTTGTGACACTGTACCTACAGCACTTTTATGAGGAGGCGCGCATTGAGTTACGGGTTTACACATGATACACACGTTGCGAGAGCAGGGACGTGTTTTATTAATGGGAGCCCTAAGTGTGTGTGTGACACTGAACGGGCAGTGTTTATGAGTAGGGGTGAGCACTGAATAGTGGGCACAGTACCTACATTTAGAACACAGTCGGCGTGAGCCGGATACAAAACAGAATTTTTTCTCTTTTTGAGATTTATTTTGGTCGCCGTAAAAACGGCGTTTGTGTGCAGGCGTGCATGTTGTGTAACAGACTCGTGT
Organism: Leuciscus waleckii; assembly: GCA_900092035.1. Lineage (NCBI taxonomy): Eukaryota > Metazoa > Chordata > Actinopteri > Cypriniformes > Leuciscidae > Leuciscus > Leuciscus waleckii. The sequence goes on along the minus strand of FLSR01002245.1, from coordinate 22,678 downwards.
ACTGCAAAATAGACATCTCCAGTCGCCTCTGGTGAGGGAACTGTGAGAAGCGTGCGTGGGTTCTTCGACGGTTGTCCGGCCGCGGCGGGACTTAACCGTCGTTGTTTGCCCCTTGTGGCTAGGAGGGTTTCGGAGGCTCAGGGTCTAGCACAATCTTCGGCCTCGGGCCCCGTGGGGGAGGCGGTCTGCGGCGGCTAGATGAGCGCGAGCGCTGATGAGCCTCAGCGGGTGTCGCAGAAGATGGATGCATCGTCGCAGAAGATGGCTAACCGAGCCCGCAAGGTCGGTAAGTCCATCATATCGCACTCCGGGCAGCCGCCTTTAGAGAGCGCGATGTCAGCGTGGTCCTTCCCCAAGCAGGACACGCAAAGGATGTGGCGGTCTCCAGCTGTGAGGGGGGCTCGGCACAGCAAATTTGCAAATTTGCTCTTTTAGGAGAAAAGCTTTAAAAGGATATATGCGCGCCGGATAGCGCAACAGAGACGGCGGCTGAAAAGCGGCGTAGGAGGTGTCCAAGCCGGCTTCCTAGTCCTGCAGTTCAGTGGCTCGTCTCGCTGAAGTGCTGGTCGACGGCGCGAGGCTTCTTCCAGAGTCAGCAAAGAGAATCCTACGCTGAAAGGAGATGAAATCAAAGCACCTATGGCAGGGCGCGGTTTATATAGCCTCGGCCACACCCGTTTTGGCGGGCTGTGACGTGCAAAGAGCGCGAAGCGCCCTCATTGGTCGGTACGTCACCGCTGCCTCTCCATAGGTTGCAGCAGTTGCCGCAGAGCAGCCAATAAGCGCGCTAAGCCGCCTCGCTTAGGTCTGCTGCTGCAGCAAGTGCGTTTTAAATTATTACAAATTATAGGATAATTTTGGCTTCAATCTTCTCGAGAAAAGGGGCTTTCCCGTAGCGTAAGCTAAGGCTTACGCAACACGAGTACTCTCGAAAGGGAACTGCCGACTAGTGGCAAGGATAACTAACTTCCAATAGCCCATAGTGGTCGGGAGCATTTCCGTTGTGGTGTGGCTTTATTTTGTTGTGTTGTGGCTTATTTCCATTGTGTTGTGGTTTGTTTCTGTTCTGCTGTGGCTTGATTTCATTGTGTTGTGGCTTGATTTCGTTTTGTTGTGAACTTATGTTTGCTTTTTAAATTTTGTTGTGTTGTGTACTACTCTACTCCGTAGTTTAATGGCCTGCAACCTTAAACGTCTGCATTTAGCTTCGAAGGGCGTCCTCGAAGAAGGAATTCTATAAAAGGGAAGACCATCTTTTTTGCATTCTGATTCTGATATCAAAAGGCACAAGACAAATTTTTTTTCTCTTATTCTGTGGATCTCCGTTTCCACCACTGTTTTTCTGTCACCACAATGAAGCTGCAAGTGACGTAACTGTGACGTCTGCTCCAAAATGGTCTGTATATGCTGTGCACCTGATCTGCCCTAGAGAGTTTATTTTTATTTTTATAATTAATAATAAAGTAAATCAAGTAGGCCTAAATAGAAACTGAAACAAGAATTGATGTTTATGTGCTGTCCTAATGTTTCTGAGATCATTTGACAGTTTACTTATGCACCCTGTAATAATTAATAATTTAATCCTGTAAGCTTAATAATCTGTTATAGCCTATACTGTAATATACCTGGGTTCCACTTCATTTCGAGTCCACTCCATACATTTTACTAACTATAAGTAACTATGTCAACTAACTGTCATTAGAGTATTAGTAAACTGTAGACTGTCAGTAGACTATTAGGTTATGGTTAGGTGTTGTGGTTTGGGTTAGTAGAAAAAAATGACTTGTAGTTGCCAAGTTACTTATTGTCAGTATAGAATATCTGTTGGGGAGCATCAAAATAAATACAGTTAACAGATATTAAGCAGACAGTCTACTAATACTTTAATGACAGTTAGATGACATGTACACTCACCTAAAGGATTATTAGGAACACCTGTTCAATTTCTCATTAATGCAGTTATCTAATCAACCAATCACATGGCAGTTGCTGGTCAAGACAATCTCCTGAACTCCAAACTGAATGTCAGAATGGGAAAGAAAGGTGATTTAAGCAATTTTGAGCGTGGCATGGTTGTTGGT
>FLSR01002241.1:0-19265 GCA_900092035.1 Leuciscus waleckii | reverse complement strand
CATCGATAGTCTAGTGTTATAATTGATTTGCGTTTGGTGCACTGTGGAGTGGGTAAAACGGTTTTTAATGGCTGGCTAACATATACCATTGACTCGCGCTAGCTTAGCATCGGCTAACTATCCAAATATAAGGACTGGATAATAAAAAATAAAAAAATGTCTCCAATGATGAATAACAACCAGGCTGACTTAAAAATGAGGTCTGATGTCAAAAATCCCGACCCACCCCTTTAATAACAAGTTTTTAGTATCAAGAGTAAAACTAGAGGTATGTATTCTGCAGGGGAAAAAAATCCTTGTCAGGGTTTTTATTATAGTTTTGTATTTATATTATGCTACTACTGCATTTTACTTCTGAATATTTTCAAGGTTGTTACATTATATACTTTTGTGTAGTTTAATGTAAAATCATATGTGAGGGAAAAAAGGTACTTCAGTAGGTTACTTCACATTTGTACCTGAATATTTAATGAAATATGCAGTTCTGAAAATTAAAGTCTCATATAAGTTTGATATGTCCCATATCAAAGGGCGCATCTGAAGCGCTCGGACCGGCGAGCCTACAAGACTGTTCTTGTCGCCTGGCAACCGTGACAGCTGCCGATGACGAGCGCGAGAAATACTGGACTTTTTTATATTCAATTGGGTTTTATATTTAAACCGGGCTGAACCGAAAATACATGATCCGGCAGCGCTGGGGCTGAAACATCCTCAACATGTCCTCCAGTAAAATATAAAACATAAAAATGACAATAGCCAATTCTGGCTCCATAGCTGTTTACTCAATTAGGCTATATCAAATGAATGATCAGGATGGCAGCTGTCCTCTCGCACCGTTGAGGAGCGGTGATCAGAAACACCTGATTGCGCAATTAGGAAATTCTATGAAGGCTACATGGTGCGTCCTTCGGAGGACGCATAGGCTGCATCCTTGAAGTCTTCAGTCCTTCGAAGGATGCAGCCTTCACATTGGGACACAGCTGGTGTGTCAGCCATCTTTTTTTGAAAGCTAAGCTTGCAGGCTCTTGTTCTGTGGAGAAAGCTGAGTAGTAGGAGAAAGCTGAGTGGTAGGGGTTACCATCCTCTTTTTCCTGGACATGTCCGGCCGTCGAGATCGTCCAAAATGTCCGGGATTCGGCTTTTGCTTTCTGCAGTTGCCATTCATTGTTTACATGCACACCTTTTGTACCTCTACACAGGTTTGTTTGAAAGACTTTGAATGAGACCAGCATTTTTGACGATAGGCCTCTGGGACTAATTCATATGCGCGTAACACTACCGCTTTAATGATCTCATAATCAAGCAATTGATCTACAGGCAACGGAGCACGTACTTCCTGGGTTTTCCCCCTAAAGTCGCATTGCAACAATAACGCCCACATATCCGAAAGTCATCTTAACTTCACCGCAACACGTTTAAATATGATGAAATAAGAGTCTACTTCTCATCAGAATGAGTCTACTTCTCATCTTCTCATCTCATGTCTCCAAATTATCAAATCAAATGAGCAAAAACATAGATGAGCCTCCAACTGTTACATAACATAATCTAGGGTTGGGTAGTCAGTAACAAAGTAATGAGAAGAAAGTAAAATCGAATAAAGAAAAGAAAACTTTGGAGAGAGAACCAGCATAATCCAACCTCCTGTCCCAGAATCAACACAATGAAGAATGTTAACAAAATCACAATAAAGATAACAATGTCAAAGATAATAATAATGAAAAATAGGGGATAATAGCTTCAGAAGAGAGCTAGGTCAAAATAACAAACAAAACTTCAAATAACTAACCCAGAAATCTTAATAAATTATCTAGAAAGAGATAATCCACAAAATAAATGACATAAATCTTCCCTCTCTTCCTATTTACCCATAAACAGGAGAAAAAAATGGTGTTCTCTTTCTGTTAAAATACACAACAAGGTCCTGTGCTCACTTACTCAGAAACAGGGCAACAAATAAATCAACAAATGAGTCTGGGCAAACAGGAGGAGGAATTCATCTGGGCAAAAGGAATTATCTCTCTCTCTTCTCAACAGATCCACAACTGCTTATATCCAGAGATTGTCTTATTATAGGGAGATGAGAGGGTCTGTATCTCTTACCATTGGAGAAAGCGTAACGCTAACTTGGATCACGTGAGGCACCTCAGCCTATCGTGTAATGGCAGTGACGGCAGTGCCCGCAGTTCAAAGTTTTATGACTGTCAGTTACAGTTTACATTAATCAGTTTCATGTGGATTAGTAGCGCATTGCTCTTGTGAATAAATGATCATATTTTATGTTAAATCGCTAGTAAAGGTACTGTATTGTTTGTGGAATTTGCTTTACTGCGGAAAAAAAGCACGAATATCTCTATTAGCTACAAAGTACTAGTCCTGCAGGGCAGAAAACATTACATTTGAGATTAGACTAAGATTAAAACTTAACTGTAGTTTAAAACATATTTAATTCATTAAAATGATATGTATTATTTTGCCATCATTCATAAAAAAGCATTATATCATCATCATTAGGCACACGCCAGTCAAATACCATTAAAGTACAAGATTAACCTGACAGCGATAGAAAGAACACTTCATGTTTTATTTTAATTAAACACGTACAATAAACACAATATTTAAAAATGTAGTTATTCATTTTCTCTTTATTCATTAAATGCTTAATATCAGCATTATATGCGTACATGCCGTTATAATAGTCATTACAATTTGAGTCTTGTCATAACTGGTAAAACCTGAAAGCCAAAGAAAGAAAACATCAGTATTTTTTACTTTCTTTAGATAATATAAAATTTCACTCAATATTACTATTAAATACTATGGTAATGCCATAAATGAGTCCTACCTGTCATGACACTCCCTTCTCTGCCTTCTCTTATAAAATAACCTTTTTATCATAGTAAAATCTACATATCATTCCCAACAAAAGTATTGTTTAGCGTAAAACATGTTGAAGATTAGTAGACAGGCACTCGATTCTTTAAATGATAAACTATTTCCTCACAAATAGTGCAGTCTCTTCTCCACTGACATCCATAAAAAAATGGCCTCTGGTCTCCTTTCCTGTGTACCAACACAGCTGCAGTGTTAACATTAGCCGTTACACTTTTTTTGCCTAAAGGTTGCAGGCTTGTCTTCTAGTGGCTTTGTAATATCCTTGCTCCTTCCCTTCACCCTCCAATCACGTCAGGCATCATTTAATTGAATGCAGCTGGTCAGAGTACCTGTCATATACTGAAAGAGAGAAAGAGATACAGAGAAATAAAAAACTCAGATACACATACACAAATGCATAAAACACCACAATTGTAAATTGTAAACATACGTCCTCTGACATAACAAAGGTAAGATCTCAAACCAAAATTGGACCAATCAGCTGTGAGCAAAGTGACACATGTCTGACGCAATGAAGTCACTCTCCCTGTTTGTACTCCAAACTAAAGGTCACAACATAGCAAATGATTGTGTTCCAAATGATACCGATGACAAAATTCACATTTAGGAGATAAGCATTCAAAACTTACACTCTCACTTCCTCTAAAATGGATCACAGATTTTTATGACATCACCGTGGACTTCAGCTTCTATTATCTTCAGTCCTCAAGATAACACCAAACACTTCACACTCGACATACTAAAGCTCTTCCTCACAACCAACCACCCCAACCTGTCCCACCTCTGTCCAAAGCGTATTCACATAAACAATATAGTATGATATTAAGATATTACAGGAAAGAACCATATTTGACGAAGCCACCAAAACAAACAAATATATAACAAAAAAAAGTACAGGTCATACACCAGGGAAACATTTACATTGGTCACAGGATTGCAAGTAAGTTAAAAGGGCTGACTTAAAGAGTGGAAAGGAAGAGATGGACCTTAAGGAACAAGGTAAGCTGTTCCAATCAGAGGGGGCTTTGAATTTGAAAGCACGTCTTCCAATTTCTTTAGATATATTTGGGACAGAAAAAAAGAGATGATCAAGGTGTCTCAGGCCATAAGTGTCATGATGGAAACACGGAAGCAGTTTGCAAGTAAACTCTCTCTCTTTATTGAGTAACAGAAATGATGATAGACACAGTCCAGAGAGAAACAGGTTAGTGGCGCAGGGACTTCGATGGTCAGATGAGTGCCGTGATGAGAAGTGATGATGTGACGTGATAAATCCAGAGAACATCCACGGGAACACGAACAGGAACAGGAACAGGAACAGGAACGAAGAAGGCACAAGACTGGACATAGACGAGATCAACACAACCGGAACTCACAAACAACGATCTGACAAAGGAGATGAGAAATGAGTGAGTATATATAGGTGATGAGATGAGCTGCAGCTGGTGACGGGAGTTATGAGCTTGATCGCTGATGAGCGTTAATCAGCCGGCACGCCCACACAATCAGCACACACACACATACAACAACAGAAACACGAGACAAGAAAGAGGCATAGGATTTATGAACCGTGACAATAAGTTGACCTATATAGGAGTAAATGTTGCTTCAAATAAAGAGGATAATTAAAAAAAGATACATTTATAAACAAACTGAAACCAGTGTAGCTGTCGTCTGGCCTTTGGTGATAAGAGATTCAATTGTTGGTACATATGACAATGATGGGTTAGAAACGGACATCTCAACACAATCGACGAGACTGTTATAGACAACATTTAAATATTTAAAGGGTTAGTTCACCCAAAAATGAAAATTCTGTCAGTAATAATTACTCACCCTCAAGTTGTTCCAACCCCGTAAGACCTTCGTTCATCTTCGGAACACAAATTAAGATATTTTTGATTAATTCTGAGAGCTATCTCACTCCTCCATAGCCTTCTAAGGGACTGAAACTTGCTGGCCCAGAAAAGTTATTAAAGAGATCGTTAATATAGTCCAAGTGACTACAGTGGCTCAATCTTAAGTTTATAAAGCGACGAGAATACTTTTTGTGCGCAAAAAAACACAAAAATAACGACTTTATTCCACTATTCATTTCCTTCTCTATGTGCCTCGAGTTATTTCACGTAGTGTTTTAACGCAGCGTGCATACAAGATAATTTGACTGTCAGAGCACATTTGTGGGAGTTCATTAATGAAAATCACAAATAAAAGAGGTCCTAAACAAGAACCTTGTGGAACACCCTTTTCCATTATCATGAACTGAGAGAGAGCACCATTGAAAATTACACACTGACGTCTGTAGTGAAGATATGAATTAAACCATGAAATGGACTTTTCAGAGAGACCAATGTTATATAATTTATCAAGGAAAAAATAATGATCAACCAGATCAAACGCTTTGGTAAGATCTATAAATATTGCTCCAGTGGACATATTATTGTCCAAAGAAGATTTAGCATCTTTAACAAATGTTGTAACAGCAGTAGTGGTGGAGTAATTGGGCCTAAAACCTGATTGGTTTGGAGAAAAAATTAATGTATTTAAACAGTCTCTTGAATACAATTTTTTCAAGTACTTTTACTACATTACTAATAATTGAGATTGGTCTGTAATTGTAATTATATACTACAGTTTTTTTCGATTGCTAAACGACAGTGAGCACAACTGGAGCTACATGTGCAAAACTCTAACTACAGTCTGCACTACCAACAGTCACCTGAGCTAAACAGTTCACATCACCTGCAAAACTGGCTCAAAACACATGGCTAAAACAGCTCAGTGCAGCCAAACACTATACACAACCCTCACTGAGATAACACACACTATCACTCAGAACACACTGAGAGGAAAAACACTAGCATCAAACACCAATACAGAAAATACTAACTTTTAATCTTTACAGTTTGAACAATTTCAGTGACTTCATACAAAGTAATGTTTTCTTCAAAGAAAAGAGTGACATTCTTTCACATGATTTATTTACATTTTTAGAACATAATTCTTTAAGGTAAATAAAAACTAGCAGTTTGCTTCAATAGTCTGTAGTAATTTACGGAATTACATTAATGAGAAAAAAAAAGGTAGAAACTAAAAGTACATACTGTAATTCGAACAAATAATTGAGGGGCTAATCCTGCCTCTCTGTAGCATCAGGCCACAGGTTTTCATCAACATCACATCTAATGTTCTCTCTTGCCATGCACCTGGGGAAGAACCTTCTGGAGTGCCCCTGGCAGTCGTGTCCTCACATCCGGCACGCATGGCTTCCAAAAGAGACATTTGGTCATGTGGTTGGTGACCAAACACTTTCCACCTCCACCCATACAGAAAAAAAATATATTGAAATATATTTTACGTAAAGTGTCGAAAATATATGTGGCATATATTCCAAATACATTGAAATATATTTGCGTTGTTCGTCACTTATATTTATCATTTTGAAATATATTCTGAAATATAACAAAAATATATGATGTTACAGTAAGTGTGAAATATATTTACATATATTTACATATATTTAACTAAAATATATTTATTGGGAAAATTTCGAATATTTGCATATATTCCAAAAATATATTACATTCAAATATATTTACAGTATTTTGTGTATAGGAGCCTTTCAGCTGAGATTGCAATCGGCAGTGTTTGAAAGGCACAAGGCTGAGATCTTTTCTGTTTTGAATGTGTGGTTCACAGTTTTGACAGCAGTGTGTTAGCATTTGAACAAAGTGCTGTAAATCCACAGTGTTGTGCAGGTTGTGGTTAAAGTCATGGATAAAAACTGTGTGTGTGTGTGTGTGTGTGTGTGTGTGTGTGTGTGTGTGTGTGTGTGTGTGTGTGTGTGTGTGTGTGTGTGTGTGTGTGGACACAATATTAACTTAAATCTTTAAAGATTTTCTGATTTCTGATTTAAAGAAAAATTGTGCCGTTTAATTAATAGGCTACTGATGAAGCCTGAAAACTCTTAAGTTAAGATCAAAATTTTGGGGGGGGGGCATCTCTTCAAAACTCTTACTGTCTGCATCTACTAATTGTTCTAGGTAAGTTTATTTCTTTGTTGTTATTTTACTATGTTGCACTCAACTTCGCCTTTCAAGGTTCAAGGTTCAAAGTTCAAGGTAACTTTATTATCCCCGAGTAAGATTGCAGCCAGCAGTCACAGTAAAACAATCAAACAACAACAAAGAAACAACAACAATAAACATAACCACCAAAGACATACTTTAAATTTGAATTTACAGAGTATTGTTAACAATGACAGTCGGGATAAATGACCTTTTTAATCTGTTTGTTCTGCATCGCGACAAACTGTATCTGCACCCTGATGGCAGCAGCATAAATTCATCCCACAAGGGATGACTATGGTCAGCCAGAATGGCTCTCGCTTTCTTCAGTGATCTGACCTTATACAGGTCATGTAGGTCATTTAAGGGTGTGCCAACAATTTTGCTGCTTACCTTTATGATACCTTGCATGCGATTTTTCTGTTTAATAGACAGTGACCCGTGCAACGATAAAAGAAAAAGTGAGAACTGATTCAATAAAGCAAGAATAAAACATTTCCATAAAAACAGTGTCAACATTAAAACTGCGAAGCTTACGAAGAAAGTGCATACACTGATGTGCTTTTTTACACACAGCATCAACCTGGGACTCAAAGCACTGTTTACTGTCAATTATAATCCCAAGATATTTATACTGCTGCACTAGTTCAACTGGCTGGTTGTCCATCAAAACAGGGGAAATAACAGTGTAATTTCTTCTAAAGTCGATGCACATTTCTTTCGTTTTTTCCACATTGATATTTAAAAAGGAGGATTTACACCAATCCATAAAATCCTGCACTACAGGACCGTGTTCGGGGTCATCCCTACTGAGGAGGGACACAATGACGGAATCATCCGCAAATTTAATAATATGGCGCCGTTCATGATGGCTTTGGCATTCATTTGTGTATAAAACAAATAAGAGAGGGGAGAGGACACAGCCCTGGGGGGACCAAGTACATCTGATAAGACACTGTTCACTCTCACTCTTTATGACCTCACTGTTAAAAAATCCATTAGCCAGCAGATCAGTCCAGTATCAATGTTATAAGTATTCTTCAACCTGTCTTCTAAACATGGGGCTGGATACAGTTAAATGTGGAGGAGAAGTCAATAAATAGTAGACGGACAAGGGACTTGGCCCCCTCAAGATGTTTAAAAAGCATGTTTAAAAGTGTCCCTATTGCATCGTCCACACCTCTGCCCGATCTATAGGCAAACTGAAGAGGGTCTAACTTATCCTGTACAGTGTCTTTTTCGACTGTACTAACGTTACTTGGCACATATCGCGTGTTTTCAGCCAGATAGACCGTTCTCAGGTGAGAATTTCATCATTTCACTAACCAGTGTTCTCCATCAGATTATAACTCTAGGTTTGGGAAAAATTGACGACTGAATTATTTGAAAAATAATGCACATCCGAGGTTGTACTGCAGGCAGCCACGACTCGAAGTGCAATTCAACGGCTCGTTGTCAGTTATTCCCCTTGTGACCACACCTCAAGGCATTGTACAGATGTCAGATGTTGTATTTCAAGACATTTGTCAGGTTTTTGTCCTATTTCTTATTATCAGATACCAGTCAGATACCGAGCGGGAGAAAGAGAGTATGCGTTCCATAGATGATAAAACATGAAAAAAGTGTGTAATTTTTATCCTGTTGTTAGTTATATTTATTTGCCTGATAAATTTTTTGTGGGTTTTGGTTATTTTGCTGTTCTAGGCCCTAAGGACCTTTGAGATAACTGAAGTCGTTTGGTGGCGTGATATGGAACTGTAATGGTCAAATCTTCAAGATGCCTGGAACTACTTGGATCTGCCTGGAACAGCTGGAACAATATTATAAAGAGGTACTATTGCAAAAGTGGTTTGGTTTTCTTTTATAGGAACCCTTAAATTGATTTAAATGTATTTCCGATTTTCTAAGATCAGGGTCATGTACTTTTGCAAAATTTGTGCACACACATGCAGTACCATCTATGCATTTGTGAGGCACATACAAATTCACATGCATGTTTCCAGTAGCTTACAGAATACACCCATAGTTTACAGACACACACTCAATCACATAATTATTCACTCCTCTCTGGCTAACTGGAAAATCACTTTTTGACAGTAAAGACGCTGTCATGTCTTGGCCCCTGTTTCTGTCAGGATGATATTTTGTTGTTTTCTCTGCGGTAACAAACCTACACCCTTTTCATTTTTGGGTGAACTATCTCTTTAATAAGTTTCTGACTACGTTCATCTACTAAACAGTTAATTTTCTGTTTCATTTAAAAGTGTGTGCAATGTTACTGATAAGTATTGTTTGTCATGTACTAAATATAATCACTAACATTTTTTCATTTTTTTTTCAGACCTAGGTGTGTTGACCAGTTTCGTCAGACGTCTTGCAAGATCTATCTGTGGTCACATCTATTTTTTTGGTCTCTTAAGGTTCATTTACATGCTAGTTCCTCTCATTGGACTGGGCAATTTACACTTTTCTCTTTGACATTGTTTTACCCTTAAAACTGTTATCATAATGTTTAAAAATATAATGCAGCATAGTTTCAAAAATAAAGATTCTCATTATTTACTAACCCAGATGCCATCCAAGGTGTATATGACTTTCTTCATCAGAACACAAATGCATATATTTAATCTGGAGGAAATTCAAGCTCTGTAGGATGCATACAATGCAAGAAAATCAGTTCCAGCATTGTGATTAATGTAAGAAACAATCAATAAGTAAAACATTCTCTACTATAAACTAGTGCTTCTGACCAGGGAATTACAGGAAATTACACATTTCACATCACATTTTACACTGTGATTAACTCCTTATAGAGATTTAACCAGATCAACATAATATATGGTGAGTCTAATCTTAAGGCATTAGCAGTGGTAAATTGTGAAGATCTTGAGTTTTCGCTGAAGGGTGTGTCCTAGGCGGCCTGACAAATTCTGATGTTTTGCCATGAAAGAGAAAGCTGTTGTTACTCAGGCATACAATATCTGACCTGCCCCAAACTTCACATGTTTGATAAGAGTCCTGTCTCTGGGAACAGGAAATTACATGCTTTACACTATGATTCTCTCCCAGAAACATATTAAAATATGCCATGAAGTACCAAACATGCTAGAAACATGTTAAATCATGCAACACTTGGCTAAGTGCTAATGTATGCGATTAACGCCACAAAACAGGAAGTTGTTGTAACTCAGGCATACGATGTCCGATCTGCCCCAACAGGAAGTCGGCTATTAAGGGTTGTTTGGAAACGCATGCTCTGGAATTTGAAATACTCCTCCTAGGGATTTCATCCGATCGCCACCAAACTCGGTCTGCAAGAACTCAAGACATTAAGGATGAGAAATTGCCAGCGGATTTTTGATATCTCAAACGGATTGGCTGTGGCGATGAAACTAATTTAGGGCGAAAAAAAGAAATTGTGTGAAGAAAGAATAGTGATTCCCAAGTTATTTTTTATTTTTTTTGTCATTGATGTTCTATTTTGACGGAGTTGAACCCTTCCATTGCTGTTCATTGGCCTGCATTGAAGGATAAGAACTGTATTAGGCCTGGTCTCTTCTTAACAAGTTTGGTTAACAAAGGAATAGAACCAGTTTATTTGTAGTGCACTGACAACATAGTTTTAAATAATTAGTTTAATAATTAGATTAATATAAATATAAAAAAGACCTTGAGATAAACACTGTCATTATGCAAAAGATAACTTTGCACTCATTTTAAAGTGACCTATGACATTCAATGACATGAATCCATCTAAATTTAAATGATCTCATGGATGTGGCTGTTGTGGTCATAGTGGCACCAGCTGCTTCAGTAAATGTGGCGTATTCAGACGACTTTGATGTGGTTCTTTTACATTTATCGAGTTTTACATTCATATTGCCAGTCGTGCACAGTTACCCTAAAGGCACCAGGGTGGCGGTGCCACCGACTTGGGACCGTCATCGCTGCTCGCAGCTATATCTATTATTAGTTTTCCAACTTTCGACACTTTTGGGGCCTTTAACATGCTCGAAAACTCTTGAAACTTTGCACACAGGTCAGAACCCGCGGCCATCAGTGCCGGGCTTAAGCTGGTACCCGTGCATGGCAGTGCCCTTGAACGGGGTCCGAAAACTCGGTCCATATAACAAACACGCTTGCATGAATTAGAATGAAACTCGGTACACATATAGATCACATCGGGCCGAACAACTTTTGTGCTTTAAGTTATACACCAGCCCAACAGGAAGTCAGCTATTTTGGCGTGTTTGGAAAATCATGCTCTGGAATTTGAAATACTCCTCCGAGGGAATTTATCCGATCGTCGCCAAACTTGGTCAGCATGAAGTCACATCACTGAGGATGCTAAATTGCGGACAAATTTTTGATATCTCAAACGATTTGGCCGTTGCGAGGAAACAAATTTATGGCAAGAAAAAAAAAACAGGAAGTGTGTTATATCTTCCGCATACATGTAACTTCAGCAGTGTGTTCGTTGTAAGAGGCCGATCACATGAATGTGACTATTGTGAGTCAAAGTCATAGCGCCCAACTGGCAGCAGGAAGTGTGTCACTTTCAAAATGCTTTGAAATCACTTTTTTTTTTTTTTACCCGATTTGCTTAAAACTTTATCTGTATAATGTAAACACACGGCAGATGTAGACCTGTGAAAGGATTATTGATATCTTAGATGTCTGCCCTGGAATGGGGTCCGAACACTTGTCCATAAATCAAACATGCTTGCATGTAATAATATGAATCCTGTATTAAAGGAAAATACATTTCTTAAGCCTTGTATTTTTTAAATAAGTTTTATTAATAAAGTAAAGGCATATAACCAGTTTATTTGTAGTGCATTGACAATAGTTTTATATAATTATTTTATTAAGTAGATTAATAAAAAGACAAAAAGACAAAAAGACCTTGAGATATGTTTGGTAATTGTACCTGAATGAATTTTAAATGAATTTGCTATATTTCAGATCAATATATTTGTTTTCCTTAACATTTTAATTAACACTAACTTCATTCTCATCTGAATTATAAATAATGTATTTCTGTATAAAATAATACTACCATTAAAAAGCACATTTGATTTTCTTTTTTAATCAATGTAGAATGTGTAACTTATAAATAAACAGATTAGTGCTCTGTTTGAGGACAAGAAATTAAAATAAATGGAATATGATTAATGTCCAAAATATGGCACCCACAGACTGTTTTTAAATGGGGTTGGATTTACAGCTGTCATGATTCATGAATGTTTTTGCTTGTCAAAAGTCTGACGGAAAAGATATATACATGGATTTCTCGGCGACGTCATCACAGCATGCGCACGCAACCAGGAGGCAGAAAAGATGCGCGGCCTTCGTACAGGGGTAACGTTAAAGGGTTTAGGGTAGGCTAGTAGCATAGTGGTGGTGTTGTCGCTAAGTCAAAATGCTAATTATCATGTTAGACTAAGTTAGTAATGTAACAGCCAATGTTAGCAGTGCAGAATTATAGAGCCCGAATTTGCTTTTATATAAGTTAACCTTGTTTACGTTACTTTACGACCTGCAACATTTCATGTTGATGGGATTTATCTGACCTTGGTGACGTGAGACAGCTAGCAGACGGTCGGTTAAGCCAGTCTGTCTGCTTCCTGACCTGAGCCCCAGATTGTCATGTTTGAGCTCTAAGACTATGTGCCATATTACTAGAGAGAAGAGCAGCACCATCCAAAGAGGGATGAATACCATCTCTTTTCAACAGGTCAGGTTTGCCCCCAAAACTTTTCCAATGGTCTATGAATTCTATATTATTTTGCGGACACCATCTCGGCAGCCAGCCAGCCATTGAGTGAGGACAATCTACTAACTATCTCATCACTCCGGCGAACAGGAAGGGGGCCAGAGCAAATTACAGTGCCTGACATCGTACTTGCAAGTTCACACACCTCTTTAAAGGGATAGTTCGCCCATTTAAGACATGAAGTTGTATGCAATCCTTACCAGCACTATAGTGCATACACGCTGATCCACTCTGTGGTCACCTCCCTGGTCAGAGTTCTGGCCGCTGGAAGTTTTTCAAGAAAGTAGTCGCGGTTAGTTTCCGGGGCCTCAAAACTGGCGTTTTACGTGAAAAAATAATATGCGTTTCAAAGCTTGATTAATTTACATCACAAAAAACACTCCAGACAAAATTCATACCTCAGTTTTAATCGGCACTATTTCCTTTCCATTTCTATCAATCCGCGCTGCTGTCAACGTCAACAGTGCGCACGTTCCGATCAGCTGTTGATAGCGCGACTCGCTGACAACATGTCTGACTACGAAACTTCTGATGATGAAACCAATTTTAGCACAATGTCAGACGGAACAGATGATGATGAAAGTAATTATAGCACAACGCCAAAGGGATACCTTTATGAACCGGAGTATACCGATGCCGAACTTCAGCAGATGGAGATAGAACGGGAAGAGAGAGAGCGAGAGGACAGAGATGAAGTTGTCCAAGTTGATGCTGGGCCCACAGCTGTAGCAAGAGCCAGGATGAACGACAAATGGTGGTGCACTTGTTCAAATTGTCAAGTTATGCCAACAGAGGTCGAAAGCTATTGCTGCCACGAATGGGAACTCATCATGCCACAGATGCAAAACCTATCGATTGACGAGGAGGCCAACGCAGCGTCTGTCTGCATTACATCCAATGACGTTTTCCCTGCAATGCTAAATGCTGGTGTCCTGGAGACGTTCTTCTACGTACCTAAAATCAATTGGAAAAAGCGACCCAAACCAGCTGGACTTGACGGTCAGATGTCTGCAGAGTAAGTGTGATCTCTCATGTTGCTTTGAAGTTTTTTATTTCAGAATTCGACAACTTCACGTTGTCTTGACCAGTTGGCTATAGAATAGCCTATCTGACTGCATTATTATTATTATTTTACTGAGTGGACAGTAATAAAATGATTAATAAATTAATAATTGTATTACTGAGTTGACACCAAATGTAACTACAGTAACCTACATCAACCATTGAAATACTGTCTTTATAACCAAATGTATCTGCCAATTCATTTCACAATTGGTGCTCAGGGTTTGATGGATACTAGAGTTATTGCAATTATCTATAGGCTATGCATTTCATTCTTCCTCAGTGTTTTTCCAGACAAATCTTCAGCAGTCATTTTGTTGATTCTGTATAAAGCTCTCCATGCTGTCGTCCAGATTTGAAAAATAACTACAAAGACAAGTACTGTTTTCTAGTTTTCATAAAATATGTACCAGCTTATATTGTGTTGTTTGTTTGCTCTTCTAGACAGTACAGGCTTGTTGCCTATCGCATGGTGACAGAATGGGCCCTAAAAGGAGAGAAGCTTGGCAAAGGCCACAGACGTGTTCTTCCCTCATGTATGGTGGACCTCATAAGAACAAAATATCCATCACCAAATGGACAATATCAAGGGTTCAAGGAGTCAGAGGAAGCAGAGCTTTTGTTTTAGATGTGTCAAAGAAAAATGTTTTATTGAACAGTGTAATTTTCAAATAATACATACATGTTGTATGAAAACAGAAATAAACCCTGTGAATGTTTAATTCCTGTCATCCCTGTTGATTCTAAGTTATTTTCGAAAGCGGGATGTATGTTGTGCCAACAAGTTATCTTTGTTTGGCTTTGGAGTGGGTGCAATGTTGGCCGGCAGGTTGATTGGAGGATGTATCTGGAACACCTTGGGCCCTATTTTAACGATCTGAAACGCAAGTGTCAAAGCGCAAAGCGCACAAATCTAAAATGGGTTGGTCTGAAGTAGCTTCATTATTCATAGGTGTGGTTTGGGCGTAACGTGAAATAAACCAATCAGAGCGTCATCTCACATTCCCTTTAAGAGCAGATGCGCTTTTTCCATAGCGGATTGCTATTGTAACGGCGGATTTGCCAGGCGCGCGCCAGGAGCGGTTCACAGCCAAGGAGAGCAACGCTCTCGTCACGGCCGTAAAAGAGAGAAGTTACATTTAAATGGAGAAACCCACCCAAATTAACTTCGGTTAAACAGGCGTATGATAATTTGGGTAAATGTGTAAGCTAGATGTATGCTTTTATAATAAATTGTCTATCTATCTATCTATCTATCTATCTATCTATCTATCTATCTATCGTAATAATGTATGATTTCAAAATGAAAACTGCTGCTTCTGTGTAGATGAGAGAATCAAAGTGTGCGTTGTGCACACGCTACATTGATTATGGCCAAGCATGCGCCCTTAAAATAGCATATGAATAACATGCGCAACGCGCCACTGACTTTAAACTATTTTTTCCTGGTTAGTGGCGCAATTGTTTTCTAAACCTGCAAAATAGCATGAAGGAACGTTTGCGCCGGAACACGCCTCCTCTTTGCGCTGAACCGCCCCCGGGAGCGCAAGTGTATTTCCTAACTTACCAACGTGCTTCTGTGGAGGGAAAAGTCCGCTTTGCGCGGGTGCAAAATAGGAATGATACATGCGTCGCTGTACAAAGTCAATTGCGCTGGGTGCAAGATAGGGCCCCTTGTCTCCTAGTGTGATATTTTTGTCAAGCCGCCGTAAAATTACCTGCTGCACCAAGTCTTTCCGGAAGTCTTGTTTTGTTGGCTCATACAGTTTCCTTACAACCCACTGATTGGATTGCCTTGAATGGAAGACGTTGTATTTATCTTTTCCTGTAAATTAGAAGAAGAAATGGATCACTAAAACAGTATTCCCAAATAAAGAAATTGGCCAACAGCACGGCCAAAACAGTGTAATGTGTGAAAGACATGATTATCCAGTATAATGTTTCCTAGAAATAATGCCCGGTGGTTGGAAAGAGTAAAGTAATTCATTGGTTTTCTCTTGTGAACTCAAAACCTCTAAAGGTCTAACCCAGTGATAGCATGGCATGACAGGGTGGTTTATACAGTATTCCAATATAGATGATCAGTGTTTTAAAACTAGCAATACATGTATTATGACTTCAATATAGTCCGTTTGTACATATAGTCATTTCATTCAAGAGCAGAATGTTGTTGAATAGCAACTATCTGTGTTAGTACAGTTGTAATAGATGTTGCTGAATAGTAATATTTGGAATATAAATCTCAAGTGACATACAGTGGTCTGTTGATAATATTTAAATATGTGTGCTGTTACAAGTTGAAAGGGAGAGGGGGCTATTTGGTGTGGTGACAGTTGATACAGGTTGTTTGGTCAGAACAGTGATGGCCAAGATTTTGCCAAGAACTATATTTACAACTATCAAGGGAGAACAACGAACACTACACTTGATAAAGATAAGATAAGGTAAGATAAACCTTTATTGTCCCACAATGGGGAAATTCTCGGTGTTGCAGCAGCACAGTGGATAGTTAAAAAAAAGAGTAAAGAATTATAACAATATAGTATATACAATATAAACAATGAATAAACAATCAAACAATATTAAATTGAGTCCTTGGCGTGTGTGTGTGGTCTACAAGGGTAAATAAAGTTGTTTCTCATAAAGACGTGCAAGGGACACCCATGACTGTAAAGCCGTGGTTGATGCCAAAATGCAATGCACAGCACAATAAAGATAAATGGACATGGTCATGTCAATGTAATGGTAGAATCTCTGATAGAATCTTTGAGTCTTAAAACCTGAGGAGGTGTTGATAGGCCAATGGCCCTGATTTTGCTAAAACTATGGAAAGTTACCAGTTGTGATCAGTGGTAATGGCCATGATGTGCTGTATCTGCCATACTCACCCAACTCAGTGCTGTCATGCTGACGGCCAACATTGTGGTTGTGATCCAAGACACTCAGTTGGATCCTGGCCTGCATGGTGACATATGAGTAGTGCCGTCTCTTCTCTGCATACTTGAGCATAGAGCTATGAAAAACCTCAAGCTCCCCTAACGAAGAAAAAGATTTTATAAGACATTTTCTTCTTCACATATCCAAGACATGACATTTTATGTCTGCAAAATTATTTCTAATGCTATGAGAAAAAAAAAAAATATTTGCCTTATTGGAACACTTGCTAATGCACATTTATTTTAGCAAAGGACAAATGCAACATCATATAAGTATTTTCCTTCAAGTGGGGCCCTGATTCCCTGTCAAAAGTCAAATAGCCGCAATACACAGGTATGTAATGTAGGGACACACATGATCAACTAAGGACTACTCATAGGAGTAGTCAAACATACCCGTGTGTTTGAAGTGTCAACTGATTGAGGTCTTTCAAGAGGTATTTGTCAAGTACAACAGCCTTGAGAGTGTTGTAGGCGCTACAATCATTTGCCAGTCATTTTTTTCTCCTTTGCTGCTCCTCAGAAAGGTCTTCATGGTAGCACTGGTACTCCTGGCCATCATCTTCCCAGCGGTGGATGCCACACACATGATGCAAGATAGAGGTCCACCGGCGTCTCAATTCCTATTGTTTTTGTTTGTTAAAAAGAGACACTGTTTAGCAAATTACACAAGGCAATGAAAATCCGTTCATCCAATGATGAACACCGGCTATTAGATTACTATCACAATTGTTGGCAAGCGGCAGTTGTGATTTAAAAATCTAGAACAGATGTTGAGGTGAAAAACATCTAACAATTGCATTATAAAGTAAAATGAGTCTTTTTAGAGTTGAATAATTTACTTCTGAATGCCTATATGACATCAGGTTGTAGAATAAACTAAACTCCACCTTCTCATCTCCACCACAAGAGCTGCACGACCACCAGAAGTGATTTCCCAGAGACTTGACCCATGGCTGCAAGTCCCGGTTTTCTTTTTTCTTTGCTGCTGCACTTGCCTTCTTCTTCACGCCTACATTTTTTGTATAAAAAGTGCTGTAAGCATTTTTGGAAAAAAAAGGAAGAAAAAAAAAAAAAAAAAAAAAAAAAAACCCCAAACCCGGGAAAAAAAAAAGGGGGGGGGGGGGAAACCCTGATGATTAGTTTATGAGAAATTGATGGGGAAGTCTACAACAGCTTCCTTTACTTGTAATTCTATATGATCAAGTTACCCAACTGCTTCCTTCAATTTATATATGCAAAACTTACCCAATAGTGTAGCTAGCGGATAAAACACATATGCTGCAACAACTAATAATACCTTATGCAACATGCCATGGATCAAACTCATGCCTGAGGTTAGGGTAGAACTCTCTCATGATCTTCCGTATTGAAGGATGTCGGTCAGTGGTAACAACATCAATACTAACTCCAGAGTCCAGCAGACGATCCAGTCCCCTCCGGAAACCAACAGCCTCCATCGCGGGTGAACTTGAAGCCTCTGATACCTTTGTTGAAAATAGAGGCAAAAGAAAGACATGTGCAGAAAAGGCACACAAAATCATAAAACGATGGCACTATAAAAGAGGCGAAATTACTTACTCCATTTTAAAATAGAATTTATTTTACCTGGATTAGATCAGACATGATGATCTTTTTTGTTGAGTCATCCATAAAGCTGTAGGTAGTGTACTTAGCACTGTAGCCTGGAGAATCAGATCTGGAATATTAAAAAAGGGAAGTGCCTTGTAAGATGCTTGAAAATGATGTAATTGTAATAACATAAGTGCACAATCTCAGTCATACAATACCCAAAACAAAATGTACCTTGCATCGCCTCCAATGTCTGTGTGTCCACCTGCACATGCAGTGTCCTGAAGCTCTGACAAAATTGACTCTTGCATGTCAGTGTACGCCTGATGAACCACAGGTATCAGATAAGTAGATTGGAGTGAATAGTATGACGTCTTCTTTGGCAGTTGTAAATTGATGAGATCAGCCCACTCTTGAATTTCTGTCTGTGTTGTTCCGGTAAAAATAATGGCTGCTGAAGATACCAGGTTATTCTCTGGCATTCCACGGATCTCAGGACAAGATCGCCACACTCCCTTATGTTGATTCAGGCATGTCCATTCCACCTTGATCATGGATCCATTACTCACTGTGGTCTTCTCATCAATGGCTACACCGCAAGTGTAATAAGTTGTAAAAAGTTCCATAAGGGTTGACTCGTTCACAATCCACTTTCTCTCTGACCAGTTGCCTTGCTGGTCTGCTGTCACACTCACATCTGAGGAAGATGATGTAGAGCCACTCAGTGGAAGAAATGTGCTGTCATCAGCTGCTTCTATGGAACTCAAACTTGTATCCAGTGTCTCAGATGCAACCGCAGAGCTTGGGCACATTGACTTTGAATGAAGAAAAACATAGAGAAGTCAAATTGAAGTGTTTGTGTTGATTTAGGCAAGGCAAGGCAAGGCAAGGCAAGTTTATTTATATAGCACATTTCATACACAATGGCAATTCAAAGTGCTTTACATAGAAGAAATT
>FLSR01002087.1:1534-16100 GCA_900092035.1 Leuciscus waleckii | reverse complement strand
CTTTCATCTCCACTGTGATTGGTGGTTGTCAGTGTGTTACTATGGTACAAAACAGATATAAATACATCAATAGGTCAATAAATTAACATTATATCATATAATTAAATACGGTTTATTACTGTAAATTTAAGTAAAGTCTGTACAATCTAAAATGTTGCTACCGTATTTTGACGGTAAAGTTCTGGCAACCACAGCTGCCGGTATTTTACCGTAAATTTTACAGATTTTTTTTTACAGTGAACAACATAAAACACTAATTCATGATTTATTAATTAATTGATCAAATTCACTGTGTAATCATACCTAGTTTTCAACACTATCATGCATTGCAATAAAAAATTCCGAGGTTCCCATGAGGTATAATTTTAATCAATAAAATTGATGATATGCAGTTTAGGGTCATTCTGTTCTGAGCTTCATTTTTTTGAAGAAACGCTTTATTGGATGTTACTTCAATTGACACACGTCACACACCATCCAATTTACATTTCTATAAGGATTCAATCAAGAGCTCATTTTCCACAAAGCCACCACTTTTCCAGTTATGATGAATAAAAGTCAATCTGCCACTGGTCTTGATCTATAAGTGTTGATGTATTGCCAGTGGGGATTATTTTTTCACAATGTTCTGTCACAGTAAAACTCAATTCGGAGAAAAAAGGTGGAAAATAGAATAAAACGTATGCCAGGTCTATCTTCTTTTCTGCCAACTTCCTTTCTGTTGTTTATGGCTCAGGTGCACAAAACCAAGAGAAAGTGAAATACAAACAGTTGCTAAATTTAACTATAAGCTTGGGTTGAAAAGTCGTTTTAACTCGACACCCACAACCTTGACAGAAGAAAGGAGGCAGAAATAATGGATTCCAGGGGGAAATGATTGGAGGTTGTCCTATAAATCTGCAGCAAGAGAGCCATTGAGGGATAGCCACGCTGTGCACCAGTTCATTCGGATATTTCACGTTTTGAGCATTGCTTATTACTGCCATGTTTGTGGGTGCAATGGTGTTCATTTTGGTTCATGTGGGTGATTTGACTACTTTCCTTGCAATTGCAATCACCTGGACTTTACCAACTAATGAGGTGATACTTTCCCTCTAAAAGATGTTTGTAAACAGCTTCATTTTAGCAAATCACACAGATAAATCCATTGCATCCAGGCAATCAAATAAAACCTCACACCAAAAAAGGGACTAAAAGCAGTTTGTTTTCCATTCCTCTTTCCTAAAGCTATATACATGTGTTTTGCTTTGTGAGGTCAGCCACTTCAGCAAATTGTTGTAAGAGCTGGAGGACCATGCCTCAAGGACAATGGAATGATCCAAACCTAAGAGTTATTAGTTAAACGTTCCTGCTGTTCCACGCTCACATCAACTATACATTCAACTTCAGATGATTAAGACGTGAAGATCAACATAACACTCCAAGTTAATGCATTTATGTACTTCTTAGAATGATAAATATTTATCTTCTTTGCAGAAAATAGAATGGTAGTACTAGTTCTCTAAGGAATACCTGCTCCTCTGTACAGTTTTGTCTTTTCATTATTCAACAGAATGCAGAATTCATTCCACTGAGATCTAGTAAATAAATGTTTTCACTAAATAAAGGCATTGCCTAATATTTTATTTTACTGTCTATATGCCTGTTGGGAGCCCAGTGTGTTTTGTACTGTTATTGCAATGTTATATACTGTACTCTAACTTGGAAATTAACCTATTGGCAAAATATACAGTAGGCTATATTAAATTCAGCATGAAATCAAAATGTACAGTATTTACATATTTAGTAGAAGTTCCTATTGTACACTTTAAGTAATGTTAAAAGGGGAAAAAAACTCCTTAATCATTATTTATGCTCGTAAGAAAGTTTTACCCTTAAGTTCTGAAAAGATTTGTGTAGATCTATCTGTTTATTGCTTGTGTGTCCCACAGGATCAGAGACAGACAGGAAATAGCCCTTTTAACGGCACAGTATGTAAGTTTCGCCACTAGAAGTCGCTTCTTCAAATCAATAACAAAGGCGTAGCTTGATGACACCCTGAATGAGCATGGAATCATGGGAGTTGTCGTCTTCCTCCACAGCCGATGGAAAGCAATCCGACGGGACTCGTGTTCATGGATGAGCAAATGTATTTGTAACAGTCACCAACTGGAGTGCCCTTGAGAGCCACTAGAGGGCACTCCACATCAGACTATTGTCATTCCCTCACAAACTACATCTCCCATAATTCTCTGCCTGGACTCATCAGCTCTCATCTCACACTATAAAAGCCTGGTTCATTCTGTTAGTCTCGGCAAAGTCTTGTATGTGTCTCACGGCATTTCTGAGCGTGATGTATCCTGTTTCCCCGTCTCCTTGTTTTCTTGATTCTCGGATTTCTCTCTTTGCCTCAGCCCTTATCTGTTATTGTTTGGATTGTTTGTTTAGTGTTTCTACTGCAATTCCGAGCATTCTCTCTGTTCCAGTGTCCTTGGTTTTTGATCTTTGCCTGTTCCTTGGATTCCCCTTTTTGCCCGTGTCCCCTGTTTGTTTGGACTGCCTGCCTGTGTTTGACCTTGCCTGTACTTTGGATTACGATTCTGGTTTATTATTCAAAATAAACTGCGTTTGGATCATCAACCTTCGTGTCTCAGAGCAGTACGTGACAGTATTTAAGTTTTATTAACATTACTGTGTTATGAAGCAGGGCGAGGCTGAGAGCCTGGGTCTATGTGGGTTTGCTTTGGTTTGCCCACAATCAAAAAACATGCAGTATAGTCTGTAGGCGTGAATGCGTGAAGGTGTGAAGATCTGGCGACCTACCCTAGAAAAATCATTGCCAAAAAAAATTCATGGACAGTCTGTTGTGTATGGCAAGAGATTGCCCATAGAATCACCAAGATTTGGAAACAGTTGAAATGGTTAATAAATGATGATTATGTTATGTTAGCCACTTGACAAAATAGTGTTGTCTGATTTACTTTTAGGGGTACAAACATGTTACTCGCGGTATCAAGAAAACAAGAGATTCAAACAATAAGACTAACAGTGTAGAGTTACATAACAATAGTTTCTACAGAAGTAAAACCAGAAATCGAGGGTAAGGTAATGTGGATATGACGTCATTGACAAAGATGCAATGACATGGGAATTCACACTGGTTAAAATTGCTGATCGCTCTGGATTAAAACATGTGGGATAATGTACACAAGTCAACAAAATATATAGCATTGCTTTAGTGGTTTTTGGATGTTTTAATCCAAAAATCTTACATATTGTGCTTTTAAATTATGTATGTATACAAAATGCCAGGGATTTATGGTTTTGTTGTTGCTATTGATTCTTTCAATATTGAGTTGATTTATATATGTAATATTTGAACATTCCCTCAAGCATTTTATGGGCAAGTTAATGCTATTCCATAAAACACGTTGTTGTTGTTTTTTCTCAAAAGACTGATCAACACGCTGAACATCATGTCACACTTTTCTGTTGTTCTGTCTGATGTTGCATTTCCAATTCTAAGCAGCCCTCCGGCAATCTAATTATATTAGAGCATAGAGAATATATCATATCATCTTATCTTTGTGATGACCCTGACTGACAATCACTCATAAAAACTCATAAAAACCTGTGGCTTTTGAATTTTTATATTTACACACTACTGTTTGCCATTATTTCCAATTGTGAAAACTGAAACAGGCAAATTGCATAATCTCATATTCTGATCAATCATCCTCAGCGACATCTCAATCATTACAGGGTTATTCTCTGAAGATTGTGCATTATTATTCATTGATCCTGTTGTATTTAAAATAAAGTCATCTGCTTGATAGAGCTCGGAGGGCATTATCAAAAGGAATGATGGGTTTGTAAATGAGTATGTATGTATGCGAAGAGAGAGCCCTGAGGGAACCCGCAAAAGCCTCCAGCTCTTCTCTCTGTACAGAGGAGAGACATTTATAGGCAATATCCAGATGTGCTGCAAAGATATATCCCTTTGTCATTACAGAAAACTTCAGTTGTATTGGGCAATATTCCAAACACACCCTTGACATTTCATATCTACAGCGAGGATCTCAGAACAGACGTATGCGGGAGGAAATATCAAGACATCGTACTCTGCCATATTATCCACCATGCATGGTTGATCCATGTTAACCGCAGACAATTGGGCTGATGTAAAATATGCATGTGGGAAAAGGTCAGAGGCTTGATAGTAAGATATTTGCTTCAAGGGTCACTTCCGCAAAGTTCTCTCTGTGATTGGCTCCATCCCACACACTCGGTCTCCGATCAATAAGGACAGTTACAACTGATAAAGGAGCTTGACACACTCAGAGGCCATATCACATGACCCCAATCAATAGTCTGGAATGCGTAATTCACCACTGAACCCCCACCATGTTTTCAATGATGTGAGAGATACTAGAGACAGAGATGTATTGTATTTAACCAAGTGGAAACAGAGGAAAGGGGAGAATGAATCATGTTAATAATTAACAATTAGTAAACGGTACAAATTACTGCAATTAGTGGAAAATGAATGCACAAGACAAACAAGCTCATCAGCAGGAGCCCCAGTTTTACAGAGGTACACACTGAATCACAGAGCCCTATGAATTCAGGCTAAAATTTGCATTTCAACAAGACCCTCGATAAACCAGAAGAATAAAAACTGATTTATTTATTTGATGATTTTTCAGATTGTATTCATAAACGGTTTGTTCACAGCATAGTGAAAACTCTTTTGGTGTTATGCATTATGCATGTATACATCCTTACTAGCAAGTTTGTTTGTAGGCTTTCCTTGACAGTGAACAATAAAAAAAATTATATTTTCATTACTACATTCTTCTCTAAACTCCTTTGTAATATGTATAATGTTCTTTTTTCCCTCTTATTCATTAGTTCATGTTCATTAGTTAGTGCGTTCAAAGGCCATTTATAAAGCAAAAACTATTTCCATTGTATTGTGTCTTGATTCCCCTTTGTTGTGGCTTGAATCCTTCTAAAAAAAGTAAGGGCAAGAACTAATACAAAAAATAGAAGTAGGCTATATCTGTTAAAGGGGTAAACCTGTGGAATAATTGTGATAAGGAATTAAAATTGTGTATTTCACTCTGTAAATTCAAGAAAATGTTTAAAAACAAGGTGATAAATATTTATATAACTCAATATGAATAATTTGTGTATGTCATATGTAAACGATTGTAATAATATCTGATATATGTACCTTTGTAATCATGTATGTACATTTTGGAAATTGTAACTGTTTATTTTGTATGAATCAAATCCAGAGAGAAAAGTGATGCTCATTAATTAATTATGTAGGCATAATAAGCATAGGCTTCAGCATAAATCTTTTTCGGGTATTATGTATATATTTTTTTTATTTACTATGGGACATTTTCGGTGAGGACCCTTTTTTTAAATTTTTTTTTTATTGAAAAATTCCACTGTGTTGTTAACTTAGGTTTGCTGTTTAAATTTACTAGAGTTGTGCACTACTCGGCCACCAGCAAGGAAGTGTCCAATCAATTGTGCGTCTGCTGTCTCTATACCTGACATCAGGTGTGTAACATCACATCTTCGCTGATACTGGTAATAACAGCCACTGATATTACATTCTTTACAAATAATTAGAATTTAATCCAAATAAAACAGCAGTGCGACCACAAAAATATGCATATGGATTTAATAGTCACACTACTTTTTCCATCTTACATCTTTTAAATGTTGGGTGTCCATTCACACAACACGTTCTTGCTCGTCAAATAATGTCAATTTTTTCAGAATGTTGGGAAGTTCTTTATCTTCCATCATAAGTGCCTTACTATAACCCTGATTTTTGCTGTGGGAAGTCAATTTTTTTTTTCATTTTGTAATAAACATGCAACATGCTGTCTATGACCTTACTGAACCAGAACATTTAGCAAGGGCAGTCACATATAGTGATATGTGTTCATGGATTACATGAATGGTAATTTTACAGTGACTTCAAAGTTTAGTCCAATCAAAGTTGATAGTCAGAAATAGCAATTAAAATTAGGTTTTAGTTTGGATAATGCTATCTATTAACAAGTTCTCACTTAAACATGCATGCAAAAATAAAACCTGAATCATTTAATAAGCACATGCTCATTAATTATGCTTTAGTGTAAATAAAAAGCTTTTACCCTAAGGGTGTTAAACAACACATAAAAAAAAAAAAAAAAATTTTTTTTTTATGAATTATAGATAAGTGTCAAGAAGTGTACTTACCCTTAAAGTCTGGAAAAGAAGCAACAGACTTGAGTACATGTCATTGAGTCTAACATCTGGAATGAAAGTAGTGATGGCCTCACCCTAGAAAAAAAAATAGAAAAAAAATCTGTGGTGTTTTTGTTGCTTTGAATTATTTATGAGTTTTATGGCAATCTTGTCTTTTGAACATAATCAAAGAGGGTGTAATATCTCCTGGAGAGGACCTTTCAACATAGATTCAGGGCTCTTACTGGGAATTTGCATTTATAATACTTTCCCCCATGCTTTAGTTGTCCTGAAGAGTAGTGAGGTCTTACCTGCCAGATATCCTGGAGTGCAAGGATACAGAAAAATCCAATCAACTCATCAACAAATCATCTAGCCAATATCTTTACTGGATGTCTGCTGTGAACAACTTAACAGTGAGCAAAAATCAGATATTGTGCTGAAATTTTCACTCCGAAAATGATTTATATTGCTCTCTCAATTGTTTTTAGAACTTTATGTATAGGACAATAGGGATATGCCGGAAAATGGGGGATAGAGAGGGGAATGGAATCAGGACATGACCCAGGCCAGACTTGGTCCCAGTGAGTCTTATTTGTCACTAAAAAGTGAACTACTTTCGGTTGAAACTTTTGTTTTATGCAGTGCATTTAGATTTGTTATATGAAGAATCAATGTGTATGAATAATTTTCATCTGTGTTAATGCATTGTTGAAACCAGGAAGGTAATTTCCACTTCCCAGCATGATTTAGATGTGTAAATATTGAAAATAGGTGCTATTTCTGATTAAGATAAGAAAAGGATTTAAGAGTGTCTGTTATGTTGGAGGTTTTGGATTTACCCTTGTGGTGAAGAGTGGAGCTTGCTGAGCTTAGATATTCTCAAAAAGCAATTACTTTTGTCATTGACACCAA
The DNA here is from genome assembly GCA_900092035.1 of Leuciscus waleckii. Lineage (NCBI taxonomy): Eukaryota > Metazoa > Chordata > Actinopteri > Cypriniformes > Leuciscidae > Leuciscus > Leuciscus waleckii. Next base: position 8,954 of record FLSR01002087.1, on the reverse strand, counting down.
CAATTGTCATTGTGGCTAGTCTCTTCATCCTTGTGCTTCCTGTTAATGCTACACATTGCATTTGTTAAAATAGTTTCAGAATAATATGTGCATTATTGCTTGCTAGTAGTAAACTGCAAGAGATTCATTTGGGTTAGAATGACGTGTCTAGAGTAGACTTTACATGCAATTTAATTTCCGGCATTTCAATGTTTGGAAATGCTGTCCATATCTGAATTAGGTTTTAAGTTTATTAAATGTACTTTAATATGCAGGCAAGTATATTAAAATAGCATATGTGAGTACTTGTTTAAGCTGTGTGAGCATTGGAAAAAGAAAACAGAAACATTGTACTGTATAAAAAGGAATTGTCACACTTGACAGTACTTTTCTGGAATATGAAACTTTGTTGTGCTTGGGGAGTAATTCAGAAACTTCTCAGACAGATAAATATTTTTCATAAGCTGCGGAGTCATTTCTAATGCCTTTTTCTCCCCATGAGGGCAGTCAGTGTGTCTAAGAGTGTTAAACAGGGTTTGCACCTCGCTGGTGCTAAACAACGAAACATAATGGGAAATCACACTGTCTCTGAGAGATTTCTCAAGCCTCTGTGATAAGCCTCCTCCATAACAACAGATGCCGTCCAATTGTCCTTAAGTTATTACATAGAGCCTTGGAGCTCATCATTAAAACAACAAATTGTCTGTTCCAAATGTAGGACATTTGAAATAGACAATTCTCGCTTGTTTTCAGTCAAGCTCTTGTGAGCAGTGAAATCATGACTTCTGAAATCTGTCAAAATATTCTTTTGGTATGTCAACATCAGCAGCTTGTGTTGCAATTTAGACTGTATTTGAATTAGTTCCAGTAGATAAAAACATCTAATTGGATTATCATTACCTAAACTTCTCACTTTAACAAGGTTATCCATCAAATGCGGTTTAATTACCTCAAAAGCAAACACTAAGAGGGCTGACTTGCAGCAACGTGATCAGAATGGTTGGGCTGGCTAGCCGGTGTGTAACAGCGGAGACGTGAACGACACAACTGACTTCAATGTTTTATGGATGAGTTCCTCGGGGCTCCTAGGGAATATCTGTCTAAGCACAGCTCCTCAAGGATTGAATTAGTCTTTTGATCTACTAATTGATTTGGAAAGCTAAGAAAAAGAAACACTGGAGTTTTCAACTAGCAAGCATGTGAGAAATAAATCACTTGTGGCTGCTGGCCGTAAGAAGCTGTGGGGAAAATGTGATTCTTTTCACCTGTTTTTCAAACTGGTGCACGGATACTTCACAGCCTTATTCATTATGATGAATATTCAGAGTTTGTCATTATGATGATGAATGAATTTCCAGCGTTGTATATTTCCAATGTTGTATATTTGATTTATGTACTGTTCGATTACGTTTGGAATAACAAAACCCAATCTGACCTTACTCTTAAGATACTGCTATCTCCAAATGTATTTACTCTCAATGTGCACATGTTCGTATTATTCTATTATATAAGTATATAAGTATTATTAATCATTTTACAGGGCAGACTTTAGAAACTTGCATGCAAGTGAAGGCATATTGAAATGTGGATGGATGGAGCAGATGAGTGTGTGATGATGATACAAACCCTAAGAGAACCAGAAGTGATTAATGAGGACTGAACGCAACTCACACCAACCTTACACACCACACAGGTCTGCGAACTGGGTCAGACTCAAATGTTCATATAATACTGGATCGGAACAGACGGTGAGTAGAAGAGACATTTCACCCCAAAATGATAATTATGTCATCATTTACTCACCCATGTCATTCAAACCTATTAGGCATTCATTCTTAGCTTAGCATGCCTGTAAGTTGTGTATAGTTTTGTTCCTTTGCTCCATTTATGCTTTTTCTCTATAAAGCTGCTTTGGTTTTCTCTGTAAAGCTGCTTTGGTTTCTTAGTAAAGCTGCTTTGGAATACGTATTGTGAAAAGCACTACAAAAATGAACTAAAATGAATATTTCACCGTATCTTTTTTGAAGAATTTGTATATTTAGCGAAAGACGCTTGTATCTAAAATCATTTGATCTCCTTCGAAGGATATCCTGGTAGGAAACATGCAGAGCTAGAAGCAGAATGACCTGGTCAACGCAAAGCTTAACTGCGCACTGCATATTTCATGCGTTAAGCACAAATTGCTAATTTTGGATGTCTCAGCTCAGTGAGTTCATGGTTTTGAAACTGTATTTAAATTCTGATCACATCAGGGATGCAATTAATCATTGCATGGTTTTAGGGTCAAACTGATGAATATTTAGTTATCTATATAAAATTGCCTTGACCTCTCTTGCCATAACTTTCATTTAATTATTCTAACCAAGCAGAGCTTACCTGATATCCCAGGCCACCACCTAAAGAGGCATCTGCCTCTCCACTGATTCATAAATTAGATTCATTGCGCATAAAACTTTATCAGAGTTCTGCCAAATTGCTTGAATTCATCTTAATCTTATTTGTAGTTAAAAGGGTTTTATTCTTCTCCTAGTCTAAACATTTAAAAGGATGATCTTTCTATTTTTGGGCCCAATGGAAATTGATTTTGTTGTAATTTGAGCCTACTTCCAAGATTTAGTTAATATAGACTGAAAAAAAAACATTGCCTGGACAAAATCACTGCTTTACCCGAGAGACTGTGTTGTAGTGCTGCCGCTATTTTACAAGTCTCAGTGTCACTTGTCTACACAACAATCTCCTTGCAAGTATGCTAATAATCTACATTATGTTGTGTTTAGAACTCTGCAATGGCAACCTGTGTGTTTATATTCTTTTTTCCCCCCAGAAATCTCAGCTAAACAAATTGTATTATTCAAGACATGCTGAGCAGCTAATAGACATTGTTAGTGCCATCCAATAGTTTTTCTAACTTATCTATGGAGTTTCTCAATGACTTAGGTCCATGAGAAGGCCAGAGACATGCTACAGTGGAAATTAATATAGTTAAAATTATCATTATTATGGCTTATTTTCAAAAGAAACTAAGATACAAAATATGTGATATACAACAGCAATGTATAATTGATAAACCTAAAGGCCTTTTCACACCAAGAACAGTAGCTATAAAAATAACTATAACGATAACTACATTAGCGTCCACAGCAATGGACGATAAAGTTTGATTTATTGTGAGTATGTGCTGCCATTATGCTGACTATATCTTTAAAGCCGAGTGGATTCTGATTGGCTCTCATTTTTTTTTATCGTTCATCAGCTGGAAAAAAATTGTTCTGAAAGTGATTCCAATGACAAAGTTCCTCTGTCGTTACTGTTATAGAATAGATTGATTATTAAAACGTTATAGTTATCGTCCTTTGTGAACGGGCCTTATGGCAGCTTTGAATGAAATTTGTGTTTCATCATTTTTTTGATAGCCTGACATTTTCTGTTTTGAAATTGAGTTTTCTTTTCTTTCACTTTCTCATTGTTGAAACTGATCTTTCCCCTAGGCACTTTGATACACCCTTTTTTCAGCTTCATGGTTTTAAAATTATGCATTTTTAAAGAGACTTTAAAAAGTTTTTGAATAATAGTAAACCACATGATGGCCCTGACATTGTGTCACTAGACCTTTTAAATGAAAAAATGCATAGTAAGAGAGATTAAGCTCATATATGTTAGATGGTTATTGATCGAAGATTGGCAATATAAAGCAATTACTCACCACTGGACAAGCTGAAGCTTGATCTATAGCTCTGGTTTAACTGTGCCCGATCAATGCCTGTGCACAGCAGACACATGCATCATAATATTCTGACATTCAAAAGTCACAGGGCAAGAATGGAGTGCCAGTCTCAGAGACTGATGATAAAGCAAATATTCACCAGAAAATATGTTGTGACAGCAATTTGACAAACACTTTTCAAAAAATGATCCTGCCTGTCTGCCTATTTCTCCAGGGTATATATATGCAGAGGAGGCAAAAAAGGAGACCTGGGAATATCATATTTATTCAGTCTCAATGTGGTTTAATAGAGGATGAATATATAAGCATGCTGCTATTGGATGTATGACTATACATTTCTTATATTTTCTTAAATATGTTCTGCTCAAGGATGTGAATTCCCAGTAATGATACGTTCTCTGTGACAGAGAATATATAGAATATGTGGTGCAAAATGTCAAGTCATCTAAATGTTTACTACATTTGTGACCATGATTAGATGGTCCTAAAAAGCCCCAAAAGCTCTGTATTTAGATGCTCAAACGCTGACAAACCAATGATATGGAACAGGCATCTCAGTAAGTGAGCATCCTGTGTTCCTTCCCACTCTATTCTTCTTATCTTCTCTTAATTGCCAACCGTCTTCCAAAATCATTATTCAGTCCAAAGAGCAGAGCAGAGCAGACATGGAACAGATATGGTATCTACGACTCTGTCAGCCGCCATTCTATGTCATCACTTCCTGTGTACGCCCTGCTCTCATTAGAGCTCAGTCCTGCCATTGTCTTCTGCTGTTGATCCACCACTTGCCCATCAGCTGCACACAGCAAAATCAATACCCTTCCTGGAAAAGCTTGAAGGGTCCATTCTATATCTAACCCTTATTAGTGCAGCTACTGCCCATGACATTTACCATATAAGACCTGTGTCCATTTCAACGACCCTCAACCTTATCTAAACCCCCTGAAAACAACCCACTTCTCACAGTATCGCTCGAAAACTGTCACTGTTGCTATGGCAATGCCTGTTTCAAGATAATTGTTGTGTTGTGGAAACCAAAAGCACCCAAATAGTCTACATGGGAAAAGATACAAGCACCTTTTGCAGCAGTAAATTATTGTGGGGGGATTCAGAGGCAAGGCAAGGCAAGGATCTAACAAAAATTATAGTTTGAACAAACTATTGGCGTATCTAACAAAAATTATAAGTTGAACAAACCATTGGCGGAAAAAAAAAAAACTTAATTACTAAAATAAATAAATAAATAAATAATTCAAATAATAAAAAAGAATGAATTACTGTATTTGATGACCTTCCCATGAGTAGTTTGAACCTCAGTTGGCACTGTAGAGAGCTGTTAAAGTAATTGAAAGATTACTCTTTTGAAGACCGTTTTTCTTTTTCTTGCATCTTCCAATTTCCAATGCAATACTTTTACATTTTTTAATTCAAATAAAAATATCTCAAAACGGACATCAGCCCAAATGTAGACAGATGTGAAAAGAAAAATCGATCAAGGAAACACACACACACACACACAAAAATAAAAATAAATACAAACAAGAGAGATGTGCCTTAATAGTTGCTCAGCTTAGTCAAATGAAGTTCTTATATGATGTAGTCACAATCACACTGTAGTTCCATACATTGAAAACAAAATCTTATTCTTAGAGCCCTGGCTGGTGTCTGATTATCTGAAAGGTATAGAATATAGCACCCTCTTGGTTTTGACCTTTCCAGCCTTTGATTGCTGTGATTCCTTTGATTTAGTCTTTATATCTGCTATATTCTGAGAGCATAGTCATATAGTGGTCATGAATTCTGCACATTGTCACTGTTCACTTCTGAGCTCTGTGAGTAGATACTAATGATTTACATCAACCAGAGTGGCAAGAACATTGATATTTTTATACTTTATTCTTGAATTAGGAGCTGACCTGTTTGGATGTCTGAGATTCTGCCTGCATGCTTTGTCTGATAGGGATCTTAAAAGGGCAAAACACTGCTGATTGGATCGCCAGTCCCTATGGTGAGTTTGAATAGATGTTCTGCTATTTTTTTTATCTCATTTTCAAACCTAATGGTGAGCTATTTGGCTGCCCAAATCCCTTTTTTAACTTAAGGGATTTCCTGCAACCAGGCATTGGTTTTCATTATAGGTTTGTTTTAAATAGGTTTGTCCCTTAATGATGTCTTTAAACATTTGTCAGAAAGCTGGAAGCAGTTTCAGATGATGTTTCAGTTAAAGAACTTCTGCAGCTATAGGTGGACATTTCTAACACTCAGGGCAAGGAGGATTGCAGTCATATTGGATTATATACTGTCTCAACATAACGTTGACTAAATTGAACATATTCAGTCTGCAGTTTGAAAAATGTGTCATGTGAAATTTGTGGTTTCTGGGTTACATGCTATCCAGCCACACACAAATGCATGTACAAATCCATTTCTATTAGACATTGTTAAACAATAATTAGCATGTTTTATCATTTTTCATTAATCATAATTGTACTATCAACAATTAACTGTAAAAAATGTTACTGCTATTTACTTAAAAAAATGATGGTAACAATATTACACATACTATTTTTGAGTAGTTAAAGCTTGATTTCATTCATGGAATCTACCTGAATAAATCATGTAAAATGGCCTAATGTATTTAGTCTATGACATAATGAATGACATTTTTTTTGTGAAATGTGCTTTTTTATTTGAAGTATTTTTTATTGTCAAAATTGTGTGATATCAAGTGAATGGATATGATCTGTTTATATTTAACTTTGAGATTATGTTTTATAAAAAGACTGCATTCTGCTAGGACAGCACAGAATCAAACTTGTTACTGCTCGATCATTAGCAGAGTTATTGCTAGATGTATAAAACAATATGCTTCAGAATATAAACAAATTCAGTTATTCACAACCTAACCATAAGCCCTACTCTTCTGCGCAATGGTAACGATCAAAACTTTAACATAATAGAAACTCTTTCAAATGTCAAACATACCTGAACATTAAACATTAACAGATGTTTCCCTTTACTCAAAAACACATGAAATAACACTTAATTTCAAGATTTACTCTCCATTTCCAGCCATGTGCAAAGCATGCTGGGAACAAACAATGGTGTATCTAAATAAAACCGCATAAATGAGCTAATTCTCTTAAAATAAATAGGTAGCCCCTTTTCCTTAATTTTATGAGGTCTATCAGTTCCTCAATTCAAGCCTTAAAATTGTGTGTTTCCTTAAAAAAATAGGAAAATGCATCTCTTGGTGTTATTAGTGAAATGTTCTCAATGTATTTTCAATAAAACACTGAACCACAATTTTCTATATATTTTTTTTATATTTTTTTCAATTTTTTTTCAAATTAATTTTTTTTCAATAGGTGTTATACAAATATTGGCAAAACCTCACACATGATACAAAACCCAAACAAAGTGTAGAAGACATAAAACGTACAGTATACAATGATTATTTGATATTATAAAATATATATATAGAGAGAGCATGTATCACACATTCAACATGAAACAAATAAGAACAGTAATTGACAAGACATAAAAAAAAAAAAAAAAAAAAAAAAAAAAAAAAAAAAAAAATTTATATAGAGATTTTTTGGGATAGATTACCATGAGGGTGGAGAAGGAAGGCTATGTGTGTGTGTGTGTGTGTGTGTGTGTGTGTGTGTGTGTGTGTGTGTGTGTGTGTGTGTGTGTGTGTGCGCGATAAAATAA
>FLSR01001875.1:7435-18714 GCA_900092035.1 Leuciscus waleckii | reverse complement strand
GATGTTTTCAGAGTTACAGGTTAACCTGTGTTTGGCAGCGTGCCTCGTGATTAGGGATGGACTGTACTAATGAGAAGATACAATCATGATAGTGTGTCATGATGACCTGATATTTCAATCTAGGTCAGAATAATAAATGATTTAAAGCAGGGTTGTTATCATTCACTAAAACTATTCCATTTTTTTAAATTAATTTAAATACAGCTGAAAATAATTAGATACAAATTTTTTGAATTGGCAACTGACTGAAAACAAGTTCTAAAACTACTCAAACTAAAATAAAAATAAATGAAATCTACACAAAACTTTTTTTTTTAACTAATACAAATTGCAAAAGCACATCATTAAATTAATAAAACTTAACTAAGATTAAAACTGAAAATATGGTAACTATAGTATAACTGAAGAAAAAAAATCCAGTTATAAAATAAATAATAATAATTAATAAATAAATGATAAGCAAAATAATAATAAATACAATTACAGTGTTCAAATAATACTAAACTGACACTAATATATGATCAGATGTTGGCAATGTGCCGTAGTGGATTTAATATCAGTGTTATCTCCGATCATGCAAATACAGATTCAGTCCGACTAAACGAGGACCGAAACCGTTTCCGTAACGAACTGAACACGACTGTAAGAGCCTTTAATGTTTCTGAAAGAAGAGCTCATCAACGCTGCATTTACTTGATCAAAAATACAGTGAAAACAGTGAAATAATGTTAAATATCTGTGTTCTATGTGAATATATAGTAAAGTGTACTTTATTCCTGTGATCAAAGCTTCATTACTCCAGTCTTCAGTGTCACATGACCCTTCAGAAATCACTCTATATGATGATTTGATGATCAAGAAACATTTAATATTATTATTAATGTTGAAAACAGTTTCAGATTTTTGTGGAAACTGTGATACATTTTATTTCTCAGGATTCTTTGCTGAATAGAAAGTTCAAAAGAACAGCATTTATTTAAAATATAACCTTTTGTAATATTATAATTGTCTTCACTGTCATTTTTGATCAATTTAATGCATCCTTGATGAATAAAAGTGACAAATCAGTAATAAAATATGACGATGTTATCATAAAAGCGTGAACACACATTCAAGAGAATAAAACCCAAAGGTTGAGCAGTGTGATTTCTCTCTTCAGAGGCCCATTTCTATACTGTGTTCACACTTTTAACGACATTTTCCCAGAATAAAATCCTCATATTTTGCCTATGATCTGCAGAAAGGGCAGAGATGTATATTCACCGCGGGCAGCAGATGCAGCAGAGCGTCTCCCGTCAGCGAGCCCACCGCCAGACTGATGCAGAACTGGATACAGAGCTCGAACACTCGTGTACAGGCCGAGAACAGCAGCACCACGATCCCAAACATGGCCATCAGACAGATGATGAGGTTCGCCAGCGTGGCGTATCCGTACCCTGCGCACAGAGAAGACATTCAGTGTGTGTGTGTGGATCATAAACACCACAAACGAGAGCTTTGAGCTCCGGCACACCGTTCACACTGCGCTCGGCAGAATCAGGTTTGATACGAGGAAACGCTGCAGGATTTGATGTCACTTTAGATCACGTCGGTTAATAAATACAATTCATACTTCCAAATAAATCTTTTACAACACAAATAGCAGTATTTTTCACTCATTGAGGTCTTTGGTTCTTTAATAATTTTTTTTTTCATCCTTTCCCATTTTTGTTCAGTTTAACTTGATGTTCTAAAATGACTAAAAGTATTTTTTCAATTAATAAAAACTATATAGAAAAACTAAAAACGAATAAAAACAACAAAAATCACACAACAAAATTCTAATGAAAACGGAAAATATAAAAATAAAAAATGTATAAAAACTATAATATTATCTCAATGATGCGTACTTGCAAACCTACTTTACCTTAAATATTATTAATTATTATTATTTTTAATGTGCTTAGTTTCAACTTAAATTACCTTAAAATGCTTAAAAAAATAAGTTGAATCTTGTATAACATATTAAAAAAAGTTTGAAAAAATGTTTTTTGATGAGTTAAAGCAACGTCAAAACACATCATAACTTATGAATCATGTAAAAAATCTTTCAAACAGGCCTGATGTTCTTTAAGAAGTTTTCTTACGATTTTTGGGTGAGATATGATTGTTTATAAGCCATGTATATTTCATTGTGTGACCTTCAATTTGCCCATTACGTATTATTGTGAGTATATTTTAAACAACATGCAGAGTAGACTGTATTAGTTGAAGGAGGCTGGTATGTTACATCTGAATCATGTTGTCACTCACTCTCTGCAGTGCTGAGAGAATCAGGGCTGGTCGGTGTCGGACTGATCTCAGAACAGCCTCCGCTGAGGATCTGCTGGATCAGAGCCGGACTGAGCTCTGTGAACTGATCTCGGGTCAGTGATGAAGAGCTCAGCCCGTAGATCCTCATCAGCTCTTCAGCGCTGAAACAGGTCTGTGTGCGCATCATAATCCACACGGACACATGCAAATGAAAAAATGCATAAAACATTTGTTGCCATTAATATTTCATCTCACACCGCAGCGCTGCTGATGCTCCGATAATCACGCGTGAAACACTCGGATTTACTATTTGCTGAAATATTAATTCCACGGATGTCGGATGACAGGTCTTATTTAGACCGCGCGTGAGCTTAAAGAAATGGGAAACATTCATCATGATTAAAAACGGGCTCAGATTACATGTACTGCTTAATTTCCCTCTGATTATGAGTGTGGACAGATGAAACATGCAGCGCGCGTCACAACATCCATCATCCTTCATGTTACAGGCCTCCAGATCATTTCTCACGCAGACACATGATTGCTCTCTTCGTCAAGCGCCACGGCTAAATGATTAGATTTCAGAGGCGTGCAGAGATTTCCCATGATGCCCCATAAAAGGGGAAAGCCACACTTCTATGTTGCTGTAAGTTTTTGCAAACCACACAATCTGGAATTGGAATTGGAATGATAAAAGTGGAATTGCTATTCAAAGGTTTAAACACGGGTAATGCATTCTGGGAAATAACATATTCGTCCATAAAATCAAAGTTAACTCAGAGTTTTGAGTTAATGTGTCCAAATGTATTACTTTGTTTGTTTAAATTATTGCATGATTGATTACCACAGGGTTTCCTGAACTGGGTTTGGGAGTTAATTAAATGTTAATAATTAATTTAATTGCAAAAAAAGTAAGTAACATTTAAAAAACTTAAAATAAATAAAAAATAAAATAAAAATGAAAACACTTAAATTTAATAATTTATATGAGAAAATTGAAATTTATAAATATGTTTTTTCTTCTTCTTTTTTTTCTGCATTTAATGTTGACCGACATCAAAGAACTGTGAACATGCATAATTCTTGTTAAATTATGAATTATTATTAATTCAATTATTAAATATATATTAACTTAAAATATCAGGGAGACTTCAAGAAAATGTTTTAGGTTAGTAATTAATTTTTAATGTGAAAAAAGTACAATTTTACAATTACAATAATAATTTTGATTATGAATATAATCTGTGATTATTCATTTCATGCGATCATTAAATTATTTTATTGGTAACACTTTTCAAAAAGGTTTCATTTAACAATCAAGTGTTAACATGAACTAACAATGAACAATTCTTCTAAAACATGTATTAATCTTAGTTAATGTTTATTTCAAGTTAATGCATTAACTAATGTTAACAAATGAGAGGTTATTGTGAAGTGTTTCCCAGATCTCCTCTAAGTGTGTGTGAGGTTCTCTGCAGGTTACCGTGTCCCAGCTGCTGTTGGTCTGATGGCTCTCCGCACGACTCCTTCTCCTGTGATGATGGTGATCTTCATCATGCTCATGCTCATGCTCATGCTCCTCTCCGCCCAGCTTTAAGGCCTGTAGAAGCTCTTCAAAATCTGAGAAGAGGAACATTATTTAAAAAATCATGATCAGAAGTGCAACTATGTTAATGGTGCAGAACAATAAAGACCACATCACTATTAGGACGTTAAAGTGTGCATCCGGTCTAAACAGCCAATAGCTACTGGCTTACATCACAGCTCTGCAAAAACACATGTGACAAAAACTATACAAAATATGGTTACACTTTATTTTAAGGTGTCATTGTTACAGTGTAATTATATATTTAAGTACTGAGTAATATTAAGCAACTACATGTACTTACTATAGGGTTAGGGTAGGACTAGGATTTGGTTGAGAGTTAGTTGCATGTAATTATGCATAATTTACTGTTATTACTACGGTAATTACATGTTGCATATGTAACAAGGATACAGTAAAATAAAGTGTTACCCAAATACTTAATGGTAGGAAGTATAAAGTATGAGTGTTACTGTTAGCACAACCAGACACAACAATTAACCCTGATTTGCTACTTGCAAACAGTTATAGTTAGTCAGTTATCTAAGTAGGTTTGACATATTATTACTGAATTGATTATTTATTTATTTTTTACTAGTAATTTTAGTACTTCAGCTTATACTTATTTTATTTCATTTCAGTTTGTTGCAGGGTTATTATCATTTACTAAAACAATTAAAAAACATTTATGTTACTTAAAAAAAAATAAAAAATAAAATACTGCTGTACCGTACATCCGCCTTGGCCGTACAGCAGATATTTTATATATAATTAACAATTTTTTCTTAAATATATACATGCATATGTGTGTGTATTTATATATACAAAATAATTATACACAGTACACACACATATTATGTAAACACAAACTTTTATTTTGGATTTAAAATTTTTGTACTAAAAATAACTAAAAATAAAATAAAAATTAATAAAAACTAAAACTTACTAAAACTTTAACTAAAACGAAAAATAAAAATATAAAAATAAAACTGCTGCCATATAATAGCTGCCAAGGTTAAATTTTTCCATCTACTATTTGTATTTTATTTCAGTTTTATTTCAATGTAGTCTGAGCTGAGTGGTATAGAAAAAGACTATGGAGAAGTGTCCTGCAGGATTGTCAGCCAGTCAATACCATGAAGCGTGAGGTTTTCCGAGCCGAAGCGGCTGAAGATGTAATCCAGGAAGAACTCCCGGTCCGGAAACTCATGTGCTTTCATGCAGTCTCCTCTCAGAGCGTGATAGAGGACGTTTCCCATCACGGCGTCCAGCTCCACGTGCACGTGATCTCCGTGATGAGAGCTGCTCTCTTCCACGATGTCCTTCAGAGAGACACAGGGCTAGAGGAGAAACACAAGACGCATGTGTCCGTCAGCGTGGAAGTGTCAGCTTGAATCCTGTCTTTCCAGTCTTGCTGTCATTCTCAGTAACACAAGTCAAGCTGCAATTAGCCTTTCAATTCATTCCAGAAACCGTGAGCAGTGTCGGGGGAACTCATTACAAGTAACTTGAGTTACGTAATCAGATTGCTTTTAAAAGTAACTGGTAAAGTGACGCATTAATTTATCAATTTACAACAAAATATCTAAGTTACTTTTTCAAATAAGTAACGCTAGTTACTTTTCACATGTATTGACTGACAGCTCTCCTGTCCTCATGTTTAGAGAAATAAAGTGAGGAGGTGTAAACATGATGGTTATTTTAGCTCTAGACTAAATGTGAACATGCTGAAAACATTCAGTATTCCTCAAAATGAAAAAAACAGTAAAACGCAATCTCAGAATTTTACGCTAGACTTTTAGAATTAACTATATTAAATTACACAATTATACTTTATGTATTTAATCTCACTTTATTAGCCAATGTCTTTGCTGCTGACCTTCAATGATCTAATTCAACCATATTAATAAGCAAAAATTACTTTAGATTAGATTTAGAAATAAGAGTGTTGAACTTTCTTCTCCTATATTGTTCTTTAATCCAGAAAAGCTGAATGGTTTGTTTGAGCGGCGCCCTCTACTGTACAGGAGTAAATATGCATGTCCTTCAGTCTGAGGATTATTCATTTCACTTTCGGGGGTAAAAGGGCCTTAATATTTGCCAAAAATAAAACTTTTTTTGATGTTATTAAAAAACAAACAAGCAAGCCCAGCACAGGTGAGAAAAAGTAACGCAAAAGTAATGTAACGCATTACTTTTCATAAAACGTAACTAAGTAATGCTATTAGTTCCTTTTTTTGGGAGTAACGCAGTATTGTAATGCATTACTTTTAAAAGTAACTTTCCCCAACACTAACCGTTAGCATGCACTAAACAACATGAAAATGAAATATGATACACACCTCATGTGTGTCGGGCTGATAGTACTTCTCCATATCGTGAAACAGCTTCTCCAGTCCCTCATAGTCACTGATGTCTCCGTGAGGAGGATGAGCGGTGGTGGAGGTGTTGTGATCGTGGTTGTGGCCGATGATGGTTGGATGAATCGATCGTTTCGACGCCCCATTGGCCCTCGTGAACGGCCCTGCAGGTCTCGGCCGGAGCGCTCAGGAACAAACAGCATCCAGGAGCCATGGTGAAGAAATCCTCCATCCGGAGCCCCTGTGAACTGCTGAAGTTCAACAGCTGATGGAGACCCTCCACTGAAAGACACTGAGAGAGAGCATAGAGATAATCACGGATGCATAGAGTTCAATATTGTGCTTATTCAAGAAATCCCAGAAATATGAGCGACAAGGAGAAAAAGTGTCATCTACTACTTCACTGGACCACGACACAAATCGGCCCAATGCCAAATGATTTTGTCTCATTATTGCAGCGGAAACAACTTAAAGGGGTGGTTGATTATGATTTCACTTTTCTAACTTTAGTTAGTGTGTAATGTTGCTGTTTGAGCATAATCAACATCTGCAAAGTTACAACGCTCGAAGTTCAAAGCAAAGGGAGAGATTTGCTTTTAAAGAAATTGTTTTTAAGGACTACAACAAACGGCTGGTAGAGACTACACCACAATAAAAACTAAATATTGTGCTTTTGTAAAATCAAGAAAACGAACAGGATGCTGCTTTATGCCGTATCGGTTTCCTTTACGTGGAGTTTGTGGAGCGCGTCACAACAATGAACTGAAACTCGGCGTATAGGTTACGAGCGAGCTTCTGCGTGCCGTCTGAACACTCGTTTGGGTCGGTGCGTAGATCGTCTCTTCTTCACGTAAAAGATGACAAATAACAGATGTAATGTCCATCACTTTAGCTCATCAAGATAATTTGACGATTTCAACTTTAAGTTATTTAAGATTCAACAAGATTTTAAAAAAAGAGTTGAAATGACTTGTACAGCCAATTTGATTTTACTTAAAAATGTAAATCACAATTGCGAGTTATTAAAGTCAGGATTGTGAGATATTAATTCTGAGAAATAAGTCAGTGTTTTTTTCCTCAGAATTGGACTTTATATAAGATGAGTTTATATCTTGCAATTCTGACTTTATAACTTGCAATGTAAAATTGTAAAATATTCTGACTTTATAACTTGCAATTGTAAAATTGTAATAATAAAAAAAAAAAGGTCAGAATTGTGATATAAAAGTCACAATTATGTTTTAAATCATTTTATTCCATGGCGGAAACAAGCTTCCATAATGGGATGATGGAGTCTAGATAAGAAACCATATAATTGTTGTATTTAATGCAACTGTTTTGTATTTAAATCAAGACAATATACAGGCAAAACCATTGTTGTTTTTTTCATGCACTGGTCAATTTTGAGATTTTAGCCTAATTTTGTTCCATAACATGTTTTCTTTCAGCTAGCAGAAATAAAACATCCAAAATACACATTATTTTATTGCACTTTATGTATTTGCATCTGTAGATTTCAATTTGTATGCATATCTTTAAAGGCCGTTCGTTTTTTTTTCCCCAATCAGAAATCTCCACACCAGCAGCTTTACGTACACTAAACTTTACAGTTTTATACATATTAATATTCTGAAGGGTTTCAGATGGGTTTGTTCACACAGTTTATCATTTATATAACACGTTCTTCCTAAAAACAGGCTGTTGACAGTATTTTCAAAGTGATAAAAAGATACAACTCTAATATGTTGACAAAATCAAACAAGAATTTTGGCCCTGGCTTCATCAATGTTCAGATTTCTGTTCTGGAAATATGTGCAAATAAGTGCATATTTAATTAGACAATGACTCATTTGCCTATTTAAACATAACATTTCAGAAATCTTGTAATACAAAACAATTAAATGTACGGTGAACAATCAACTGGGGAAATATATATATATATTTTGCCTTAAACAGATATTTATTTGAGAATTCTGGGAATCCGAGATTAAGTCAGAATTGTATCTATTAATATTAAATAATATTCTGTTTAGTCTTTTTGTGGAAATATGTTGCTGATAACAAAACTCAAACTCTATACTTGAAAAGTTATAATAGAAAAGATAACATTTAACCCACTGAAAAATGTTTCAAAATACTTTTTTCGGACAAACACTAATTATCCAATTACATAAAAATAATCTATTTTCAAAGTAATAAAGTCAATGTACAAACTTTCTGCCAAAACATCACAGTTAATACAGTAAAACTGTGGGACACGTTAACTACCCCGTCATCAAAAAAGAAAGATTTAAGTATCTAACTATTGAGCAGACCAACAATAATTTACTAAAGCTTTACAGTAGTAATTATTATATTAGTCTGTACAGATATCAAATTCAGCACATGTGATGTTTTATTAAAACTTGCAGGCCTATATGATTATTGATTAAATAAGAAAATTAAAAAAAATAACATATCTGATCTCAGTGATGATTTTAGCAAGTTTTCAGTTAGATTATCTTATAAAACCATGGGTTCACTGTTCATAATTTGCACTATTGGTAATATATTTCGTAACGCTGGTCTGTGTTATAGTGCAGACAAATCTATAGGCATATCTCAGTAACTTATAGATTAAAAAGTCAAGAGTCCAGTTCCACAAACGCCTTTTATAGTAATGCTTATGCCTTATGGTGATCAAGATGGTTATGTTGGTTTCAAACACCTAGAATTCTGTAGTTTTGTGAACACAATAAAACCTAAATGGAAAACATTAAGACAGTTTTTTCCAAGCTGGGGTAAGTTGTCACATCTGATTTTGTAATGTTTTTGTTTCATGAATTGTTTTGCATTTCATAATTGTTCACAGTTTTAATTCTACAGCAAAGACAATAAATTAAATCTCTAATCCCATTTAATAATACAGATGTGTCACAGGTCCGCGTTGTGACAACATGCCCCAACAGCGGCCAACGGGTGCTTTTACCCGGTATCTTTTATACACTCGAAAAGTATTTTTTCACACCACAGGATTACACAAAAGAAGATTAAATGGTGTAAATCTTAAAAAACCTCGAGACCACTAACAACACACGTTCCCTTTAAACATTTAACCTGTTCGACACTGTGAAAGTTTTCTGTCAACTGCACGGATTCTTTATTTCCCTTACACATGATTTATTCTCTCCAAACCTTTCGTAACTTCTATTTTTATTTTATTTTATTCTGTAAGATTGTATTTTGCCCATTTAAAGTAATTTACGCGATTCTTCAGTCAGGTGTAGCGCACGAGCCTTCAGCCGCCGCGGGCGCGCGCTGGACCTCGACCTCTCCAAAAGTGCGCAAATATAACCTACCTTTCCACACGACACACCGAAACACTGCACACGGTTCTCCAGCCGCTCAAACACCGAGACAAGAGCATCTTCTGTGAGGAACTCTTCACCTGGAGCCACCAAATCCACAACTTTCGCGTAAATGTCCTTTTTATCGCCTCGCGCGCCGGAAAACACGCCGAGGCTGGCGAAGCAAAGCACTAGAACAACTCTAGTCTCCATAATCTGAGTGTTTTATCCCGTGTTTCGGTATTAAGAGGGGTTTTCTGGTGAAATAAAGGTCCGAGAGACTGCACACAAACACACACAGAGCAGCTTTAGAGATCCTCACACCTGCTCAGGTACAGGCTCTTCTAGCCCTCTGATTGGTCACTTCTCCTCCTGCTCTCAAACACGTCTCATAAAGGAGGGAAGCTTTCGTTCACCTGAACTGAGGGCTTCGGACAGGGGCTTCCCTGTGTAAATATCGCATTTCAGGACTTTGCAGCACTTGCCCTCAAGGAATAATGCCAAATATGTGATATTTAATACCCAAAATGAGCGAGAAGAGCTGCATTATGTTGAAATGAAGCACACCGGCACATCTCCTCTGAGAACAGGCCTAATGACGTGTTCATTGAATTGAGGAACTCTAATACAAATGTACATGTGACAAACAATCCAATGTATTTAATGGTAGTTCAGAAGAAGTTTGCATTTAAGACTGGATGTTTTCTTTCTAACACAGCAGTTTATCCTGTGGATGTTCATTCATCAAGACGAGAGTGGGTAACACTTTACAGTAAAGCTCATTAGTTAACATTAGTTAGTGTATTAACTAACATGAACTAACAATGAGCAATACATTTGTTACAGTATTTATCAATCTTCGTTAATGTTAGTTAATAAAAATCCAGCTGTTCATTGTTAGTTCATTTTAGTTAACGTTGATTAACTAAGTTAACAAGTACAACCTTTGATTTTAATAACATATAGCCTAAGTAAATGTTGAAATTAATATTAATTAAGATGAATAAATGGTGAAGAAGTATATTGTTCATTCTTAGTTCATGTTAACTAAGGTAGTTAACTAATGTTAACTAATGAAAATGATTGTAATGTGTTACCCAAGAGTGAACTGTAGTGAATGAAGTAAAAAATGAAGTCAGATTTTAACCAATAAAAAATTAATTGTTTCATCAGGTTGCCATATGTTTTGTGGTCATTAAAACCAATTCATATTGTGAAAACATCATCGTGCATCATGTACTTTTCTGGGCGACAACGCTGCTAATATCCAAAACATGTTTTATAGTTTTTAAGGTTTACATCTACATAGAAATGAAAAATCTGACAGGATAAGCAGCGTTTGAAGCCGTAAAATGCTGATAAACACACACCTGTGACCTCACATTGTATGCTAATGCAACTGTTGTTGCTTAGCAATAGTAAACAAGCAACTTTAATACAAAATTATCATCAATCCAACTATTTGGTGTCATTTGTCATTTAGCTTTTGCATCATAGGGTTAGCAAGGGCATTGATTAGCTTTCTTTTACCATCCCTTAAAAGGAGAAAAATACTGTAATGCACAGACTCTCTTAATTAAACAATTAATTAAATTAACTGCATGGTTTTATTCAAGTCATAAATATTATTTAACATTACTTAATCAACAAAACTCTCTCTCTCACACACACACACACACACACACACACACACACACACACACACACACACACACA
>FLSR01001860.1:0-11019 GCA_900092035.1 Leuciscus waleckii | reverse complement strand
GTGTGTGTGTGTGTGTGTGTGTGTGTGTGTGTGTGTTAATGCAGCTCAACTCCTGAGAGACAGCAGAACATCAGATCAACACATTCAGTCCATTACAGACCAGAACTACAGAACCAGCCTGTTACCAACAGCAGTCCAGAACACTATACTACACTATACACTACACTACACACTACACTACACTATCTATAGTGTGTACAGCTCACTCGTCCTCTGTATGCCAACCCTGAATGACTTACCGCATCTGCTCTAACAGAGTATCCCACAATGCAATGTGCTCAACTTCACCTTCCATTTCCAGCATGACAGATGCACTTTTAAATAAATTAAGTGCAAAAAAACACAACTTAAACAATCACCAAAGTCTTTTATTCTAATGCAAAGCTGTTTTTATATCGATGTTCATTTAATAGAAATCATCTGATATTTTACTTTGCATCCAAAATGCTCTAAATACTGAATATCAAATAGAAAAATAATCAAATGAGATGAAGCACCTTCTGTCTGAAAATCACTGGGTATTCAGAAAATAGTAAATAATATATATAAACTATTTAATACATTTAATTTAACTATAATTTATATAAATAACTAATACTATATTTTTAATTTGATAACTATTTATATATTTTATTATGAATTATTTTTAACATATAAACTGTAATACTAAACTAAAACGATATATTTAATATATAAACTATTATTATATATTTTATTGTTAATTATTTTTAACAAACTATTCTTGCGTATTTTATTATTCATTATTATTATAAACATTTACAAAATGATTGATAAACTCATACACATTTTATTATAAATGTAATACATAAACTTAAAATATAATATTTAAGCATTTAATATCTTTTTCACTCGTAACCGATAATGAGAAAATTATTTGACAAAATCAAATATACAACTATATTACAAATGCAAAATAACTTTGTGGGTGAAACTGGATGTCACTCGCGATATTAAATATGCTGCATGATAAAGTCATGATACAGTTGTGTGACTTCATGCTGGAGATGTTTAGCAGGAAATTACACCACTGTAATTGACCCCAAACCTTGTCTGTCCACATGTGCAAACGTTAAATAGGTGGAGGAAGAAGACACAAAGGCATTAATTAGTCCCTGTATTAAACCATTTAGACTTATCTTATTTTAAGACTGATTCCCTGTCCTCTTTTAAATGTTCCTGGCTGAATGGACACTTATTGGCTTTTCTAATTTTGAAACAAATGAATCAAACCAATACAGTTTGTTTAAATTTAAATATGCATACTCTATCTTGTTTTAAAGTTATTTGAATGTAGCTATTATTGGTTTGATGTCAAAATGAAAATGCAATCACTTATTTATCTCAAACACACACACGCATGTCCATAAACATACAGTACATAACATATACATATACACACACTTACACACACAAATTATCTCAAACACACACACGCATGTCCATAAACATACAGTACATAACATATACATATACACACACTTACACACACAAATATGCATATACATATACACACACTAATTTACTAATTATAGACTAATATAAACTTGTTTTATTGCCCCCTATAATCACTCTCCTATATAACATCTCATTTGATGTTTTACAGAATAAATAACTCACACTGGTTTGGCATGAGCAAATAATGACCGACATTAATGAACTTTCCCTTTAACACTCTCTTATAAATGTTCATATCTAAACATTGTAATCTGTGTCAGACTTCGTGCTATACGGGGCTAAAGTGTCCTGGCTCATAAATGTGTTATTATTTCGTGAACGCATCGGTATGCAGCATCTTTTATTCCTGAGTGAAGTTTGCTCTATTAATAACTCACGCATGAACACAATGATCATAAACAGTTGTTCTTGTTGGAAGAACACCTTCGTCTGACATCAAACCTGCAACGATGAAGTCGTGTGTGGATTTAGGAATGCAGAGCGTACGTGATAAATCCTACGTTTGATGCATTAGCCAGGATGGGTGGCATATGGACAGTTGCATATTTTGCAGGGGATTTGAGGCTGGTATGATGGGACGGGTGCGCTGGAACTAATCGAGAACACATGAGAGCGAGCAGGACCCGTCGTGACCCCCTTCATCATCACACACTACACCACATGTCCCTTCAGGGCCTCCGTAGGACAGTTCAACAAAACTGACAATCTATCATCATTTACCACAGTCCTGTAAATGCATGCGACTCACAAAAGAAGAGATGACGTTCTTCTACACAATCAAACTAAATAGAAACAGACATTGCTGTGCAACAACAACAAAAAGCATAATAACAATATTCCATATACATCTTGTGCACTATATATTCCAACTATATTCCTTCTGAAATCATAAGATGATTTTATGTGATTGTGAGGAACAGACTGAGAGTGAGAAATCTTGCCCTCCACCGTGACTCTCGCTATATTTGCATATTTAAATTTACTACACTGCAAATCATCATGTGAATTTATACTTGATTTAAATATGTAATGAATTAATAAATACATTTATTTAAATTTGCATACATAAATGTACTACTTTGCAGTTCATCATGTGACTTTATACCTAATTAAATATGTAATAAATTGATATTTAAATTTGCATATATAGGCCTACATTTACTACTTTGCAGTTCATCATGTGACTTTATACCTAATTAAATATGTAATAAATTGATATTTAAATTTGCATATATAGGCCTACATTTACTACTTTGCAGTTCATCATGTGACTTTATACCTAATTAAATATGTAATAAATTGATATTTAAATTTGCATATATAGGCCTACATTTACTACTTTGCAGTTCATCATGTGACTTTATACCTAATTAAATATGTAATAAATTGATATTTAAATTTGCATATATAGGCCTACATTTACTACTTTGCAGTTCATCATGTGACTTTATACCTAATTAAATATGTAATAAATTGATATTTAAATTTGCATATATAGGCCTACATTTACTACTTTGCAGTTCATCATGTGACTTTATACCTAATTAAATATGTAATAAATTGATATTTAAATTTGCATATATAGGCCTACATTTACTACTTTGCAGTTCATCATGTGACTTTATACCTAATTAAATATGTAATAAATTGATATTTAAATTTGCATATATAGGCCTACATTTACTACTTTGCAGTTCATCATGTGACTTTATACCTAATTAAATATGTAATAAATTGATATTTAAATTTGCATATATAGGCCTACATTTACTACTTTGCAGTTCATCATGTGACTTTATACCTAATTAAATATGTAATAAATTGATATTTAAATTTGCATATATAGGCCTACATTTACTACTTTGCAGTTCATCATGTGACTTTATACCTAATTAAATATGTAATAAATTGATATTTAAATTTGCATATATAGGCCTACATTTACTACTTTGCAGTTCATCATGTGACTTTATACCTAATTAAATATGTAATAAATTGATATTTAAATTTGCATATATAGGCCTACATTTACTACTTTGCAGTTCATCATGTGACTTTATACCTAATTAAATATGTAATAAATTGATATTTAAATTTGCATATATAGGCCTACATTTACTACTTTGCAGTTCATCATGTGACTTTATACCTAATTAAATATGTAATAAATTGATATTTAAATTTGCATATATAGGCCTACATTTACTACTTTGCAGTTCATCATGTGACTTTATACCTAATTAAATATGTAATAAATTGATATTTAAATTTGCATATATAGGCCTACATTTACTACTTTGCAGTTCATCATGTGACTTTATACCTAATTAAATATGTAATAAATTGATATTTAAATTTGCATATATAGGCCTACATTTACTACTTTGCAGTTCATCATGTGACTTTATACCTAATTAAATATGTAATAAATTGATATTTAAATTTGCATATATAGGCCTACATTTACTACTTTGCAGTTCATCATGTGACTTTATACCTAATTAAATATGTAATAAATTGATATTTAAATTTGCATATATAGGCCTACATTTACTACTTTGCAGTTCATCATGTGACTTTATACCTAATTAAATATGTAATAAATTGATATTTAAATTTGCATATATAGGCCTACATTTACTACTTTGCAGTTCATCATGTGACTTTATACCTAATTAAATATGTAATAAATTGATATTTAAATTTGCATATATAGGCCTACATTTACTACTTTGCAGTTCATCATGTGACTTTATACCTAATTAAATATGTAATAAATTGATATTTAAATTTGCATATATAGGCCTACATTTACTACTTTGCAGTTCATCATGTGACTTTATACCTAATTAAATATGTAATAAATTGATATTTAAATTTGCATATATAGGCCTACATTTACTACTTTGCAGTTCATCATGTGACTTTATACCTAATTAAATATGTAATAAATTGATATTTAAATTTGCATATATAGGCCTACATTTACTACTTTGCAGTTCATCATGTGACTTTATACCTAATTAAATATGTAATAAATTGATATTTAAATTTGCATATATAGGCCTACATTTACTACTTTGCAGTTCATCATGTGACTTTATACCTAATTAAATATGTAATAAATTGATATTTAAATTTGCATATATAGGCCTACATTTACTACTTTGCAGTTCATCATGTGACTTTATACCTAATTAAATATGTAATAAATTGATATTTAAATTTGCATATATAGGCCTACATTTACTACTTTGCAGTTCATCATGTGACTTTATACCTAATTAAATATGTAATAAATTGATATTTAAATTTGCATATATAGGCCTACATTTACTACTTTGCAGTTCATCATGTGACTTTATACCTAATTAAATATGTAATAAATTGATATTTAAATTTGCATATATAGGCCTACATTTACTACTTTGCAGTTCATCATGTGACTTTATACCTAATTAAATATGTAATAAATTGATATTTAAATTTGCATATATAGGCCTACATTTACTACTTTGCAGTTCATCATGTGACTTTATACCTAATTAAATATGTAATAAATTGATATTTAAATTTGCATATATAGGCCTACATTTACTACTTTGCAGTTCATCATGTGACTTTATACCTAATTAAATATGTAATAAATTGATATTTAAATTTGCATATATAGGCCTACATTTACTACTTTGCAGTTCATCATGTGACTTTATACCTAATTAAATATGTAATAAATTGATATTTAAATTTGCATATATAGGCCTACATTTACTACTTTGCAGTTCATCATGTGACTTTATACCTAATTAAATATGTAATAAATTGATATTTAAATTTGCATATATAGGCCTACATTTACTACTTTGCAGTTCATCATGTGACTTTATACCTAATTAAATATGTAATAAATTGATATTTAAATTTGCATATATAGGCCTACATTTACTACTTTGCAGTTCATCATGTGACTTTATACCTAATTAAATATGTAATAAATTGATATTTAAATTTGCATATATAGGCCTACATTTACTACTTTGCAGTTCATCATGTGACTTTATACCTAATTAAATATGTAATAAATTGATATTTAAATTTGCATATATAGGCCTACATTTACTACTTTGCAGTTCATCATGTGACTTTATACCTAATTAAATATGTAATAAATTGATATTTAAATTTGCATATATAGGCCTACATTTACTACTTTGCAGTTCATCATGTGACTTTATACCTAATTAAATATGTAATAAATTGATATTTAAATTTGCATATATAGGCCTACATTTACTACTTTGCAGTTCATCATGTGACTTTATACCTAATTAAATATGTAATAAATTGATATTTAAATTTGCATATATAGGCCTACATTTACTACTTTGCAGTTCATCATGTGACTTTATACCTAATTAAATATGTAATAAATTGATATTTAAATTTGCATATATAGGCCTACATTTACTACTTTGCAGTTCATCATGTGACTTTATACCTAATTAAATATGTAATAAATTGATATTTAAATTTGCATATATAGGCCTACATTTACTACTTTGCAGTTCATCATGTGACTTTATACCTAATTAAATATGTAATAAATTGATATTTAAATTTGCATATATAGGCCTACATTTACTACTTTGCAGTTCATCATGTGACTTTATACCTAATTAAATATGTAATAAATTGATATTTAAATTTGCATATATAGGCCTACATTTACTACTTTGCAGTTCATCATGTGACTTTATACCTAATTAAATATGTAATAAATTGATATTTAAATTTGCATATATAGGCCTACATTTACTACTTTGCAGTTCATCATGTGACTTTATACCTAATTAAATATGTAATAAATTGATATTTAAATTTGCATATATAGGCCTACATTTACTACTTTGCAGTTCATCATGTGACTTTATACCTAATTAAATATGTAATAAATTGATATTTAAATTTGCATATATAGGCCTACATTTACTACTTTGCAGTTCATCATGTGACTTTATACCTAATTAAATATGTAATAAATTGATATTTAAATTTGCATATATAGGCCTACATTTACTACTTTGCAGTTCATCATGTGACTTTATACCTAATTAAATATGTAATAAATTGATATTTAAATTTGCATATATAGGCCTACATTTACTACTTTGCAGTTCATCATGTGACTTTATACCTAATTAAATATGTAATAAATTGATATTTAAATTTGCATATATAGGCCTACATTTACTACTTTGCAGTTCATCATGTGACTTTATACCTAATTAAATATGTAATAAATTGATATTTAAATTTGCATATATAGGCCTACATTTACTACTTTGCAGTTCATCATGTGACTTTATACCTAATTAAATATGTAATAAATTGATATTTAAATTTGCATATATAGGCCTACATTTACTACTTTGCAGTTCATCATGTGACTTTATACCTAATTAAATATGTAATAAATTGATATTTAAATTTGCATATATAGGCCTACATTTACTACTTTGCAGTTCATCATGTGACTTTATACCTAATTAAATATGTAATAAATTGATATTTAAATTTGCATATATAGGCCTACATTTACTACTTTGCAGTTCATCATGTGACTTTATACCTAATTAAATATGTAATAAATTGATATTTAAATTTGCATATATAGGCCTACATTTACTACTTTGCAGTTCATCATGTGACTTTATACCTAATTAAATATGTAATAAATTGATATTTAAATTTGCATATATAGGCCTACATTTACTACTTTGCAGTTCATCATGTGACTTTATACCTAATTAAATATGTAATAAATTGATATTTAAATTTGCATATATAGGCCTACATTTACTACTTTGCAGTTCATCATGTGACTTTATACCTAATTAAATATGTAATAAATTGATATTTAAATTTGCATATATAGGCCTACATTTACTACTTTGCAGTTCATCATGTGACTTTATACCTAATTAAATATGTAATAAATTGATATTTAAATTTGCATATATAGGCCTACATTTACTACTTTGCAGTTCATCATGTGACTTTATACCTAATTAAATATGTAATAAATTGATATTTAAATTTGCATATATAGGCCTACATTTACTACTTTGCAGTTCATCATGTGACTTTATACCTAATTAAATATGTAATAAATTGATATTTAAATTTGCATATATAGGCCTACATTTACTACTTTGCAGTTCATCATGTGACTTTATACCTAATTAAATATGTAATAAATTGATATTTAAATTTGCATATATAGGCCTACATTTACTACTTTGCAGTTCATCATGTGACTTTATACCTAATTAAATATGTAATAAATTGATATTTAAATTTGCATATATAGGCCTACATTTACTACTTTGCAGTTCATCATGTGACTTTATACCTAATTAAATATGTAATAAATTGATATTTAAATTTGCATATATAGGCCTACATTTACTACTTTGCAGTTCATCATGTGACTTTATACCTAATTAAATATGTAATAAATTGATATTTAAATTTGCATATATAGGCCTACATTTACTACTTTGCAGTTCATCATGTGACTTTATACCTAATTAAATATGTAATAAATTGATATTTAAATTTGCATATATAGGCCTACATTTACTACTTTGCAGTTCATCATGTGACTTTATACCTAATTAAATATGTAATAAATTGATATTTAAATTTGCATATATAGGCCTACATTTACTACTTTGCAGTTCATCATGTGACTTTATACCTAATTAAATATGTAATAAATTGATATTTAAATTTGCATATATAGGCCTACATTTACTACTTTGCAGTTCATCATGTGACTTTATACCTAATTAAATATGTAATAAATTGATATTTAAATTTGCATATATAGGCCTACATTTACTACTTTGCAGTTCATCATGTGACTTTATACCTAATTAAATATGTAATAAATTGATATTTAAATTTGCATATATAGGCCTACATTTACTACTTTGCAGTTCATCATGTGACTTTATACCTAATTAAATATGTAATAAATTGATATTTAAATTTGCATATATAGGCCTACATTTACTACTTTGCAGTTCATCATGTGACTTTATACC
This sequence comes from Leuciscus waleckii, assembly GCA_900092035.1. NCBI lineage: Eukaryota > Metazoa > Chordata > Actinopteri > Cypriniformes > Leuciscidae > Leuciscus > Leuciscus waleckii. The sequence goes on along the minus strand of FLSR01001860.1, from coordinate 2,434 downwards.
TAATTAAATATGTAATAAATTGATATTTAAATTTGCATATATAGGCCTACATTTACTACTTTGCAGTTCATCATGTGACTTTATACCTAATTAAATATGTAATAAATTGATATTTAAATTTGCATATATAGGCCTACATTTACTACTTTGCAGTTCATCATGTGACTTTATACCTAATTAAATATGTAATAAATTGATATTTAAATTTGCATATATAGGCCTACATTTACTACTTTGCAGTTCATCATGTGACTTTATACCTAATTAAATATGTAATAAATTGATATTTAAATTTGCATATATAGGCCTACATTTACTACTTTGCAGTTCATCATGTGACTTTATACCTAATTAAATATGTAATAAATTGATATTTAAATTTGCATATATAGGCCTACATTTACTACTTTGCAGTTCATCATGTGACTTTATACCTAATTAAATATGTAATAAATTGATATTTAAATTTGCATATATAGGCCTACATTTACTACTTTGCAGTTCATCATGTGACTTTATACCTAATTAAATATGTAATAAATTGATATTTAAATTTGCATATATAGGCCTACATTTACTACTTTGCAGTTCATCATGTGACTTTATACCTAATTAAATATGTAATAAATTGATATTTAAATTTGCATATATAGGCCTACATTTACTACTTTGCAGTTCATCATGTGACTTTATACCTAATTAAATATGTAATAAATTGATATTTAAATTTGCATATATAGGCCTACATTTACTACTTTGCAGTTCATCATGTGACTTTATACCTAATTAAATATGTAATAAATTGATATTTAAATTTGCATATATAGGCCTACATTTACTACTTTGCAGTTCATCATGTGACTTTATACCTAATTAAATATGTAATAAATTGATATTTAAATTTGCATATATAGGCCTACATTTACTACTTTGCAGTTCATCATGTGACTTTATACCTAATTAAATATGTAATAAATTGATATTTAAATTTGCATATATAGGCCTACATTTACTACTTTGCAGTTCATCATGTGACTTTATACCTAATTAAATATGTAATAAATTGATATTTAAATTTGCATATATAGGCCTACATTTACTACTTTGCAGTTCATCATGTGACTTTATACCTAATTAAATATGTAATAAATTGATATTTAAATTTGCATATATAGGCCTACATTTACTACTTTGCAGTTCATCATGTGACTTTATACCTAATTAAATATGTAATAAATTGATATTTAAATTTGCATATATAGGCCTACATTTACTACTTTGCAGTTCATCATGTGACTTTATTGTGTGTGTGTGTGTGTGTGTGTGTGTGTGCGCATGTGTGCGTGTGTGTGTGTGTGTGTATTAATGTCAAATTTTACGGTATGTATTTATTGTTCTGCTATATAGTGCTGTTAAATACTGTAAAATATTGATTTAAAAAATACTGTAAATTATATTATTACATTATTGTTAAGTGATTTATAAATGAGAGTTAAAATAATCTGAACGCATTAAAGTAATGAGAATTTAGGGGGTAATTGTGTTCAATTGTCATCAAAACGACACAATCCATGAAAAAATAAAATAAAATAATCTTTATGTTCCTAACACAGGCTTAATCTAAATTTATTTTCATTAAGAAAAAAATATGATATCCTGATCTTCATAGTGTGAAAAATGATAGAAACCTGTATATTTTCAAGCTAAAAACAAACAAAACAAATTTTCAGAAGTGCTGTTTTATACAGTAGCTTTGATCACACAGAAGAAACGGGGTCTGGTCTCACATAAACACAGTTAGTGAGTGTTATTGTGTGTCTCACGTTACCGTCGCCCGCATCACGACACCCGTTTGAGGCTTTCGGCTGCGGGTGAAACTCCCGCACATTCCTCAGCCGCTTCTAAAACACAACACACTCCCGTCAGCATCAGTGTGTGTTCCTGCCACTCGACCCGCCACGCTCCAGCGGCGGGAGGCGATTACTGCGCTATCGTGTTCGATCGTGTAAAGTCATTGTAATTGTTTTGGTACTGTGATATAACAGGCCTTTGTGCGCTCAGGTGCGCTGCAGCTCAGGTGTGTGTGTGTGGAAACACGATCCGCAGAGAGAGAGAGAGAGAGAGAGAGAGTGGAGGATTAATGCCAAATCCCCTTCATTCATGAGCGATCAGCACCAGAGGTGTTACACTGACAGCTGGCTACAGTAAATACATATTATATTATAAATATTATATACTTTGTTAATTACAAATAAATATTATATTATTTTATATTCATATAAAAACATATTTTTTATTAAAGAAAACAAAGCATGGAGGTTTATTGTTTATTGCTCTGCCATGAATTTAATACTTGTTTAATTAAATATTTTTATTTGTTAAAAAATTGCTAAAAATTACTATCAAGGCCAGAATTGTTACAACATACATTTTT
>FLSR01001790.1:6780-44240 GCA_900092035.1 Leuciscus waleckii | reverse complement strand
ATGTCCATGTCATTTATTTATTTTTTTAATAAATATACAGTATATATATATATATATCTTGCCTAACTTATCTTGACGAGTTACAGTAATGCTGAACACAAAACAGTTCATTTGAGTTTTATCTGGGCTCAGAAAAATAATCTTGTTTCCCTTTGAATAAATTTGTCTGACTCCATCGGCTGATCTTTGTTCTTGTTTTAAACACAAACTCACTTCATTTTGATGCATTTTTCAAGTCTTAATATCTTCAGTTATTGTTCTTCTCCAGTAAATGTGTCTTGATTAAGAATGTTTCGATATTTGATCTGGAAACGAGACAGAAACACTGAGGAAGAACATCATGATTCTGCAGTGTAACGAGTTCATCATTAAAAACATGGATTTGAATTGGTTTTCAGGACTTTATTTGTTCGATTCAAACTCAACGCAACACAATTATGGATGTTTGTTTATCATTTCAAAACTGATGGGACACAGCGAGACTGAAATATGAAGATGTGTTTAAGTGCGACATGCAGGAAACCCTTACGAGGCTTGTGTTTCCAGCCCTATAAACACTGTTAACTCTCAGATGAAGGACTCTCTCCAGCTCTGATTAATCTCAGCATTACAGCCGTTACACTAATCACTGCCACATGTAGACTCGCTGCGCTGGCTCTGGGTGTGTCCACCATTTACCAGTTACAGGACGCAAGGCAGGATTTCATAAAGTATATAAAGTTCAATCTAAAGCACTTCGAGAAGAAACCGCAGGAAGTGTCTAAAATAAAGTCTGATTTTACTTCTGTAAGCTGCGTGTAAATAAACTCGGCTCATATTTCTGCACAAGATGTTTATGAATAATTGCTTTTAATAGTTTCCATATGTTTTATTAATTCATGATGCTATTAAAATAAAATTAGGTTGAAAGATCAAAGATGCTCGGTTTGAATTAGGTTGCATTTTATATGACATAAATATATCAATAATATTTTAATATTGTTTGGATTTTTATTAATATTTAGATTTTTATTTATTTTTTACCCCTTTAATTTTAATTAAAGTTTTAGTAATTTTACGTTTTTTTTGTAATTTTTTATAGTTTTTTTTTTTTTTTTTTTTTTTACAAATATGTCTATATAGTTTTTTTTTAATCACTTTTTATTTCAGTTTTAGTTTTAGTTATATTATTACATCAAGTTAAAAAAAATTGAAATGTTGCCCAGGCAACATGTTGAAATTAAATCAGTTTGAGTTTTATTTTATTTAAAGCAACAATTTTGGGGTTTCAGTTAACTATAATAACCCTGATATATAATATATATTTGTTATATTAAAATATTAGAAATACATGATTGTTGCAAATGTAACATTATGAAATACATTAAACTCCATCTAAACAGCATTTTGATCATTCATTTTCAAATAATTTTATGCAGCATTTATGAGCTTATATTAATTGAGAGACTGACTGGAGAATTATTATTTACTTATAATAAACTAGAAAGCAACAAGCTAATGAAAAATTGTGAATGATTTCACATTAATTGAGAGCAGTTACATATTCATACACATAATAACCAAAAATCTGTTGAAAAAAAAACTCAGTGAACATATAAAACACTTCAGATGTGACTAAACGCCCAACAGACTAAGAAACAACACAAGCGTTCACAACCTTTATGTATTTTAATCATTTTTACAGTGTGTAATAGTTCTGGAACAAACTGAGCGGGAACATATTCATGAGAAAAACAAAAACATACATCATGTGCGATGATGAGAAGATTTATGAGCCGAGAGAAAGAGACGAGAACAAAATCAACCGAAAAACAAAGAGGAAGAATGAGAGACGAATGCTGGAGAGATATCAGTGATCAGAGGAGAAACCAAGGAGAAAAATGCAGACAAATATACAGTTATTTCATGAAAACAAGACATGTAGAATCTGCAGCAATGAATCTCCTGCTGTCAACAAATAAATAAAACCAACAGAAATCCTTCAAACATGTATAGAAATGGCCAACGAGCAGATGAACGACCAAACATATGGCATGAAAGAGTTTTGTGTTCTCAAACTGAGAAAATATTCATATTAATGTGTTCAGACGGCAATTCATTCCCAATTACTGTCCGAACCTGAAGTCTCCTCATAAACGCAGAGATGGGAATGAATTAAAGATGATCAATAAAAACCTCCACGTCGATCGATCACTGTCTGAACGGGCCATAGGTCGTGGTTTCCAGATTTATCATCATTAATAGTTGATTAAATAAGAGCTAAAATGCTCTCAAGGTTTAGTTTGCAGAAACCGACTGCAACCGTTTACGGACATAAAGAACATTAATACAAAAATAATGGGTAACACTTCACAGTCTCATTTGTTCATATTAGTCAATGCATTAATAACTAAACTAACATGAACTAGCAATGAGAAATATATCTTTACAGCATTTATTAACCATAATGTTAATCAAAATGTTCATGTTAGTTCACACTGCATAATTACTGTTGCCAAAATGACTGAATTTTTCTTATTTTAATGAAATGAATGTATTATATTTTACTGAAATAATGAGTTTTATTTAGTATTTTTTTTTGTTTTTATGGCATTTTATGGTACTAAGTTATATTTATGCAGTAGTTATAATCCATTTATTCACTTTTTGAGCCATAAATCTAAACAAGTCGCACTCTAAATTCGAGTTTGATATCTCAAAAAATGAGTTTTCAGTGAGACGTTGTTTGGCCGCAGTACCGAACGCTTCCACTAGAGGACATTCGTCTCATTCATCTTCATTGTGCTCAGTTCTGACCGCGAGGAGCACAAGTGTGTTTTTTCAGGACCATTTACCGTTTCGAAACATCCGAATATTCATTTTTATTTGCATCCACATTGCAAGTGCCGAACCCTTTACCAAATATCGTACCATTGCGATGAACAAAAAAAAGTTATTTTTATTTTAAATAAATAAATGTAAATTTGCACCAGATTAAGAGCACCAGATTAACATGAGCTAAGATTAATAAATTCTGTACACGTGTTCTTCATTGTTAGTTCACGTTAACTAATAATAACAGATAACTTATTGAACAGTGTTACCAAATATAATATGCTACATTAGACAAAACAATGAAGTAGACAGTAATTAGTGATTGAATCCTTATTAGCACCAAATCTCAGTGTTGATACCTGATGACGAGCAGGTCGAGATAAACGAGTACACTGAACCCAACAACCGTACAGTGTAACTTCACAGAACGAGGCTGGAATCTTTGGTCGTTTGATTTTATTACAAGGAATTATATCGTGCACACGATTTACTTAAAACTAGGGAACACATTTTTATATCATACGTACGATTTACTTAAAATGAGGAACCGAATTATATCGTACGCACGATTTGCTTAAAATGAGGAAACAAATTATATCGTACGTACGATTTACTTCAAATGAGGAAACGAATTATATCACAGGAAACCAATTATATTGTGCGCACGATTTGCTTAAAATGAGGGAACGAATTGTATCGTGCGTACGATTTACTTAAAATGAGGAAACGAATTGTATCGTGAGGAAACTAATTATATCGTATGCTCGATTTACTTAAAATGAGGAAACAAATTATATCGTACGCATGATTTACTTAAAATGAGGAAACGAATTATATCACAGGAAACCAATTATATTGTGCGCACGATTTGCTTAAAATGAGGGAACGAATTGTATCGTGCGTACGATTTACTTAAAATGAGGAAACGAATTGTATCGTGAGGAAACTAATTATATCGTATGCTCGATTTACTTAAAATGAGGAAACAAATTATATCGTACGCATGATTTACTTAAAATGAGGAAAGCAATTATATCGTGAGGAAACTAATTATATCGTACACTCGATTTACTTAAAATGAGGAAACAAATTATATCGTACGCATGATTTATTTAAAATGAGGAAACCAATTATATCGTGAGGAAACTAATTATATCGTACACTCGATTTACTTAAAATGAGGAAACAAATTATATCGTACGCATGATTTATTTAAAATGAGGAAACCAATTATATCGTGAGGAAACTAATTATATCGTACACTCGATTTACTTAAAATGAGGAAACAAATTATATCGTACGCATGATTTATTTAAAATGAGGAAACCAATTATATCGTGAGGAAACTAATTATATCGTACACTCGATTTACTTAAAATGAGGAAACAAATTATATCGTACGCATGATTTATTTAAAATGAGGAAACCAATTATATCGTGAGGAAACTAATTATATCGTACACTCGATTTACTTAAAATGAGGAAACAAATTATATCGTACGCATGATTTATTTAAAATGAGGAAACTACGTAAGATTTACTTAAAATGAGGAAACGAATTGTAAATATTTGTGTCCGCATGTCATGTGCAGGGCTCAGTACATTTCTGTTTAGTTTCTAATATTTTTTGCAAGTGCATTTGAGACGAAGACTGAACGATGAGGTATTTCTTTCATTTGTCAAGTTTTCCTTGAGTGTTTCAGTCCACGTCGTATTATCGCAACAATTGTCAGATCGCTAAACGCTGATATGTTTATATCCACTGCAAAAATATCAAGCTATTTGGAAAATGCCTGCAGGTTGTGTTTAATATTTTAAAAACTAATTTCACATCACAAACTAAAAACAAAAAAATACTAACAAAAATTATTTTCCTCTGTACAAGTCGACGTCAGACCACGAGCACCAGTTTAAAATTATTAAATAATATAGATATATATAACCGAACTTAAAAATACTCATTCTGTACAAAGATACAAATATAATATACAATAAATGGCTGCTGGGTAATTGTCATAATAATAATAAAAATATTAAACTCTTATACACAAATATACACTTGTGTTTTAGATTACAGAACCTAAGACTAACTCAAACTCCAGTTTTCGTACGAATAAAATCGCATGAATGATTTGTGGTTTTTAGACAATACAGTGATGTTCCTCCTCAGTGTTTCTGTCTTGTTCTTCAGCTCAAATATTGAAAGTTTCTTAAATCAAGAGACATTTACTGGAGAAGCAAAATCATATAAGATATTAAGAATGTTTCAATATTTGTACTGGAAAACAAGACAGAAACACTGAGGAGGAACATCATTTTTTGCGGTGTAATTAATCTGTGTGTGTTTAACGTGAGTGAAATCTGCCTGTGTGGCCTAGAGATTCGCTCTGACTCTCATTATAAACAGTAAACTGCTGAGCTTTGCTCTTTCTGAACGATGCTCAAGCAAACCGGTGCGAACACAACCCTTGAAGGGGTGTATAATGTCCCTTTACAAGACGTCAAACAACTCTCTGATGTCCCCAGAGTGTGTCTGTGAAATTTTTGTTTGTTGTAATCCTTAAAAAGTGATTTCTGTAAAAGAAAATATCTCCCTTTGCTTTGAGCTTTGAGCGTTGTAACTTTGCAGACGTTGTTATGACAAACAGCAACATTACACACTAACTAAAGTTAGGAAAGTGAAATGCAGGAATGCAGAATCCCTGAAAACATTCAAAAGAGCTGAAAACTCATCTCTTCGTGAGCACTTAACCTCTTAAAAATGATAATAATCATAATAATAATTCCTTTAGTCCTCCCTTGCCTGGCGTCTGCTACTCTGAGCAATGCCTGAGCTGTGTGTTTGAGCACTTCTTGTGTTGTTCTGCATCTTCATGACGACTCGCTTGCTTTAGTCCTCTTTTGTACGTCACTTTGGACAAATGCGTCTGCTAAATTACTAAATGTAAATGTAAATGAAATCACAATGAACCAGCTTTTAACCCGTGATGATTCAGTGGGACAGGAGCGTCTGGGTTTGGGACAGGAGTGGGACACACACACACACACACACACACACACACACACACACACACACACAGATCTGCTATCGTACCGGCTTCCACGGGCGTCTGAGCCAGAGAGAGCCGGGACAGGGCTGGCCGTTGCATCGCTCCACATCGAGAGGCTTCTCCAGAACATCACAGTTCTGCTCGTTTAATCGCTGACCGTTCGGACGCTGGCAAACCACCAGCCGAGTCCGCTGAAATTCACTTTAAAGAAAGGCTTTCTACAAAAACAAACTTAATGAAGTGGTCAAAATCATGTCTGCCAACTCCATTTGTCTCCCAATATTTTCGGGATCATCTTATTCATGCTTTTCACTTTTCATATAATCAACATAAAATTAAAAATATATATATATTATTTAAAATATATTTTTGTTAGATTACAATAATATTATCATTCACAAAGTATCATTAAATAATGAATTAATAAAGATAAAATATATGAATGATAAATATAACATATCAAAATATAACTATATAACTATGTAATAATTATCATTAGTACTTATTGAGACTTTTTTACGACTGAATATTTATAATTAATATTTATTTTGACTTGTTGGACATTAAGGATTGGAAAAGAATACACAATAAAACAATAAAATAATAATTGTATTATAAATAACTCAAATCAATTAGTAAAAATAACTATACAAATATAAAAAAAAATAATAACATAAATATTTGAATAATGAACAAAATAATATTATTTAAAATATATTATTATTACTACATTGTTATACTATTATTGTACAAAATAATCATGTAAAAATAATAATTAAATAAAAAATAAAAAATAAATATGTAAATATAATAACAATCATTACTAAGTCCATATTGAGACATTTTGGTAGTGAATCAATATTTTATATTTACAATCAATATTTCTCTTGACTTTAATGAATCAAATAAATATTTATTACAAATATTATTATTCAAAATACTTATTATTCAATATAAAATAATAATCATTAAACATAATATATAAAAATAAACAAATTTATTAGAATAAATAATATTTCCTCCCCCACTAGCTGGCATTTGAACTATTTTAATCGTGTTAAGATGAAGTCAGGATACCCTTACATTAACATGATGTTAATTTGACTCATCATCATCATCATCATCATCATCATCATCATCATCATCAGTGAGTCTCACCTCCCCCCAGATGCCGTAGTTCCAGTGAGGGCAGGGTCCCGAATCGCAGCTCTTTGATTGGTCGGGTTTGACCCTCTCGTCACAGTGATTGGTGCTTCGGCCTTCAGCGTCCTGACAGACCACGACCCGTCGCTGAGATCCGCCTTCACACGTGCTGGAACACTGAACACACACACACACACACCAGTCTGAGCACATGCACCACTAAATTGTGTAATATATTTGAGTGAATCTGTGCCTGTAAACATACTGTTGATTTATAATCGCCTTTCAACACTCTCATCAGCTCATATTCTCACATTAATGCCAGACGGAGGTCGACGTCACATGACTTTCTGCATAAGCTCATGTTCCTACAGCAATATACCGTCTCTTACAGCCTGTGTTATATTGCGCTATCTTCATATGTTCAGACAAACAACACTAATAAAACCCTCACACTGTGAGTCACACACACACACACACACATTCTGGATCTCATCCAGTCCCAGCATGCATCTGGGCTTTTGCAGCGGATCAAAGCTAATGGGCACATGTGCTGATGAAGAGAACTGAAGTCAGACGACAGAATCTCTGGTGAGGAGCGTGAAATATGAACGCAAACAAACAGGATCAACACACGCTACACACATCACTGCTGCAGGAAACACTACTGACATTAATAATGATCGGGCAATAATATATCATCATCTTTCAGTTTGAACATTTTAGTCATGTTAGACATGTTATAAAGGAGCTAATATGAAAATTCATGATACAATAAGCTGTTGTGTTATGGCCAATAATTGATAAATAAATTATTTTTACATAGTTATATATATATATATATATATATATATATATATATATATATATATATAGTCAAAAGAATGGTCCAAAAAGTTAAGAGAAGGTCTCATCGCCCCTCACATGGAACAGGAAAAGAAAGCGAAGACACTAAATGTTCTTTAAGACACCGTTGGAAGCATAGTTCACCAGTTCAGAGTTAAAGGAACAGTGGTTACTCTCCCTGGACGGGGCAGAAAAAGGAAGATATCAACAGCTGAACCAGATTTCTGAGAAGGCCGGTTCAGAGAAACCCTGGAGTGACTGAAGAAGACCTGTAGCAAGACCCGGTGGCCTCGTACTAAACGCATGCCAGAACTCCAGGACTACACCACTACTGACCCAAACACACAAGAAAAGTGCTCAAAATATAAGCCACAGAAGTTTTGGGATTCTGTTCTGTGGAGCGATGAAACTAAACTGGATCTGTTCGGCCCTCTGGATCAGCGGTGTGTCTGGAGGAGGGGAATGAACATCAGCTGAAAAACTCTATCCACAGTTCAGCATGTGGAGCTTGTGATGCTCTCGCTGATTTATATCCTCCGGCACTGGAAAACTGTGTGGAAGACAAGATGGATTTATTGAAGTATCAGGAAATCCTAGGAGAAAACGTCATTCCATCAGTGAGGAAGCTGAAGCTTGGACCTTCAACAGGAAAATGATCCCAAGCATTCCACAAATTCCACCAAGGCTTGGTTGCAGAAGAAGTCCTGGGAGATACAGTGGCATCACAGTCTCCTGACCCGAACCCCATAGAACATCTCTGGTGGGATTTGAAGGCGGCGGCTGTAGCAAACTCAAGAATATTCCTGATCTGGAGGCCATTGCTCATGAGGAACGTGCTCAGATCCCTGAGGAACGCTCCCAGAAGCCGCTGTCTGCTATACATGTTGTTTGCAGCAGCTCATTACAGCAAAAGGGTGTTTTACTAAGCGCTAAAGATGCTTACCATGAAAGGGAAACCTCAATTTGAGATTGATGAAATTGTGTGTGTGTGTGTGTGTGTGTTGCCCTCACCGCTCCCCACGGGCCGGTCCTCCACTGGCTCTCTGTCTCTGTGTGTGTGTGTGTGTGTGTGTGTGTGTGTGGCTCTCACCGCTCCCCACGGGCCGGTCCTCCACTGGTTCTCTGCGGGGATGTTCCAGCTGTGGCTGCCGGGGTCGGGGGGGAAGTAAGGCTGGTTGTTGGGCCACTGGTAGGAGGACTGGCAGGGCGCCGACACACACTCCTGCTCAGCGCTGGGACGCTCGTCTGGGACACAGAACGACTCGTCCACCTGATGGTGATGGTTCATACACACGACCCGCCGTGTGGATCGACCCACACCACACGACACCGAACACTGGGGAGCACACACACCAACCAGATTTAAAACAGTGGATGGATGGATGGATGGATGGATGGATGGATGGATGGATGGATGGATGGATGGATGGATAAAAGTGCATCTATCATGATAAAAGTGCATCTATCCATCATAAAAGTGCATCTATCATGATAAAAGTGCATCTATCCATCATAAAAGTGCATCTATCATGATAAAAGTGCATCTATCCATCATAAAAGTGCATCTATCATGATAAAAGTGCATCTATCCATCATAAAAGTGCATCTATCATGATAAAAGTGCATCTATCCATCATAAAAGTGCATCTATCATGATAAAAGTGCATCTATCCATCATAAAAGTGCATCTATCATGATAAAAGTGCATCTATCCATCATAAAAGTGCATCTATCATGATAAAAGTGCATCTATCCATCATAAAAGTGCATCTATCATGATAAAAGTGCATCTATCCATCATAAAAGTGCATCTATCATGATAAAAGTGCATCTATCCATCATAAAAGTGCATCTATCATGATAAAAGTGCATCTATCCATCATAAAAGTGCATCTATCATGATAAAAGTGCATCTATCCATCATAAAAGTGCATCTATCATGATAAAAGTGCATCTATCCATCATAAAAGTGCATCTATCATGATAAAAGTGCATCTATCCATCATAAAAGTGCATCTATCATGATAAAAGTGCATCTATCCATCATAAAAGTGCATCTATCATGATAAAAGTGCATCTATCCATCATAAAAGTGCATCTATCATGATAAAAGTGCATCTATCCATCATAAAAGTGCATCTATCATGATAAAAGTGCATCTATCCATCATAAAAGTGCATCTATCATGATAAAAGTGCATCTATCCATCATAAAAGTGCATCTATCATGATAAAAGTGCATCTATCCATCATAAAAGTGCATCTATCATGATAAAAGTGCATCTATCCATCATAAAAGTGCATCTATCATGATAAAAGTGCATCTATCCATCATAAAAGTGCATCTATCATGATAAAAGTGCATCTATCCATCATAAAAGTGCATCTATCATGATAAAAGTGCATCTATCCATCATAAAAGTGCATCTATCATGATAAAAGTGCATCTATCCATCATAAAAGTGCATCTATCATGATAAAAGTGCATCTATCCATCATAAAAGTGCATCTATCATGATAAAAGTGCATCTATCCATCATAAAAGTGCATCTATCATGATAAAAGTGCATCTATCCATCATAAAAGTGCATCTATCATGATAAAAGTGCATCTATCCATCATAAAAGTGCATCTATCATGATAAAAGTGCATCTATCCATCATAAAAGTGCATCTATCATGATAAAAGTGCATCTATCCATCATAAAAGTGCATCTATCATGATAAAAGTGCATCTATCCATCATAAAAGTGCATCTATCATGATAAAAGTGCATCTATCCATCATAAAAGTGCATCTATCATGATAAAAGTGCATCTATCCATCATAAAAGTGCATCTATCATGATAAAAGTGCATCTATCCATCATAAAAGTGCATCTATCATGATAAAAGTGCATCTATCCATCATAAAAGTGCATCTATCATGATAAAAGTGCATCTATCCATCATAAAAGTGCATCTATCATGATAAAAGTGCATCTATCCATCATAAAAGTGCATCTATCATGATAAAAGTGCATCTATCCATCATAAAAGTGCATCTATCATGATAAAAGTGCATCTATCCATCATAAAAGTGCATCTATCATGATAAAAGTGCATCTATCCATCATAAAAGTGCATCTATCATGATAAAAGTGCATCTATCCATCATAAAAGTGCATCTATCATGATAAAAGTGCATCTATCCATCATAAAAGTGCATCTATCATGATAAAAGTGCATCTATCCATCATAAAAGTGCATCTATCATGATAAAAGTGCATCTATCCATCATAAAAGTGCATCTATCATGATAAAAGTGCATCTATCCATCATAAAAGTGCATCTATCATGATAAAAGTGCATCTATCCATCATAAAAGTGCATCTATCATGATAAAAGTGCATCTATCCATCATAAAAGTGCATCTATCATGATAAAAGTGCATCTATCCATCATAAAAGTGCATCTATCATGATAAAAGTGCATCTATCCATCATAAAAGTGCATCTATCATGATAAAAGTGCATCTATCCATCATAAAAGTGCATCTATCATGATAAAAGTGCATCTATCCATCATAAAAGTGCATCTATCATGATAAAAGTGCATCTATCCATCATAAAAGTGCATCTATCATGATAAAAGTGCATCTATCCATCATAAAAGTGCATCTATCATGATAAAAGTGCATCTATCCATCATAAAAGTGCATCTATCATGATAAAAGTGCATCTATCCATCATAAAAGTGCATCTATCATGATAAAAGTGCATCTATCCATCATAAAAGTGCATCTATCATGATAAAAGTGCATCTATCCATCATAAAAGTGCATCTATCATGATAAAAGTGCATCTATCCATCATAAAAGTGCATCTATCATGATAAAAGTGCATCTATCCATCATAAAAGTGCATCTATCATGATAAAAGTGCATCTATCCATCATAAAAGTGCATCTATCATGATAAAAGTGCATCTATCCATCATAAAAGTGCATCTATCATGATAAAAGTGCATCTATCCATCATAAAAGTGCATCTATCATGATAAAAGTGCATCTATCCATCATAAAAGTGCATCTATCATGATAAAAGTGCATCTATCCATCATAAAAGTGCATCTATCATGATAAAAGTGCATCTATCCATCATAAAAGTGCATCTATCATGATAAAAGTGCATCTATCCATCATAAAAGTGCATCTATCATGATAAAAGTGCATCTATCCATCATAAAAGTGCATCTATCATGATAAAAGTGCATCTATCCATCATAAAAGTGCATCTGTCCATTATAAAAGTGCATCTGGAAGAGCCATGACATTGTTTAATATAACTCAGATTGTATTCGTCTGAAAGAATAATGTCATAAACACCTAGGATGACTGGAGGGAGAGTAAATCATGGGCTAATTTTCATTTTGAAGTGAACTATCTTTACATGATCTTTGATCAAACACACGAGACAGAGCGCGCTGGTGTGTTTCTCACCGGACTCCAGCCTCCGGTCTGCCAGGACGCACATTCGGGACGCTCACAGACGCCCAGCGCCGAGGGTTTGGTGTTCAGGTCACAGCGCTGCTCACTCAGCTGCTCGTCTCCCAGAATGCACTGCACCTGCCGGTGTCGCACGCCCTTCCCACACGTCGCCAAACACTGAAACAAAGACAGAGTTACTGTAGTACTGTGAGTAACGACTCAATGTAATATTTTAAAAAAAAATGCATTCATAGGATTCAGAACGACTCAGTTCAGTTTAATACACAGTTTTATTAACCATTCTATTGAGTATTTTTAAAATGCATCATTTGTTTAAAATATGAGATGTGTTATAATTTTAAGTACTGATTTTGTTTGTAAGATATAATTACAGTACGAAAACTTTTTGGCAAATTCAAAATGATTCAGTTCAGTTTAATACACAGTTTGATTAACCATTCTATTGAGTATTTATTAAATTAATTTATAGGATTTTTTAAGATCTTGAGTTTATTTTATTTTAATTGAGTGCTGGGCAACTATTGATCGCATCCAAAATAAAAGTTTGTGTTTATATAATATATGTGTGTGTGCTGTTTATAATTATTTTGTATATATAAATACACACACAAGCATGTACATATTTAAGAAAAATGTGTAATTTATAAATAAAATATGTATATATAATATAAATTATGTATAAATCTATATATACAGTATATACATGCAAATATTTCTTAAATATATACATGCATATGTGTGTGTTTATATATACAAAATAATTATACACAGTACACACACATATATTATGTAAACACAAACTTTTATTTCGAATGTGATTAATCGTTGCCCAGCGCTATTTTAATTATATGAATTATTGATTACCTGAAAATCATTCTTATTTTTTCTTATTCTTATTCCAAAAGATTTATCGGTGCACATCATTATTGTTTTAAATTCATCATAATATTTTAATAATAAAAATAAAAAAAATCACCATGAAATTCTTCATTATTGCAGAGTTTATTCTAAATGATTTATTGGTGGCTTCTCAGCCTCCCCGGGAAAGTCTATGCCAGGGTACTGGAGAGGAGAATACGGCCGATAGTAGAACCTCGGATTCAGGAGGAACAGTGTGGTTTTCGTCCCGGTCGTGGAACACTGGACCAGCTCTATACCCTCTCCAGGGTACTGGAGGGTTCATGGGAGTTTGCCCAACCAATCCACATGTGCTTTGTGGATTTGGAGAAGGCATTCGACTGTGTCCCTCGCGGCGTCCTGTGGAGGGTGCTCTGGGAGTATGGGGTTCGGGGCCCTTTGCTAAGGGCTGTCCGGTCCCTGTACGACTGTAGCAGGAGCTTGGTCGATTGCCGGCAATAAGTCAGACTTGTTCCCGGTGCATGTTGGACTCCGGCAGGGCTGCCCTTTGTCGCCGGTTCTGTTCATAATTTTTATGGACAGAATTTCTAGGCGCAGCCAGGGGCCAGAGGGTGTCAGGTTTGGGGACCACGCGATTTCATCTCTGCTCTTTGCGGATGATGTTGTCGTGCTGGCCTCATCAAACCAGGACCTCCAGCATGCACTGGGGCGGTTTGCAGCCGAGTGTGAAGCGGCCATGGTTCCGAGTCGGAAAAGGGTGGTTTGCCCGCTTCAGGTTGGTGGAGAGTTCCTGCCTCAAGTGGAGGAGTTCAAGTATCTTGGGGTCTTGTTCACGAGTGAGGGAAGGATGGAACGGGAGATTGACAGACGGATCGGTGCAGCTTCTGCAGTAATGCGGTCGATGTACCGGTCTGTCGTGGTGAAGATGGAGCTGAGCTGCAAGGCGAAGCTCTCGATTTACCGGTCAATCTACGTTCCTTCTCTCACCTATGGTCATGAGCTGTGGGTCATGACCGAAAGGACAACATCCCGGATACAGGCGGCCGAAATGAGCTTTCTCCGCAGGGTGGCTGGGCGATCCCTTAGAGATAGGGTGAGAAACTCGATCACTCGGGAGGAGCTCAGAGTACAGCCGCTGCTCCTCCACATCTAGAGGGGCCAGCTGAGGTGGCTCGGGCATCTTTTCCGGATGCCTCCTGGACGCCTTCCCGGGAAGGTGTTCCGGGGATATCCCAGGGGAATGAGACCCCGGGGAAGACCTAGGACACGCTGGAGGGACTATGTCTCCCGGCTGGCCTGGGAACGCCTCGGTGTCCCCCCGGAAGAGCTGGAGGAAGTGTCTAGGGACTGGGAACGCCTCGGTGTCCCCCCGGAAGAGCTGGAGGAAGTGTCTAGGGAGAGGGAAGTCTGGGCATCCCTGCTTAGACTGCTGCCCCCGCGACCCGGCCCCGGATAAGCGGAAGAAGATGGATGGATGGATGGATTTATTGGTGCACATCATCATTATGTTTAATAATCTTGAATCAGAATAAGTTCCTCTTGAAGCATCTCTTCTCTTCTCTGATGATGAGGGCGGAGCTATAACCTGTCACTCACATGAGATCAGCCAATAGCAAACCACAACCATCCAATCAGCCAATCAATTCCACACAGACACAATCAAGCCCCGCCCACATTTGTTCTTGTTCCAGAAGCGTTTCCCTCAGATATGTGATACAATAGAGGAGAAACTTGAACATATTTTCCAGAAAATAAGTCACACCGGGTCAAGATTGCGTTGTTGAGAGAAAGGAACACAAATAGCGTTTCACTCGGATATACGACACAATAGGGGGAAAAGACGAGCACATCTTCTGTTTGATGCCGCCGTTAAAAGTGTGGTAGGATAGGAAGAGTTTGGTGTCAGTACCTCACTCCACGGGCTGGCGCTCCAGTCGGGACAGGGCACGTCACTGCAGGGTTCGCTCAGGACTCTCTGATCATCACACTCTCGCTCCGCCAGCCTGCGGCCCAGATTGTTCATACAGAACGCCTGTCTCGTCCGAACGCCACGTCCACAGCTCCTCGAGCACTGCGAACACAAGCACAACACATTACAGAGAATCAGGAGAAACAATGAGAAACATCACATGCAAATCCACACATCCTTGTGCTAAAATACGACTGTGTCGGGGTTTGATCCTAAATTCATGATCACTATGAAAAACACCAAAGATTCATGTAAAGATTTGGTGCAAATAACTAAAGTAAATATAAATAGTTCCTCACATTATTTGTACTTACTGTAAGTAGTATTTATTGCTATTTGTACTTGATGTAAATATCCTCTGCGAGGGTAACGTGTTTTTATGACTCTTAACTGTTTTTCAAAGTGTTAATTGAATTGAATGGAAACCAATGGAGGGTCAATTTGACCGCATCACAAAAGACGTAACAAAACACATCTATGTATCGAAACTTTGCATTCACATTCATGACACTAAAAGAGGAACAGCCACCACATTTCAAGAAGAAATAAATAGTTCAACATGTTTCAAGCTGTTTGAAAATCGAATGGGGTCAAATTGACCCGAAACACAATAGGTGGATTTAGGGCTATTTTTATATCATTATTGTTATTAAAGTGCCCTATTGTGCTATTATTTTTTTATAAAGGATTTTTAAAGGATATCATCTTTCATGTAGTGTGTAATACAGCTGTTTGTGAATGTAAAAGGTCAAAGTGCAGATGAATGGAGTTTTTGTCTCCCAAAAGAAAGAAGAGATTCTGAACTGAAACGAATCGTCAGTAATTCAGTCTCACTTCCTGCTGTAGGTTTGTAACTCATTTGCATAATGCCAGCCTCTGGTCTTGATTGGCTGAACAGCGTCTCTTAGCCCCGCCCTCAAACACTGTAGTTTATCTGAGACTGGAAGAGTTTGGTTCGTGTTGTTCATGTCGAGAAGACGCTGTTTTCTGCTGACAAAGCAAATCCACTTTGATGAGATTGATACGGTAAAACCCACGCCATCGTTACTGTTCGTATCACTGTGTGTCAAGAGCTGAGATTCAGATATGCTAATGTGTATCTGGTTTCTGACCAATCACAGCAGAGCAGGTCTCAGAGAGGCGGGGTTTAGAGAGACTGAATCCTCGATCGAACAGTTTCAGACACTGAGAGAAAAGAACTGATGCTGCAGTGGAGATTATGAGAAAATTTGACCTTGAATGCATTTTGTAGGAGAATCAAAAACAAAATGAGCAACCTTTGAAACAGCATCGGGCACTTTAATAAGTCAGAGTATGATCTGTAGTGTGTGTCACCTGAGACCAGGCGCTGTATTGCCAGCTCTTGAGCAGACAGTCTCCGTGACAGGCCTCTCGAGTCTGTGGTTTGGGCAGGTCTGCGCAGGCACGGCTCTCCACACGCTCACTCACGCTCTTGCTCTGACTGTAACGCATACACAACACGTCCAGCGTACGGGAACCCGGACCACACTTACTGGAGCAGTCGCTCCGGCCCGCCACGTGCCACCTGAGGAGCGCAGAGGAAACTGCTCAAACGCTGTCACAGACATCAGCGTTCGGTTTCTTTGCTTTTCTGTTGTGTTGACCTTTTTAGCCAAGAAACCCAAAAGGTTCATTTGCATTATTTGCAGGTCACACTCACCGCGCAGTCACAGCTCATTAGGTGCTGAGACCCAGCATTTTTTTTGTTGCATTTTTTCTAATGCAAAAAAAGGTCTACCTTTTTTGCATTTTTTCAAATATTAAACATGAAATTTTTTTTTGTAGATTTACTGAAGTAGTATTTTCTTTTAAATCATACTTCAATAATCTTATTTACAACTTTGAGAAATCATTTTTTACAGTGTGGGAAACAAATGCATGCATTGGAAATGATGCATGTGTAATTATATTTAATGTAAAAGCTCAATGAAGACGCAGGAAATTGTGATGTGATGAAACTCTTGTGGTCAAATTCACAGAATATGGATGCATGTTGCCATCAAATTTCAAAAGTATAAAATATTTTCATGAGATTATACAATATTTTATGTTGCTGGAGATGAGATGCAATTGTACTGACACTAACTGAAGGAAAATCAAGCTTCATCACCAAACCAAGATCACCTTTGTTGATCAAATCAATATCAAATCAAACATTTAAGATTCAATTGAAACATAAAAACATTTCAGTGTTTGCAGAATATGTGCTTTCAGTTTTTCTTTTGGTTCAACACTAGAATAAGACACGAGAGCTGTTGTGTGGATGTACCTGAGTTCACAGTCACTATTGCAGTTCTCCGTCGCTCCTCTGGGTCGAGGAAGATACTCACACCTCTGATCCGAAACCACCAGGTGATCACTCTTACGAACACACACCGCCTTCCGCCGCCGCTCACCTGTAGAGGAACACACACACGTGAAGCGTAAGGGACTTCCCTTTAAACTATAGAGAAAGCCATGGGAAACACTGGAGAGAAATGAGAAAGAGATGAGAAACACCAGAGAGAGATGAGAAATAGATGAGAAGCACCAGAGAGTGATGAGAAACACCAGAGAGTGATGAGAAACACCAGAGAGTGATGTTATTTCTTTGTATATTCTTTGTGAGGCTTATTAAGAATTTAAAAACCAAGTAGATCTGGCTTTTGTTTGTTATTTTGGCATTGCCCCCTTCTGAAGCCTTTCTTCCCTAAAGCTCTACTTTCTGAGTAAGTTGTTATATGTTAAGAGCCTTTGAATAAAAGAGTTAAAAAGAATCTTGTTGTTGTGGTGCTGTGGCAGGGCCCAGACAAATGCTCTTTAAAATCTTAAAATGTTACGTTCTGTTAACCCTAGACACTCATAGGACGTAACACTCATAAAAACCCCATTGATGGTTCACAGAAGTTGGAGCGATACCAGAGGAGACCATCTGTGGTTGACTCTGTTGATTCACCTTCCTTAGAGGTCACCCATGCTGACCCTGAAGAAGGATGCACTGCTGTGGGTACAGATCTGTCAATGGCGGACATTGACCAGCTACAAAATGAAAACTTTGAATTAAAAAGAAAAATGACTTTACTGGAGAAGAAACTGGAATCTCAAGAAAAACGACTACAAGATCATATGTTTGGCAGTCCGTCCGATTTTATTTTGAATGAGGTCTACCATCTGCTTCTGTGTTTTTCACCCTCCTCACTTACCTGACAACAATATGGAACGCATCATCAACCATACTTATGAGCAGTTTCTGGTGGTCCTGATGAAGCTTCGTCTAGGCTTAACTCAAACATCTTTCATGAATGGCTCGATGTGATGGCTAAAGAGTTACAATGCCTTGTCCGGTGGCCATCCAGGAAAGATATCAGAAGAAATCTCCCCACCCTCTTCAAGACTACAGGCACTAACAATGCTGTTTGCATACAACACCATTATAATAGCCTAATTTGAAACCTGTTTAATTTTAAATGAATTGGCTATAATATCTCAAATTAGCAATACTAGGCTAATCAGTGACATAGGTAGTTTGGTAGCTCATCAGTTGCTAGATATCATGTCAACATTATATTTTTCCACTGTCAGATTTAGTAGAAGCAGATCTTAACATTGTGAAACACATGGTCCTCTTTCAGAAACTGTCACATCAGGGAGTGGAGAAGCAACACACCCTTCATCCTCCTCTTTGGATTTGAGACAAGGTGAGCTAATTTAGTTCAAAATTAAAGCAAACCATGTTTAGCCATTTTGACTGAAAGGTGTTAAGTAACACTAACATCATAGTGTGTTTTATTATGTTAGGTTATAATTAGGATAAGAGGTTAATATCGTACTTCATGTAGAGAAAGATGATGGAGAAGATGTGATTGAGGATGATGGTCCAAGTGAAGAGAGCAGGGAGCATGAGTGTTGCTCTGAGCACAGTGTGGAAATGAGAGATGAGGAGCAGGAAAGTAGGCAAAGCAATTCAGACCAGTTTTTGCCAAAGATCGCTTCAATTATCCGCTGAGAAGTTAGAGCAAAGCAGGGCAGAGCCCCAGCATGGGCGGGATGAGCGTAATCCCGAGGGAGAGCATGCACGAGACGGAAGAAATGTGCTGATCAGTGCGCTATCGCCCAATAATCCTTTTCTGCCGCTTTTGCTGAACGAATGTGATCAAGAATATTCCCTTAAAGCTAGACCACCCTGTTTTAGCATGTCTCGTGCTTTTGGTGAACATAATTTCATCGCGAGCACTCCGATCGCGGGAGGTCACGGGCGCGGCCGGTTGGCTGACCTGGAAACGGAAATCAGCGAGGATCAAAACATCTGGCCTGTAACGCGGATCGCGGAGAGAAACGCTGGTAAACAGAGATGCTGTACATGGGTCAAGGCGGATGAAGCCCGTTCTATCTATCCTGAAGATTCAAGCTACAGTTATAATCATCCCCAAACGAGCCATATGCATGTCAAAGAGGGGCTTTTTGTACAGCTCCGTTGGTAGCCAAGCTAATCCATTTGTTTTACCAGAACAGATTAATAAACCTTATTCCATCGCTCCCTCTTACAACGTTCAGTGGCCAACTGCACTGCCATATAACTCCCTCCACCAAATGAGCTGTGTCCATAAGCACCCTGACTTACCAATAATGAGTAATATGAGACAAACAATGGAAACTCAACCAGTGTGGGGCATGTGTCCAACCTTATCAGCTACCTCTCCTCCCTGGCCCTTAGCGGCTCCAGCCAGAGAACCCATACCCACCGGCTGCTCCTTTTCTAACCGGCCAATGCAATCCGTCACACTCATGCCTGACCGAGGGTCTTGTAAGACCCGTAGCTGTCTGAAATTGGGGCGCTATGATAGTCATTCTTCTTATGAGGCGTTCCGGAAGAAGTTCGAGCTGGTGGCCGAGGCTAATGGCTAGGACGAAGCTGAGAGAGTGGGCCAACTCGCACCGGCTTTAGATGGCGATGCACAACAGGTACAGCTGGATGTACAGGGAAGTCAGGTGTATAGTGTTCACGCGTTGCATCAGGCTTTGTCTCGCCGCTTTGGGGACACTACACCCCCGATGGCCTTACGGCAGCAGTTTCAGGAGCGTATCCATCAACCAAAAGAACCCCTGGGTGTGTTTATGGCTGACCTGCGACACTTAGCCCATCGCAGCTACCACATTCAGCGAAAGCGTGAGGGATGCATTGGTTCTGGACGCGTTTGTACGGGGATTGACCCCAGATCGGTTGCGGCAGCAAGTACGAATAGCTCAGCCATCTAACTTTGATGAAGCCCTTGATCAAGCGCAGGTTATAGAGGGGATATTGGAGGAACGGCTCAATGGAACGGTAAGCATCAATAATGTTGGCCGCCCCAGGGTTTTTGCTGCATGTTCCGGGGATCAGACTGAGTTGTAAACTGTTAAGGTGAATACGTCCCAGAGGGAGCTTATGGTTTGTTGGCGCTGTGGAAAAACAGGTAATTTGCGCGGGGAATGTGCGACCCTGGATGTGGCTGTGTCCACTACGCCGTCGGGAAATGGACAGGGGCCGGAGTAGAGGGAGGTGCTCTCGGCCCATCAGCCATTTCAGAACCTCCCTGTGGATCATCTGTTGCTTTGGTTAGTCCAGTAGAGTGCTGCCGAATTGAGGCCAAAGTGGATGGACAACTGGTCCGGGCCTTGTTGGATACTGGCTCTACAGTCACCATTATTCATCCTAAATTCTTGATAAGGAGGGTCCTTCAGACAGCTCGTTTTCCCCTAGTCACTGTCATGGGTGAGAAAGCAACTTTGATGGGCCGTTGTGAGGCGGAAATCTGTGTGGAGGGACACAGTACAGTTATGTGTCAAGAATTGCGAACCCCATCCTCCCTGCTGATGGGTCAACCGCCAGATGCACCAAAGGCCCCACCCGGATTGGAGTATGCCCATCAGCTTCAGGACCGGCTGCAGTCAGCCCATGAGTTTGCTCGTCGTCAGGCCTTGCGGGCGGGTATACGCCAAAAACGGGCACATGACCATCATTGTACAGGTCGTGATTTTAATGATGGAGAGCTGGTATGGGTCTATAGTCCAAAGAGGAAAAAAGGACGTTCACCTAAGCTGGATTGTGTAAGTAACACTAACATGATAGTGTGTTTTATTATATTAGGTTATAATTAGTATAAGAGGTTAATATCATCCTTCATGTAGAGAAAGATGATGGAGAAGATGTGACTGAGGATGATGGTGGAAGTGAAGAGAGCAGGGAGCATGAGTGTTGCTCTGAGCACAGTGTGGAAATGAGAGATGAGGAGCAGGAAAGTAGGCAGAGCAATTCAGACCAGTTTTTGCCAGAGGATCCAGGACTATGGCCAGATAAATTAACGAATGATCAGAGAGACACCATAGTATACAGGCTGGCAAGTAAAGGCACAGAGAAAACAAACAAAACGCCACCTAAAGATATTGTGGCGCTGACACTGTTTATTCTCTGTTATAAATATGCCTACTTGATTTACTTACTGTTTGGGGGGAGGTGTCCGGGAGGGAAATGGTTAAGGGGGAGGGGCTTAGGGAGGTAAGGGTGGTTTTTGATAGGAGACTAGAAAAGAAGAAGAAGAAGTGAGGAAGGACACATCTCTGTTTTGGGGAACAGTTAGGACACCTCCTCATTCCCGTGTTTAGGCTGTAAACGTTCAGGAAATAAAACTCAGCCGTTTTGGTGCTTATAAACCGGATCCTCGTCTCCTGTCTGTTTCTCTGGGAAAGTGCACGACGTCACACTATAGAAGGAAAACCATTTCCCATTTATCTTGAAGAACATGGGGGCCCATCAGGACTGCCTGCATAGGGCCCGGGATCTTGTGCTACGCCCCTGTTAATTAATAATGTTGGATATGTAAAAGTACCAGAACAGGCCAACATAACTGGGACGCCAGGTATCACCGTTGAGCCCTCCTGTGATGTCCTGGGCTCATCAATGAACCATCAGTGAAAGAGGGAGCCCACCGGATGACTCAGATGACGTGCCTACCCTCCCATATTTGATGACAAACTGCCTCCCATAATTCCTATTCTGCAACATCAAAATATCTGCAAATGTCAAGATCAAGGATTCAAGGATTTAATTGGTACGTGCTCTCACATAAAGGAGATTTACATCTTGTCCTGTGTTTAAAAACTTTCAGTCACTTGATGTCAGTGGGACAAAGTATGGAAGACTGTTTCCATCACAGTTATATAATACAAATATGCAAGTCACAATAATGATAAATGTTGTCATAATTATGACTTAGTATCCTATAATAAACCTTCACATAATAATGGGACACTTTCTTGCAATAGGATACCTTCTCATACCTTCTCATTATAAAAACATACAGTAAATCCCATAATAATCAGCTACATCATATTAATGACTTACAACTCATAATAAAAGATAATTTCTCATGATCAAATACTTTCTTGATACTTTCTCATAATGATGTACATCTCGTAATGAGAAACTTTCTAGTAATGACTTGATATCTCAATGTTTTTTTTAAATAATGAGATAGCTTCTCAAAATTATGACTTAATATCTCATAATAATTAGAAACTTTCTCATAATAACTTAACATTGCATAATAACGAGATGCTTTCTCATAATAAGGACTAAACATCTCATAATAAGAAATGTTCTAATAATAATGAGATACTTTCTTATAATTATAACTCAGTATCTCATAATAATGTACAAAATGTGAATCCAATAGCAAGCAACCACCAAGATGTCCTGTTGCTCATCATGGCTGTTAGGAAACTAACTTACACAGGAGAGACGTGTGCGGCTTCTCTCTGCTGTGGATCCTCTCATGTCTTTTCAAATCTGCTGACCGACTGAATCTCTTATCACAGTGTGAACACTTGTAAGGAAACACCAGAGAGAGATGAGAAAGAGATGAGAAACACCAGAGAGAGATGAGAAAGAGATGAGAAACACCAGAGAGAGATGAGAAAGAGATGAGAAACACCAGAGAGAGATGAGAAAGAGATGAGAAACACCAGAGAGAGATGAGAAAGAGATGAGAAACACCAGAGAGAGATGAGAAAGAGATGAGAAACACCAGAGAGAGATGAGAAAGAGATGAGAAACACCAGAGAGAGATGAGAAAGAGATGAGAAACACCAGAGAGAGATGAGAAAGAGATGAGAAACACCAGAGAGAGATGAGAAAGAGATGAGAAACACCAGAGAGAGATGAGAAAGAGATGAGAAACACCAGAGAGAGATGAGAAAGAGATGAGAAACACCAGAGAGAGATGAGAAAGAGATGAGAAACACCAGAGAGAGATGAGAAAGAGATGAGAAACACCAGAGAGAGATGAGAAAGAGATGAGAAACACCAGAGAGAGATGAGAAAGAGATGAGAAACACCAGAGAGAGATGAGAAAGAGATGAGAAACACCAGAGAGAGATGAGAAAGAGATGAGAAACACCAGAGAGAGATGAGAAAGAGATGAGAAACACCAGAGAGAGATGAGAAAGAGATGAGAAACACCAGAGAGAGATGAGAAAGAGATGAGAAACACCAGAGAGAGATGAGAAAGAGATGAGAAACACCAGAGAGAGATGAGAAAGAGATGAGAAACACCAGAGAGAGATGAGAAAGAGATGAGAAACACCAGAGAGAGATGAGAAAGAGATGAGAAACACCAGAGAGAGATGAGAAAGAGATGAGAAACACCAGAGAGAGATGAGAAAGAGATGAGAAACACCAGAGAGAGATGAGAAAGAGATGAGAAACACCAGAGAGAGATGAGAAAGAGATGAGAAACACCAGAGAGAGATGAGAAAGAGATGAGAAACACCAGAGAGAGATGAGAAAGAGATGAGAAACACCAGAGAGAGATGAGAAAGAGATGAGAAACACCAGAGAGAGATGAGAAAGAGATGAGAAACACCAGAGAGAGATGAGAAAGAGATGAGAAACACCAGAGAGAGATGAGAAAGAGATGAGAAACACCAGAGAGAGATGAGAAAGAGATGAGAAACACCAGAGAGAGATGAGAAAGAGATGAGAAACACCAGAGAGAGATGAGAAAGAGATGAGAAACACCAGAGAGAGATGAGAAAGAGATGAGAAACACCAGAGAGAGATGAGAAAGAGATGAGAAACACCAGAGAGAGATGAGAAAGAGATGAGAAACACCAGAGAGAGATGAGAAAGAGATGAGAAACACCAGAGAGAGATGAGAAAGAGATGAGAAACACCAGAGAGAGATGAGAAAGAGATGAGAAACACCAGAGAGAGATGAGAAAGAGATGAGAAACACCAGAGAGAGATGAGAAAGAGATGAGAAACACCAGAGAGAGATGAGAAAGAGATGAGAAACACCAGAGAGAGATGAGAAAGAGATGAGAAACACCAGAGAGAGATGAGAAAGAGATGAGAAACACCAGAGAGAGATGAGAAAGAGATGAGAAACACCAGAGAGAGATGAGAAAGAGATGAGAAACACCAGAGAGAGATGAGAAAGAGATGAGAAACACCAGAGAGAGATGAGAAAGAGATGAGAAACACCAGAGAGAGATGAGAAAGAGATGAGAAACACCAGAGAGAGATGAGAAAGAGATGAGAAACACCAGAGAGAGATGAGAAAGAGATGAGAAACACCAGAGAGAGATGAGAAAGAGATGAGAAACACCAGAGAGAGATGAGAAAGAGATGAGAAACACCAGAGAGAGATGAGAAAGAGATGAGAAACACCAGAGAGAGATGAGAAAGAGATGAGAAACACCAGAGAGAGATGAGAAAGAGATGAGAAACACCAGAGAGAGATGAGAAAGAGATGAGAAACACCAGAGAGAGATGAGAAAGAGATGAGAAACACCAGAGAGAGATGAGAAAGAGATGAGAAACACCAGAGAGAGATGAGAAAGAGATGAGAAACACCAGAGAGAGATGAGAAAGAGATGAGAAACACCAGAGAGAGATGAGAAAGAGATGAGAAACACCAGAGAGAGATGAGAAAGAGATGAGAAACACCAGAGAGAGATGAGAAAGAGATGAGAAACACCAGAGAGAGATGAGAAAGAGATGAGAAACACCAGAGAGAGATGAGAAAGAGATGAGAAACACCAGAGAGAGATGAGAAAGAGATGAGAAACACCAGAGAGAGATGAGAAAGAGATGAGAAACACCAGAGAGTGATGAGAAAGAGATGAGAAACACCAGAGAGAGATGAGAAAGAGATGAGAAACACCAGAGAGAGATGAGAAAGAGGTAAGAAACATCAGAAATGTATATTTTTAAAGAAATTAATACTTTTATTCAGCAATGTTGCATCAAATTGATAAAAAGACATTAAATACATTTATATTGTTACAAAATAATTCACTTTTAAATAAATGCTGTTCTTTTGAACTTTCTATTCATCAAAGAATTATGAAAAGCAAAATGTGAAACAGCTAACACCACAACATAGCCGAACTTGCATTTTTAGTTATGTAGATTACAGTAGTATCTTTAGGACATTCACTCTCTGCTCTCCAAAAACATGTCAGAGCAGCAGAGAGTGTTTCTGATTGGCTAATGAAGTGCTTCTGAAGTATTTTTCTTTGACAGAGACTAATGTGATTTCTCTATTTCAACTGTCAGAGAGAAACTGTAAAGCATTCAATCCAGATAAAAGCATCTGCCAACTGTATGAATGCAGTCGAGACACTGAATGTGTGTATTCCAGCAGTGTTTGACGAGCTCAAACATTACAATAATAGCAGCAGGTTTGATCTGTTTGTGAGAGTATGTGTGTGTGTGTGTGTGTGTGTGTGTGTGTGTGTGTGTGTGTGTGTGTGTGTGTGTGTGTGTGTGTGTGTGTGTGTGTGTGTGTTCTGACAGGTCAGAGGTCAAACACACTCACTGCCGCTGTACTTCGGCACCCAGCGGACGGTTGGTGGGAGTCCATTGATGTTGAAGTGTTTCCCGTCGAACTGCGCGCACTGCTCCTCCCTGAAATCCCTCGGGCCCCGGGGACACGGATCCGTGTTACACGAGCGGAACCTCATCCTGCGGCCCACACAGAAACGCCCTCCGTTCCTCGGCCTGAGAACCATCAAGCGTAGCGTCAGTTCTGGCAGGTCACGTTAGTCAAGCACGCATCAATGACTCTCAGCTGATCCACGTCTAACTATAGACTTTATGTAGCTCCGCCTTTTCAGCGCTGCGCTCGTTGTCTTCAGTCTTCCGGTTTGCATTTTTACTGCGATCTTACGTATTTATGAATGAACGGCGCGTTTTAAAATCTTCCCGGTCTACTGACATTTGATAAGACATCTGCTTTAAACATTACAATGCTCATGATAAATTTCGTCAACTCTACAATAAGTGAATCCACTTCACCAGCTAGCTTAGGACCTCAAAGTTCTTTTGTACTCAACACAAAACGTCAGTAAATAAAAGTCTTGAATCTAAAGTTCTTCGTTTGACTGTTTACTTATGAATTTCAAAACATAAAGTATAAAAACTTAGGATCTTTACTTTTCTTACAAATTAACTGCATTTCTGTGTAGTCCAGTGGCTTCTGGCTGTTTCGCAGGGTTCTATTTCTTTCATACTAAATCTAACAGCCAATCAAATTACATTATACTGGATCGCTGGTCAGCTGTTTACATTCCAATTTCTACTTTCCATATGCAACACAGGTTTTCTCAGATCTTCCAAAATAAACTCAAAATATTATTACTTCCATAGAAATGGCTTCAACACCAGCTAAGTACTCCTCGACAGTGATGCCATTGAAATACACAGAGCGACCGCAAAAACGGAAGTTCAAAGACTATATTCTAAAGATGGCTGCGCGCTTGTTTGTCTGGCGCATAAGGTCTATAGGAATACGACACCAATCACTATATTCAAATATAAGCTCCTTCAGTATTATCAGCAGCTCCACTAGTTTCTCAGGAGCTGATTATCCCCTCCTCCATCCCCAGCTCCACTCATTTCTCAGGAGCTAATTTGAAGTGCTATTATCAGACATCCTGTCATAGCTTTTTGGTACATAACAGCTACCGTAGATGCAACGCGCATTTGAAAAAGTGAGGCGCTGGAGAGCATTATTCATTTGAATGCAAAATACAATTTCACCACTAGATGGGAGAAATTCCTACACAGAGTCCCTTTAACGTCCAATTATTGGATGGATTTGAATGTTTTTCCAGGGCCAAAAGTGCACATAGAATCACCAATAAACAGTCAGTAAAGTCTTATTAATAAACATATAGAACATGGCTATTTACTGGTTAATATAAAAGAGGCATCTGTTTGACTGACACAACCATTAGTTTCTTTTCTGAAGCGCTCTGGAGCTTCAGACGAGCAGCTGAACGCTATTTAAGTGGTTTTTGTCTCTGCTCCAAAAGAACAAAAAGCTTTTTCCCCAATCGACTGAAACAACCAGCCTGGAATATTGCTGGTTGTTCCTCCGTGGACAGCAGATAAGAACCTATCAATCTTAGCTTTTGTTCGCTTGCCAAAGTTTCCATTATGACACAAAACAATGTGCTGGTTGTTTGTTCTTCAAACCATACAAAAGCTCGCAAAAGAACCAATTTCCTTAGGCTGTCATCAATGAGAAACTCATTTTTCTTGCTCCATGCATTTAGAAATGCAAACAACAGAAAAGAGAGGACTCATTATTTGCCTGTCCTGAAGAATTAAATACACCTGAACACTTGGACAATGCTGGAATCGAAATGAGAAACAAAATGAGAAAGGATATTAAAAAAGACGTATAGATACTACACTGATGCATAAAGCATGCATCTGTTTTTCACTGGATCCTAATGAGCAATAAAAAGAATTACAGCAGAAATAAAACACACAAGGAAAATTAAGCAAAGTAAAATATTCATGCTAAATTGGGTTAAACTGAGCTCTCAATAACTGATAATGCTTTATACATCACATGCTTAAGTGTTCTTACATGTTTAGGCCTGATCATTCCATCCACCCCAACTTCCATAGACATTCAAAATGATATGCAATAAAACTGTAAATTAGCTAAACTGTGGATCTGGTGGCTGCTAAGTTTCCAGTGATACATTAATAGTAATCAAAGATGATAAATGGGACTAACATTGCTTTAAGTAGGCCTAACACATAAATCCCTAAACCGTTTCTTTTTGGAGCAGAGATTTTGTTGTTATTATTGGCCCTTTAAATTATTGAGGACATTTAATCATTATGTAAATTGGGTGCATTTTTCAAGAAATAAAATGTAGGAACAAAATACATCATACAACTCCAAATTACTCAAGCGTAGAATGTTTCAATTAGGAAACCTAAATCACTTTACAAACTATTGGACAGCAATATGGCCAGATAAATTATGATTTTTTTTAGAAAGACATTTACATTTATTCATTTAGCTGACGCTTTTATCCAAAGCGACTTACAATTGCTATATATGTCAGAGGTCGCACGCCTCTGGAGCAACTAGGGGTTAAGTGTCTTGCTCAGGGACACATTGGTGTCTCACAGTGGATTCAAACCCGGGTCTCTCACACCAAAGGCATTGTGTCTTATCCATTGCGCCACTCCCACCCAAGACATATTTGAGTTAGCTTGGCTATATCAGTTCTTCAACCCTGGCATTTTCTCACCTTTATGGCAGATAATTACAGCCTATAAGGAAATCATGCGGTATCATAAATCTAAATAATGCAGTTTCAGATGTAATAGGGGCTCTTTTTACTACTTCAAACTCTTGTTAAAACACTTATCACATGCATAGGCGGAGTCTGAGCTATGAATTAAAAAATATTTTATATTTTCAAATTTTATTTGTCTTATCTGGTCATTTTAGTATAGAATAAACAAAGCTGTGAAATTTTGCAGTTTTGAATTGAAAATATGTGATCATGATTCATGAATTCATAAATGAATGTGACGAGACAAGAAACATTTGCGTTTTTTCAACATATCAGACATACGAATGAATAAGAGTGAACGTGTGCACATTTTAAAATTAAATATTACTTGCAAATAGTTTGAATTGATTACTTCATAACTACAATTATACCTTAAATTATTTACTTCCTTTATTATTATTTATAAATGAATACATCTTAAAAAAAAAAAAAAACTTCATCAATCATGTGAGTTTTGATATAAAATGCAATGAAATTTCGAAATATTTGGAGAAAAGATAAGTATTTCTAACTGTAAGGTCGATTAACCTCACTATCACATGAAGCTACTCTGTGATTATTTTGTAAACCTATTAAAAATTATAACATCATGACATTTATTCACTGTCATTACTCGGCCATCTGCTCTTTTTTTCCTAAATGTTATGCGTGATGGTAAGTAACAGAATGGAACAATGAATATTTGCTGTAAAATGCTACTGATACTGACATTATTTTTAAATATCAAGTCCAAGTCTGACACATTTACTTTCCTTAAAATCAGGAAAAGCATTATATCCTTTAAAACATTAAGCATTTTCTCCATTTAAAACAATCCTAGGGAAAATGCCATTATTTAAAGAATTATTCAACCCATTAATAGAGGATCAATTTACAGATTACTTTTGCATAAAATGTAAGCTATGCATTCTTTATAAAGCTCTCGTACTAACTAAACAATATTAATCTTCCCCCTTAAACTCAAGGAGAGCTCATGTTTGTTTCAGCAGATACACTGGATCTATAAGACTAATGGAGAGAGTCATTTAAAATTCATTTCATCTGGCACCCAAGTAGTTGGAGCACTGTTCAGAGATTACTTTAGACAAATTTCACAAAAAAATCTTTTCACATTCAATGAAATCCTCTACAAGACATTTATTAGAATGGCTTTGCAGTACAACAGTTTTAAAGTTCACACTTTTGAGCTCAAGAAACATGACTGGAGAAAACATATAGATGATAAAAAAAAACTTTAAAAAAAAAGATGAAACACAATATTACTAATAGTTCATCATTCACTTTACAGCTGTAAAAATAGGGAGGGGAGGATTTGACCCTGCATCTGTGGACAGAGGAAGCGTCTCACTCCTTCCTGCGTTTCTTCTCGTGGTCGTAGTCCTTTGAGCGGCCACTAGTGGACGCCCTCTTGGAGCCTCCGTGCTGCTTGGCTTCCTCCAAGAACTTATCCAGACCGAAAGGATCCTCCTCAAACTGCACCGGTCCGTCGCGGCGGGGGCCGTGGTCCGCACCTGAGAACTCCCGATCAGGAACAAACCTGAGAGAGAAGGGGAATCATTCAAGTGCATGAGCCAGGAGGCTATAATACAATAAACAAACATGTCAAAAAGACCAATGCGCATCTGTTGTGATTCTAACCATATTCAGCAGGGCCTAAAGAAAGTTGATTATAAAGTTGTAATGATCACCTTTGTATTTTAATTTAGTTTATAAAAAAAACAAATCAGATGTGTTTGAGTTTCCAGGTGTCTCCATACCTGCTGCTCTGCATGAGTGTGTCCAGGTCGTCTCCATACACGTCCTTATCCGCATTCTTACCGGGCCTGTAGATATTCTGTGCCATGTCTCTGCCACTTCTGAAGGGCTGATCATACACATTATACATCTCATCTTCTCCACCGGCAAAACCACTGTCCATCCCCTGAAAAACACAAGCAAACAGTGAGATTTATACCTCACAGCTACGAAAAGTGCATCTTACAGTCATTTGTATTGATATTTTAAAAACATTTTATAGTCATAATATATTAAACAAACAAAAAAATTATGCACTAGAGATTGCCAGTAATTTCCCACGTTCTGAAAAATCACGATTTGATTACCAATGACCACGATTTGAATTGAATTCCCCTTTTTGACCATTGAGAGCATTCGTTTGCATGAAGCTGTATTTCTGTGCGAAACCAAAAAATAATACTTGGTGTGGAATGATGTAGAGACAATATTAGATTGGATGATGTAAAACAGGCTTTGATATTACATTAGATTTAATTATTTATCAGACACTTATCCAAAACGACTTACAAATGATAATAATAAAAAAAAGAATGATAGAAGCAATCAAACCAACAATAAGCAAGTGCTGTGACCAGTCCCCCAGTTAGTCTAGCACAGTACATGTAGAAAGGATTTCTTTTTTAAAGAGATATATAGAATACTAAGTGTTAGTATTAATGGGTCAAGTGTTGATAAAAACGATGAGTCTTCAGTCGTTTCTTATTAACATGTATAATATTTACATATTAACATGTTCCCTGCCAAACAAGGTCTACGATTCATCAAAGAAAATCACAGAGGCAGATAAAGGAGCTCAAGGATTATGGATTGTCTGTCTTAAACGCTTGATTTCATGTGTTTAATTGCGCACCTTACCATCACACTGATGAACTAAAATCAGTACGGTGACCAATTTGAGATCAGCAAAGCCTGAGGGTTGATTACCTTGCTCTGATTGAAGAGTCTCTGGTCATACTGAGCCTCACTGGAGGTACGGGGGTTCGGTTGTCCCAGGGCAATGAGCTCACTGATGTCCCTGTCCTGATCTCTTTGTAGCTTCGACCTGGACAGACCAAAATTACACTGACATCAGCTAAACCCACATTAACACCTCATACAAAGAGCCATCAGGGTCATCACGCTACATTACACGCGTCTCAAACTGGGAGTTTAGGGAATTCTCACACAAACATCTTTTGAGGAAAAAGCATGAATAATTCAAGCTATTACAACTACAGATTAAATCCATTTTAACAAGTACAACAAAATCAGTCTGAATATGGGATGAGTCAAGTTTGTTTCACTAAAAGGTGTCTGATGTAAAAACAAACACCGGTGGGACTTGTGTGAGATCAGAGGACAGAAAATAACGCAAAACCACGTACATTAAAATGGGATGTGTGCATCAGTTCTACCGGCCCATGAATGATTCAGGGCAAGTGTGTAAAAAATGCATGTACCTCTTATCAGGGGCGGCTCTGGAGATGTTCCTGTCGTGCTGCCTTTCTTCCTCCTCTCGTGACGGATCTCTTCACGCTCCCTGACTTCTGTGTCTTCACCACCTGAGAGAAAACCAAAGACATAGATGGTGATCTCACCAATAGCGACAGCACTCTGGTGACCGAAACCAGGGCCGAGACCAAATTGTTTTTCTGTTAGAACGGTGTCGTGTTAGCTAATAACTAATGATCTTTGCAACGGAAGTGAATCAATCAAAACTAACTTTAGCTGGACAATAACTTTATTCTAGAGCTGCTGTAAAGCCAAAACCATCTCTGTTTCTTTAATTTCCTAGTTTCACTGTAAAGTGCTTTGAAACAATCCATATTGTTAAAAACACTATATTAATGATGGTGTGTGTCCGTCTCTTTGTACCTTTGTCACCGTGGGCTTTGATTCCAGCTCTCCTGTCTCTGGCCATCTTAGCCAACTCTCTCAGCTTCTCTTCTTTCTTTTCTTTTTCTTTCTGGGCCATCTTCTTTTCCACTTGAGCTCTCATCTCCACAGCCTCTCTGGCCTGTACACATCACACAACCAACAACATCAGCATAAAAATAAGTCAAAATATTTACCAGCCCTAGAAAGAACTTCATTTTATAGGGATTTGTTTGCATTGTAAAAAGCGAGCATTCCCAACCAAAATAAAGCTAGATCTATAAATGCTCTCCAAATTGATCAGAGCAGCCAAGGTTTTTTTTTCCTTCAGATGTCATCATCAGATAGTTACTCCCAGATAGTGCTTCACACATCATGTTGGTCTGAGAAACTGCCTTGTAATGTTGATATAGTGCTGAAGGTAGGGGTGGGCGATATGGTAAAAATATCATATCACGCTTTTTTTCAGGAAAATCACGATTAACGATTTTATCACGATTCTTTTTTATGTTGGTTTTACTATTTTGTGACTGAGCATTACAGCCAAACTAATGTCCATATTTTAAAAACAAAGCCTTAGGTAACAAAATATAAAATAAAAAAGAATGGCAGACGGGGCGAAGATAAAAAATATTTGTCATTATTTTCTTTGTATTAAATATTAAGATCAAAGATACACATTACACACACAACTTAATATACAAATTAAATAAACAGTGCTTTGTTTTCAGCTACAGTGGGTGTATTTAACAGTAGCATTGAAGAAAGTAATTAAATGAACAAATATAAAAATAAAACAAAACATAGACTTCACTGTATAAATTATAAATTGATACTTATTAAAGCTACTATTAAAGTTATCAGTCAAGAGCAGTGAGTGATTTTCTCTTTGCATTTTGTTGTTTTATTAACAATAAAGGGATAGTTCTCCTAAAAATTCAAATTGTCATAATTTCTCTCTCAAGTTGTTTTAAACTTGAATAAGTTTCTTTCTTCTGTTGAAAATAAAAGTTATTTGGAAGAATGTGACTTCCATAGTATATTTTTCTCCTATGGAAGTCAATGGGGACCAGCTACTGTTTGTATAGCCACATTCTTCAAAATATTAATATTAGAAAAATATTAGAAAATATTAGAAGGAAATTAATACAGGCTTGGAACAACTTTATAGTGCGTAAATAATGAGATCATTTTTATTTTTGGGTGAACTATCCCTTTAAGGACAAACGGCAGCGTGTTTACTATTACTACTGTCTCTTTAAGAGCTGCACTTGACCGTCTTTTATACACTCATTTGACAAGCAGATTTTCTCTCAATTTTCTCAAGTTTGCTTTCACTTTAGACATCACCGACTTTGTTGACACCTTGTGTGTTATTTGACAGTATTAGCACAATAAGACTCGAAAGATAACTTAGACCAGTATCCAGGCGCTGGTAGACAGGCTTTTAGTGCATGTGAGCTTCGCATGTAACGTTACGCGCTGAGAAACGCACACGTTAGAACAGCGCATCAGCACGCGAATTAAATGTTTAACCTACAAGGCATTAAAGCACATGCAAATTATGAACTTTTGTGAACTGTAGTGTCCCGTTCCACTGCGTTAACATTTTATGTGAATATACGTCGCGTTGTGCAGTATGTTGGGACAGAGGCGCCAGAACAGCAACTGAGATGCGCGATACTACGATATTTCTTCAAAAGCAGATCGTGGAGACATTTTAATCGTCCACGATCAAAAATCGTCATATCGCACACCCCTAGCTGAAGGTTTCTTTACTTCTTAAAAGTCAGAAAACTTAGCAATGTGGGATTCAGAGTGTTAAGGGATGCAGGAATAAGCAGTCTACCTTTCTGTCTGCAATGTACAAAGCCTCAGCCAGCTTGGCAAAGTTCTCATTGATGTGGACGGTCTGCAGGCCTCGTCCGTCAGCAGCCAAACGCTTGTCCAGAGGAATGGTGTAACCCTGAGAAGCAAACGGTTGTATCCAGTCAATATTTTAAAACAATAAACAGCTGAATAATTGATAGAGGCTCTACATTACCTTTGCGTTCTTCCAGTTGGAAATACAGGGTGGAATCTTCCACTCCTGCTGTTCTTTCACAGTCATCTACAAAAAAAGAGGAAAAAACAGAGATGCTTTGAGTTTAGTTGAGATGTTCTCAGAAATGTTTCCTCCAGACAGGTTTCTGTGGATTCTGAGTGTAAACAAAGCCGATGACTAACAATGTTGGGCTCGATAGTTGGCGGAAACCAGACTCCTACCTTTCTGCTTGGAGAGTGCATGACTGGAGCAGGAGGGGATGGAGGTCCACGAGGAATTTTCTTATTGATTCTGTAAGAAAACACAAAGATTGAGTTTCTTGTGCTTTTCCCACACACCACACTCAATTTCACTTAAATCTCAGATTAAGGTCACATACTTGAATCGCGGTGGTTCCATTGGATCTTTCTGCATTTCCACCATACGGATGACCCTCTGTTTCGCTCCAGAGTTAAATGCGAGTCCTTGCTGGGAGGGTGTGTACCTTTAAGAAATATATGAACAATTTATAGAACTTTTGTGAACTCAAACACAAACTCAATTACAGAATGCTGTCAACATCTTGTAGTGCAAACACAATCGCACAGAAACTCTCAGACTGACGTTAAAGGATTTTTTCAGGTTCAATCCAAACTCTGTCGAGAGTATCTGGGCATAACGTCGATTACAAAAGAAGTGTTTTTAAAGCAAAAATCGTTCCAGTAATGCAGTTAAAATAGAAGCACAAAGGGGCAACTACTCCCACCTCATAACGGATGATTTTAACAGCTTTAATGCTTAAACAATATAGGTTTTTACTGAATTACATATTGCATATTTGTTCATGCTTGTGCTAGAACAAAAATTCAAGCTGCACATTACACCTTTCAACACTGGCTTGCTTTACTTGATTTTAATCAAGGCACAAGTTTAAATAATTTTCTGGTCATCTTCAACATCCTACTGTCGATATAGCCAACTTGTAGCGAACCCAGAACATTTATTTAAACTCTAGGTTTAAGAGCATTTGTCAGTGGAACTTGTCTTACCGAATATACTGTGCTGGGGCCTGTTTGTCTGCAGCACGTACAGGCATGGCCGCTGCAATTTTCTGCGAGACCTGTTTATCCAGAGCTGCTCTGGTCTTTTCTGTAATCTACAGGAGGAGGAAACTGGAACGTTAATTCATGCTGGCTTGGCTTCATAATTATTCAAAGTCATGAGGATTATTGTTTGATTAAAAACAACAACAGTACCAACATTGTTCATGTCATTTTAACACCAGTCAACAAAAACCCACTCGAAGTTAGTGATTATGTACCAGCATCTATGCATTACATATTGCTGTGTAAATTAAGCTTAATAAACCTGCTTCTGTCGTCCGTTTACTTAAAAAAATACTTATACAAAGCTTACCTTATTTAAAAAATACATGTAGAACTTAATTAGTATTAATATGATGTTGATAATTTAAACAAAGGAATGCATACAGCAAGCATCAGAATTCCATTTTTCACTGGGATAGTGAAACTGATATTAACGATTACGAAATTCCACTGGTATTGGTATTAACTACTGAAATGCTATTATTGACAAAACCCCATTTTGAATATTCGTCGAAATTAAAAAAAATCCACATTGGTCATTCTAAACAATGCAGAAATAGAACAGCTCAATTCAGAGAATTGCTGCTGTCAAAACCGCAACCAAGAACACATTTTCTGCGCTGCTTTTCCATTGAGCGCTAGACAGACATCTTTGACAACTGC
This sequence comes from Leuciscus waleckii, assembly GCA_900092035.1. Taxonomy (NCBI): domain Eukaryota; kingdom Metazoa; phylum Chordata; class Actinopteri; order Cypriniformes; family Leuciscidae; genus Leuciscus; species Leuciscus waleckii. The sequence goes on along the minus strand of FLSR01001790.1, from coordinate 7,985 downwards.
ACTCGTGTCTTGCACTTCAACTTTTTTTCCCCCGTTCCACTGAATCTCATGATTTAAAAGCAAAAGTACTTCGGATCTTTCTATTTAAACTATGCATAAATGCATAATGCTGCTTTGTTCATAATTTCTTATGCAGTTTTGGAAATTCTATTTGATTTTTCAGACAGTCATGCTATTTGATTGCTTTGAAAAATAAAATTTGGTGCATTACAATTTTTCTCATTAAGTCTCGTGGCCACAGGAAACAAGCCGAAAGCTTTTCCCTCTAATTGAAAAGATGCCTTTAAAAATTCAATTATAATTCGATAATATATTTAAGTAAAAGATTCAAATGTAGTTTTTCAGCCATTTTGACAGCCCTATTTCAGCCTGTAGTAAATATCTACATTTAAACCTGTTCTCAGTCAAACAAGGCTGTTCTATCTCACCTCTTTCACAGCCTCTTCATCGGGTTTCTGCAGCTCAGGATGATCTTCGTTTAGTACTTCCTTGGGAAGCATGTCTGTGTATTTGCTGAACACGACCTGAAACAAGCAAATCAAATTATGAAAACGTCCTCTCCAGGTGTGATTCACTGAATATATATGAACAATTCAACAACACAAGAAGATGAGGCACCTTGTCTTTGTTTTGACCTTGCCTAGCAATGGCATCATATTTGATCTTGCCCTCTGCATCCACCTGCACTGCCAGAGCATTGGACGTCCTTTTCTTCCTACCCATTTCCAGAGGATACTGGGCCACGTGGACCTCTGGAAAAGCTCCTCCATCTCCAAAATCCTGTAAAATAATATCATAAGATTATCAAAGCAATTTACAGTATGATTTAATCAGTGTAGGAAACTAACACCCAAAGCAAAGACAGTTATTTTGGCTCATTAGATCTAGCATAATCTAGTGAGGTTAGAGTGAATAACATGCAATGTGCAGCATCTCTCTGGTAATGCAAAGCAGCAAGTTTAAATACTTAAAATGTATTATATAATTATAGGGCCTATGCCAATACCCACACTCACGGTCTTGCTAACTTGAGTGTCTAGGTGACAGGAAGTGCGTTGCATAGGGACCACTGAACAGACATTTAGAAGTTGATTTTAAAGTGCAAAGTATTGGAAATCAAAATGTGTAAATAAAACTGTAAAAACTAGGGATGCACCGATATGAAAATTACCACTTAATTTAGAACCCCCACCCATATAAATTGT
>FLSR01001756.1:12591-23511 GCA_900092035.1 Leuciscus waleckii | reverse complement strand
CTATTTAGACAATCTAAATGTTTGCTCACTCGTTGTGTTTTTACAACGGGGTAATTCTGTTGTCAGGAGTTTACACAACACAGGGAAGCTGGATTTCAATCTTTGAATTCAATTGAAAGAAGTAGCTCAAATACAATAGAATAAAGATACAAATAAAGATAAATAAAGAGAAACGTTTTTGGGAAGGTCTAACACTAGTAGGACGATGATTTCACGAATATATGATACTTGCTTACTTAAGCTGGACTGTGACGCTATTTACCTAAAAACAAACTTTTTTGTATTATTTTCCTGTTATCTCTGTAAAGCTGCTTTGAAACACTCTGTGTTGTAAAAAACACTATATAAATAAATGTGACAAATGGTGTTCGGAAATACTACGGATATGGCAATATTAATGTATCTGGTTTTGGGGGAATAGATCTTCTACGCTGCTACAATAGATGTAACAGACATGAATGAAGCCTGTACACAGGTGGAGCTGGGGAAGGGGGAGGGCTTCTGAAAGTGCAGATCTATTGACTCCTGATCGCAGATTCCTGATGACTGGCTTTTACGATGAGCCACTAAAGAAACATGATGATGGAAATAATATATTTTTATGCTTTTGTGTCCCCTGAGAAACTTTGCGCTTGCGAACCAAGAACTCACAAGTTTCGCAAGAAAACAAAGTTTCTAAGGGGAACACAAACGCAGAACGCAGTGAACGCAGAGTTTCTGAGGGGAGCACGACTTTAGCGAGAGAACTCAAAAGGATTGGCATATAATTTCTCCTCGCATCTCATGGTTTCTCCATCACCATGTCCCTCCAGGGCCTCCGTAGGCCTTCGAAAATAACAACCGCATGTTCCGATTTTACAGTATTTTACTGCAAACAAGCACTTTTGTAAATGTGTCCTTCATCTCTCGTCTGTCCGAGGGTTTAATCTTCCCGCCGACACACAATACAGGGAAAACTATTCTCTCGCTCGCATTAGAAGCTCAGAGGCGTTAAAGCCTGACAGGCACACAAAGACGACAGATATGTGTGTGTGTGTGTGTGTGGCTCCGGTTTCACCTGACATTCTCCCCACACACACCTGACATTCTCCCCACACACACCTGAGATTCTCCACACACACACACACACACACACACCTGAGAGCGCTGGCTTCGGATCCGCACCGCTATTGTCCTCGAGGAGAGGGGGAAGATCGGGATGAAAAGACGAGTGAATAAATAAATAAACAAATGAAGAAGGAGAAGAAGAGCCACAGATAGTGTGTCCACACACACCCTGAATATCTGAGCACATAATCGGTGCGGTTAATTGGTTGCGAGGCATTAAAGTGTGAGTGTGTGTGTGTCAGAATGTAAGCAGGGCTGTAAGTGTGTGTCTCTGGCCTTACGGATGATGACAGATGGGGTGTGTGTGTGTGTGTGTGTGTGTGTGTGTGTGTGCAGGTGTCAGGTGAGCGTGTCTGTTCTCTTTCTCTCGCTCAGGGATCAGGTTCTTCTGGCTGAGAAGAAGCTCATCACACATCAGATCTTCTCTGTCACGACGCTCAATTATTTAAACATATGATCAGACAAAACTCAAAATTCACATATCATATCCTCACTCACCAAAGGTCAAGAGTTTGGACGCATTATTTGAAGTGGATTAAAACCTTTCATCAAAGTTAGACATGAATTTTGAACAATACCCGTTCTTGTCTTAGGACAACTTTGATGAACGTTTCTGATCCACTTCAGATGTTGGCTACTGTATTAACATGGAAACACTGGGAATGATGTGACACAAATTTGAGCTCTATATGATATGTTTCTAGTGCATGATTGTAAATGAACAGTTCACCAAAAAGTAGCTCTCCAATCTCAATTGTATATTAAAGTGCCCTATTATGGATTTTCTTTCATGCAGTGTGTAATGTAATGTAATGTGTGTGAATGTCAACAGTCTGCAAAGTTGTAAAGCTGAAAGTGCATCATAAATAAAACTATTTTATCTCAAAAGAAAGAGTCGACTCTGAATCGCTCAAACGAGTGGTTTGGAGTTCAAACCTATTTTTGTGAAGTGCTCACGTCCCGACTGACTACATTTGCATAATGCCCGCCTCCATCTTGCTGTCGCTCGTTCGAGTGGATATCGTGTCGTCGAGACGCTGTGCTCATCTGTGAAAGTAAACTCGCTTTATAATCACTTTTAAAGGATGAGGCTGTGAAGAATCAGTGGTTAACGTTCATGTTTTCCACAATACCACAGCAGTGTAATCCCAAACTTTTGCTGTGTTCCCTTCCTTTTCCTGACGACTGCTCGAATCTCTGAGTTCAACACGGGATTCGCAAAACGCCTGGTCTAGAGACGGGTCAGTACAGTTTATTTGGACCAACTTGCTCCTTATTTCAGTGTTGTATTTTAGTCAAGTTAAGCCTATCTTCGATCCTGTTGTTATTTTGTATTTTGAACTTCACAGAATTCTGTATTTTAGCTAGACGCGTTGGCACAATTAACAATCCCAGCCGCGAGTGAAATTTAAAATTATTGTTACATTTGCACTTAAGCCTTTGCTCCTAGCAGTTTGGATTTGGCACATTTTCGCGTTATTTACACTTAATTGGCCGACCGAAACAGCATCTGTAAGAATAGATATAAATAGAGGCATTTCAGATCATTCCAGCAGGACCAGCGACAAGCATACTAGAGGCACAGCAAGAACGCGCAAGTGTTTTTGCCAGAATACTCTGTTCCCCTTTTATTTCAGTGTTGTATTTTAGTCAAGTTAAGCCTATCTTCGATCCTGTTGTTATTTTGTATTTTGAACTTCACAGAATTCTGTATTTTAGCTAGACGCGTTGGCACAATTAACAATCCCAGCCGCGAGTGAAATTTAAAATTATTGTTACATTTGCACTTAAGCCTTTGCTCCTAGCAGTTTGGATTTGGCACATTTTCGCGTTATTTACACTTAATTGGCCGACCGAAACAGCATCTGTAAGAATAGATATAAATAGAGGCATTTCAGATCATTCCAGCAGGACCAGCGACAAGCATACTAGAGGCACAGCAAGAACGCGCAAGTGTTTTTGCCAGAATACTCTGTTCCCCTTTTATTTCAGTGTTGTATTTTAGTCAAGTTAAGCCTATCTTCGATCCTGTTGTTATTTTGTATTTTGAACTTCACAGAATTCTGTATTTTAGCTAGACGCGTTGGCACAATTAACAATCCCAGCCGCGAGTGAAATTTAAAATTATTGTTACATTTGCACTTAAGCCTTTGCTCCTAGCAGTTTGGATTTGGCACATTTTCGCGTTATTTACACTTAATTGGCCGACCGAAACAGCATCTGTAAGAATAGATATAAATAGAGGCATTTCAGATCATTCCAGCAGGACCAGCGACAAGCATACTAGAGGCACAGCAAGAACGCGCAAGTGTTTTTGCCAGAATACTCTGTTCCCCTTTTATTTCAGTGTTGTATTTTAGTCAAGTTAAGCCTATCTTCGATCCTGTTGTTATTTTGTATTTTGAACTTCACAGAATTCTGTATTTTAGCTAGACGCGTTGGCACAATTAACAATCCCAGCCGCGAGTGAAATTTAAAATTATTGTTACATTTGCACTTAAGCCTTTGCTCCTAGCAGTTTGGATTTGGCACATTTTCGCGTTATTTACACTTAATTGGCCGACCGAAACAGCATCTGTAAGAATAGATATAAATAGAGGCATTTCAGATCATTCCAGCAGGACCAGCGACAAGCATACTAGAGGCACAGCAAGAACGCGCAAGTGTTTTTGCCAGAATACTCTGTTCCCCTTTTATTTCAGTGTTGTATTTTAGTCAAGTTAAGCCTATCTTCGATCCTGTTGTTATTTTGTATTTTGAACTTCACAGAATTCTGTATTTTAGCTAGACGCGTTGGCACAATTAACAATCCCAGCCGCGAGTGAAATTTAAAATTATTGTTACATTTGCACTTAAGCCTTTGCTCCTAGCAGTTTGGATTTGGCACATTTTCGCGTTATTTACACTTAATTGGCCGACCGAAACAGCATCTGTAAGAATAGATATAAATAGAGGCATTTCAGATCATTCCAGCAGGACCAGCGACAAGCATACTAGAGGCACAGCAAGAACGCGCAAGTGTTTTTGCCAGAATACTCTGTTCCCCTTTTATTTCAGTGTTGTATTTTAGTCAAGTTAAGCCTATCTTCGATCCTGTTGTTATTTTGTATTTTGAACTTCACAGAATTCTGTATTTTAGCTAGACGCGTTGGCACAATTAACAATCCCAGCCGCGAGTGAAATTTAAAATTATTGTTACATTTGCACTTAAGCCTTTGCTCCTAGCAGTTTGGATTTGGCACATTTTCGCGTTATTTACACTTAATTGGCCGACCGAAACAGCATCTGTAAGAATAGATATAAATAGAGGCATTTCAGATCATTCCAGCAGGACCAGCGACAAGCATACTAGAGGCACAGCAAGAACGCGCAAGTGTTTTTGCCAGAATACTCTGTTCCCCTTTTATTTCAGTGTTGTATTTTAGTCAAGTTAAGCCTATCTTCGATCCTGTTGTTATTTTGTATTTTGAACTTCACAGAATTCTGTATTTTAGCTAGACGCGTTGGCACAATTAACAATCCCAGCCGCGAGTGAAATTTAAAATTATTGTTACATTTGCACTTAAGCCTTTGCTCCTAGCAGTTTGGATTTGGCACATTTTCGCGTTATTTACACTTAATTGGCCGACCGAAACAGCATCTGTAAGAATAGATATAAATAGAGGCATTTCAGATCATTCCAGCAGGACCAGCGACAAGCATACTAGAGGCACAGCAAGAACGCGCAAGTGTTTTTGCCAGAATACTCTGTTCCCCTTTTATTTCAGTGTTGTATTTTAGTCAAGTTAAGCCTATCTTCGATCCTGTTGTTATTTTGTATTTTGAACTTCACAGAATTCTGTATTTTAGCTAGACGCGTTGGCACAATTAACAATCCCAGCCGCGAGTGAAATTTAAAATTATTGTTACATTTGCACTTAAGCCTTTGCTCCTAGCAGTTTGGATTTGGCACATTTTCGCGTTATTTACACTTAATTGGCCGACCGAAACAGCATCTGTAAGAATAGATATAAATAGAGGCATTTCAGATCATTCCAGCAGGACCAGCGACAAGCATACTAGAGGCACAGCAAGAACGCGCAAGTGTTTTTGCCAGAATACTCTGTTCCCCTTTTATTTCAGTGTTGTATTTTAGTCAAGTTAAGCCTATCTTCGATCCTGTTGTTATTTTGTATTTTGAACTTCACAGAATTCTGTATTTTAGCTAGACGCGTTGGCACAATTAACAATCCCAGCCGCGAGTGAAATTTAAAATTATTGTTACATTTGCACTTAAGCCTTTGCTCCTAGCAGTTTGGATTTGGCACATTTTCGCGTTATTTACACTTAATTGGCCGACCGAAACAGCATCTGTAAGAATAGATATAAATAGAGGCATTTCAGATCATTCCAGCAGGACCAGCGACAAGCATACTAGAGGCACAGCAAGAACGCGCAAGTGTTTTTGCCAGAATACTCTGTTCCCCTTTTATTTCAGTGTTGTATTTTAGTCAAGTTAAGCCTATCTTCGATCCTGTTGTTATTTTGTATTTTGAACTTCACAGAATTCTGTATTTTAGCTAGACGCGTTGGCACAATTAACAATCCCAGCCGCGAGTGAAATTTAAAATTATTGTTACATTTGCACTTAAGCCTTTGCTCCTAGCAGTTTGGATTTGGCACATTTTCGCGTTATTTACACTTAATTGGCCGACCGAAACAGCATCTGTAAGAATAGATATAAATAGAGGCATTTCAGATCATTCCAGCAGGACCAGCGACAAGCATACTAGAGGCACAGCAAGAACGCGCAAGTGTTTTTGCCAGAATACTCTGTTCCCCTTTTATTTCAGTGTTGTATTTTAGTCAAGTTAAGCCTATCTTCGATCCTGTTGTTATTTTGTATTTTGAACTTCACAGAATTCTGTATTTTAGCTAGACGCGTTGGCACAATTAACAATCCCAGCCGCGAGTGAAATTTAAAATTATTGTTACATTTGCACTTAAGCCTTTGCTCCTAGCAGTTTGGATTTGGCACATTTTCGCGTTATTTACACTTAATTGGCCGACCGAAACAGCATCTGTAAGAATAGATATAAATAGAGGCATTTCAGATCATTCCAGCAGGACCAGCGACAAGCATACTAGAGGCACAGCAAGAACGCGCAAGTGTTTTTGCCAGAATACTCTGTTCCCCTTTTATTTCAGTGTTGTATTTTAGTCAAGTTAAGCCTATCTTCGATCCTGTTGTTATTTTGTATTTTGAACTTCACAGAATTCTGTATTTTAGCTAGACGCGTTGGCACAATTAACAATCCCAGCCGCGAGTGAAATTTAAAATTATTGTTACATTTGCACTTAAGCCTTTGCTCCTAGCAGTTTGGATTTGGCACATTTTCGCGTTATTTACACTTAATTGGCCGACCGAAACAGCATCTGTAAGAATAGATATAAATAGAGGCATTTCAGATCATTCCAGCAGGACCAGCGACAAGCATACTAGAGGCACAGCAAGAACGCGCAAGTGTTTTTGCCAGAATACTCTGTTCCCCTTTTATTTCAGTGTTGTATTTTAGTCAAGTTAAGCCTATCTTCGATCCTGTTGTTATTTTGTATTTTGAACTTCACAGAATTCTGTATTTTAGCTAGACGCGTTGGCACAATTAACAATCCCAGCCGCGAGTGAAATTTAAAATTATTGTTACATTTGCACTTAAGCCTTTGCTCCTAGCAGTTTGGATTTGGCACATTTTCGCGTTATTTACACTTAATTGGCCGACCGAAACAGCATCTGTAAGAATAGATATAAATAGAGGCATTTCAGATCATTCCAGCAGGACCAGCGACAAGCATACTAGAGGCACAGCAAGAACGCGCAAGTGTTTTTGCCAGAATACTCTGTTCCCCTTTTATTTCAGTGTTGTATTTTAGTCAAGTTAAGCCTATCTTCGATCCTGTTGTTATTTTGTATTTTGAACTTCACAGAATTCTGTATTTTAGCTAGACGCGTTGGCACAATTAACAATCCCAGCCGCGAGTGAAATTTAAAATTATTGTTACATTTGCACTTAAGCCTTTGCTCCTAGCAGTTTGGATTTGGCACATTTTCGCGTTATTTACACTTAATTGGCCGACCGAAACAGCATCTGTAAGAATAGATATAAATAGAGGCATTTCAGATCATTCCAGCAGGACCAGCGACAAGCATACTAGAGGCACAGCAAGAACGCGCAAGTGTTTTTGCCAGAATACTCTGTTCCCCTTTTATTTCAGTGTTGTATTTTAGTCAAGTTAAGCCTATCTTCGATCCTGTTGTTATTTTGTATTTTGAACTTCACAGAATTCTGTATTTTAGCTAGACGCGTTGGCACAATTAACAATCCCAGCCGCGAGTGAAATTTAAAATTATTGTTACATTTGCACTTAAGCCTTTGCTCCTAGCAGTTTGGATTTGGCACATTTTCGCGTTATTTACACTTAATTGGCCGACCGAAACAGCATCTGTAAGAATAGATATAAATAGAGGCATTTCAGATCATTCCAGCAGGACCAGCGACAAGCATACTAGAGGCACAGCAAGAACGCGCAAGTGTTTTTGCCAGAATACTCTGTTCCCCTTTTATTTCAGTGTTGTATTTTAGTCAAGTTAAGCCTATCTTCGATCCTGTTGTTATTTTGTATTTTGAACTTCACAGAATTCTGTATTTTAGCTAGACGCGTTGGCACAATTAACAATCCCAGCCGCGAGTGAAATTTAAAATTATTGTTACATTTGCACTTAAGCCTTTGCTCCTAGCAGTTTGGATTTGGCACATTTTCGCGTTATTTACACTTAATTGGCCGACCGAAACAGCATCTGTAAGAATAGATATAAATAGAGGCATTTCAGATCATTCCAGCAGGACCAGCGACAAGCATACTAGAGGCACAGCAAGAACGCGCAAGTGTTTTTGCCAGAATACTCTGTTCCCCTTTTATTTCAGTGTTGTATTTTAGTCAAGTTAAGCCTATCTTCGATCCTGTTGTTATTTTGTATTTTGAACTTCACAGAATTCTGTATTTTAGCTAGACGCGTTGGCACAATTAACAATCCCAGCCGCGAGTGAAATTTAAAATTATTGTTACATTTGCACTTAAGCCTTTGCTCCTAGCAGTTTGGATTTGGCACATTTTCGCGTTATTTACACTTAATTGGCCGACCGAAACAGCATCTGTAAGAATAGATATAAATAGAGGCATTTCAGATCATTCCAGCAGGACCAGCGACAAGCATACTAGAGGCACAGCAAGAACGCGCAAGTGTTTTTGCCAGAATACTCTGTTCCCCTTTTATTTCAGTGTTGTATTTTAGTCAAGTTAAGCCTATCTTCGATCCTGTTGTTATTTTGTATTTTGAACTTCACAGAATTCTGTATTTTAGCTAGACGCGTTGGCACAATTAACAATCCCAGCCGCGAGTGAAATTTAAAATTATTGTTACATTTGCACTTAAGCCTTTGCTCCTAGCAGTTTGGATTTGGCACATTTTCGCGTTATTTACACTTAATTGGCCGACCGAAACAGCTGTACTCACTCAAGCGGTGAAAGCATTATCCGTATATCTGTGTAATTTGCGCGCTGTTGCGGAAGCGTCAGCGGAAGCGTTCAGGCTCCTCGTGTGAAGACCGACTCGGGTAAAGACCAGCGACTCTACCTGCGCGACTCCACCGAGCAAGGACACCAGAAAGGCACTTACGTATCTCCTCTTCCCTTCTTTTTCCCTCTACTTATCTTATTGTTCACCTTAATCAACATGTGCTTTCAATACATTCCTGTTATCTCTCGGCAACGTCCTTTCATCACGCGCAATAGACAGCGCAATATTGCCAATCTGCGTCCCATCCTCACATCCTCCTCTCTCTCTTTCCGTGGGTCTATGGAATTGTCAGTCAGCAGTGAATAAAGCTGACTTCATTCCAGCCTTTGCATCTCATTCTACTCTTAGTATCTTGGGGCTGACTGAGACCTGGATTCGTCCAGAAGAGTCAGCAACCCCTGCTGCTCTCTCTAGCAATTTCTCCTTCTCCCACTCCCCTCGCCAGTCTGGGAGAGGTGGGGGTACAGGGCTTCTCGTTTCTAACAATTGCAAATACTCCGCGCTCTCTTCTCTATGCAACAACAACTCATTTGAATATCATGCTATTACACTTACAACTCCCATTAAGATCCATTTTGTAGTCATTTATCGCCCCCCAGGTCAGCTGGGTAACTTTGTAGATGAGCTGGATGTGCTGCTGTCCACTTTCCCTGAGGACGGCACCCCACTTCTAGTCTTCGGTGTCTTCAACATTCATCTCGAAAAGCCACATGCAACAGACTTCACCTCTCTCCTAGCCTCTTTCGATCTCAAACGACTCATCACCACAGCTACTCACAAATCAGGCAACCAACTGGACCTGGTTTACATACGCAACTGCACCACAAAAAACATCCTGGTGACACCTCTCTACGTTTCAGATCATTTCCTCATTACTTTCAGTCTACAACTCTCTACCCCTGCACCACCACCCCCACCACCAGTCACTTTCAGACGAAACCTGCGCTCACTTTCTCCCACGCATCTTTCCTCTGCCGTGTCATCCTCTCTTCCCTCACCCTCACAATTCTCATCTCTGAATGTGAATACTGCAACGGATACCGTATGCTCCAGTCTAACCTCTTCTCTAGACAATATCTGCCCTCTCTCCTCCAGGCCTGTACGCACTACTCCTGTTCCTAAGGGGTCACAAAATCACTTTCCAGAACATTATCATTCACGGTTCCATGCTGGTGATGATCTCTCCACCCTCATCCGGAATGCAGAATCCATGACAACATTCAAAAGACAGCTGAAAACTCATCTCTTCCGTGAGCACTTACCCTCATAAAAAAATGTATAAAAAATCTTTCCTTTTCCTTTAAATCCTCGCTTATCGGGCTTATGCTACTCTGAGCAATGCCTGAACTTTGTATTTCGTATTTTGAGCACTTCTTGCGTTGTTTTTTGCCTCTTCACGATGACTCGCTTAATTTAGTCCTAATTTGTAAGTCGCTTTGGACAAAAGCGTCTGCTAAATGACTAAATGTAAATGTGTTATCCCCAGTAATCTCACAAATGCTCAGATTTGTCAAGAAACCAAAGTCTGTATTTGTTACTTGTTTTAAGCACAAACTTATTTCTTTTATAAAACCAGTCTCAATATCTTCAGTCATGTTGTTTCTCCAGTAACTGTGTCTTGATTTAAGAATGTTTAGATATTAGTGCTGGAAAACAAGATGAAAACACTTTTGTGCAGTGAACATGAAACAGCGTTTGCTTCCATAATTTTATCATTTTAAAGAGCAAAATGTGCCCTACATTTGGAATAAATCTGACGTCGCTCAAAAAGAGAGTGTTTCTGCTCCAGAATCCCGTCACTGATGAAGAGCTCTCAAGAACAACAGGAACACCAGGAACAGGAGTTAGGGACGTAAATAAAGTCGATGTTGATTTCATGTTGACTTTAAACTCATCGGAGAACTCGATAATAAGAGTAATGATCTTTGACAGAGCAAACTCTGAGCCGTAAGAGTTCCTCTGGGAGCCGTCACACACTCCCGACTGTAGGAGAACCTTCAGGAACATGGAGAAATCACAATAAAGCTGACGTGTGTGTGTGTGTGTGTGTTCGGGCAATGGCCTGTGTCACTGCGCTGGGTGGAAAAACACAAATCTCTTAACAAACACTCAAACGCGACCCGGCTCTCACTCTCTCTCTCTCTCTCTCTCTCTCTCTCTCTCTCACACACACACACACACACACACACACACACACA
>FLSR01001756.1:0-12383 GCA_900092035.1 Leuciscus waleckii | reverse complement strand
TCAGTCAGAGCTATGTTTATCCCTGGGGACAAAAATGTGGGAGCAGACATCCTGTCGAGGCAGGGCCTGAGGCCCGGTGAAATGAAGACTCCACCCCGAGACGGTGGAGTTATTATGGAGGTTCGGCCAATTCGGCCAATCGAAAGTGGATCTGTTCACCTCTCACGAGAACACCCTGTAGCTCAAACAGTAGAGTGTTGGCGCTTGCAATGCCAAGGTCATGGGTTCGATTCCCAGGGAAAGCAAGAACTGATAAGAATGTAAATGTGTACCTTGAAAAATGCAATGTAATTCGCTTTGGATAAAAGCGTCTGCCAAATGCGTAAATGTAAATGTAAACACCCACTGCCCGCTCTGGTTCTCACTCAATCATCCAGCTCCCTTAGGACTGGATGCCATGGTACAGACAAGGCCGAGGCAACGCCTGTATGCATTCCCCTGATCGCTTTGCTCCCAGGGGTTCTAGAGAGGGTCCGGAGGTACGGAATCAGCTTGCCCGTACTGGCCGGCCCCAGTATGGTTTTCGGACATCATAACTCTACTTGCAGACCCTCCGTGGCAAATCCCGATCAGGAGGGACCTTCTTTCTCAGGCCGAGGGCACAGTTTCCACCCTCCCCCGGAGCTGTGCAAACTATGGGTCTGGCCCCTGAGGGGGACCAACTCGTAAATGCTGGTCTCTCAACTGAGGTTGCTGAGACCATCGTAAACTCTAGAGCCCCATACACGAGGAAACTGTATGCATTAAAATGGAATGTATTCATGATGGCCATAGCTGCCTTCTACACGCCTTTAAGGGTGGGCACCTTGTGGAGACACCCACTTATAGTACGTTTTCTTCGTGGAGCTAGGAGGATGAGGCCTGTTGTCCAGTCCTAGGTCCCCACGTGGAACCTGGCTGTGGTTCTTGAGGAGTTATCCCTGGCACCCTTCGAACCATTGGACGAGGTGTCTGAGACTTTTTTCTCTTTAAAGATACCTCCTGCTCGCTATTACATCCCTAAAAAGAGTGGGCGACCTGCAGGCACTATCTGTTGCTCCCTCTTGCCTCGAGTTCACTCCCGGCAGAGTAAGAGCCATTCTTCACCCCAGACCTGGCTATGTGCCTAAGGTGCCCGCAAATGTGGCACAGTCTGTAATTCTTCAGGCACTCCATCCTCCACCGCATGTGTCGGACGAACAAGCGAAGCTACATATTATGCCCGGTCCGAGCCCTTGAGGTCTATGTTTGAAGAACCTCTGGCTGGAGGAAGTCAGATCAGTTACTTGTGTGTTTTAGGTCACCTAAGAAGGGTTACCCTGTTTCTAAGCAAACTATCAGCAGGTGGATAGTAGAGGCTATTTCTTCAACTTACGAGGCACGCAATTTGCCTTCGCCTCTCCTAATAAGAGCCCACTCAACTAGAGGAGTGGCATCCTCTAAAGCAGTGGTTCTCAATCCTGGTCCTGGGGACCCACAGCTCTGCACATTTTATATGTCTCCTTTATCTAACACACCCAGTTCAGTTCATAGAGCTCTTTCCTAACGAGATGATGATCTGAATCAGGTGTGTTAAATGAGGGAGACATACAAACTGTGCAGAGCTGTGGGTCCCCAGGACCAGGATTGAACCACTGCTCTAAAGCTCTGCTAACAGGGGTTTCCCTTCAAGAGGTCTGTAATGCCGCCAGTTGGGCCTCCCCACACACCTTCATAAGACATTACAGTCTGGATCTGCCCTCTACACTGGGTTCACAAGTGCTCTCGTCTTGAGTGTGCCAGATTGCTTCACATCAGGGCGTTTATCTCTCAGTGTGGCGCAGTGGGCATTTCGTTCCCCAATGTGTCGATTCTCGACACAGCGCGAGTTCCCTCGAAAGGGAACGTCTCGGGTTACGACTGTAACCCTACAATTCAGACTTTATATCTTGCAATTCTGACTTTATATCACGCAATTCTGACTTTATAACACACAATTCAGACTTTATATCTTGCAATTCTGACTTTATATCACGCAATTCTGACTTTATAACACACAATTCAGACTTTATATCTTGCAATTCTGACTTTATATCACGCAATTCTGACTTTATAACACACAATTCAGACTTTATATCTTGCAATTCTGACTTTATATCACGCAATTCTGACTTTATAACACACAATTCAGACTTTATATCTTGCAATTCTGACTTTATATCACGCAATTCTGACTTTATAACACACAATTCAGACTTTATATCTTGCAATTCTGACTTTATATCACGCAATTCTGACTTTATAACACACAATTCAGACTTTATATCTTGCAATTCTGACTTTATATCACGCAATTCTGACTTTATAACACACAATTCAGACTTTATATCTTGCAATTCTGACTTTATATCACGCAATTCTGACTTTATAACACACAATTCAGACTTTATATCTTGCAATTCTGACTTTATATCACGCAATTCTGACTTTATAACACACAATTCAGACTTTATATCTTGCAATTCTGACTTTATATCACGCAATTCTGACTTTATAACACACAATTCAGACTTTATATCTTGCAATTCTGACTTTATATCACGCAATTCTGACTTTCTTTATATCTCGCAATTCTGACTTTATATCACGCAATTCTGACTTTATATCACGTAATTCTGACTTTATCACACAGTTGCGACTTTATATCACGCAATTCTGACTTTATATCTCGCAATTCTGACTTTATTGCGACTTTATATTAGCAATACTGACTTTATATATCGCAATTCTGACTTTACACCTTGCAATTCTACGAACTAAAGTCATAATTGCGTGATATAAAGTTGCAATTGTGAGAAAAAAAGTCAGAATTGCGAAATAAAAAGTCACAATTAAATGTTTTATTTGTGCTTCTGTATCGGGAACAAGCTTCCACAAGCAGGCTTGAGTTAAAGTGTCCCGGACTGTTTTGATTCTGACTGGCTTCAGGCCAGCGACAGCATTAGCACTGAGAGCCACTTGAGCGTCTCGATATCAATAACAACGAGAAACACTGAGACAAAGACACACACAAAGAGGCGTGAGTGATGATCCTGAAACCGGCTCCATTATATGAGCATGCAAGACAGAGAGACAAAGAGAAAGAGAGAGAGAGATTAATGTGCTGTAATCTAGCCGTCTGTATTAAACCGGAGATGAGTGTGTGTGTGTGTGTGTGTGTGTGTGTGAGTGTTATTAATGATAGTCGCTCACTTCTCTATAACACACATAGTTGTCTAATGAGTGAAGATACACCCTCATCTGTCACACTAAACTCTGCCATCTCTATTAGACTCCACTAGACTAGAAGAAGAAAAACAGTACGTGAACAATGGAAATGTAAAGAGCTCAAACTGCAGGGATTTGGTGGTGGGAACAATATTTTAAATGCATGTAATCGTACGAGAGCGATATGTGATGGAAGTCGTTTCAGAGTCACATCTGGATAACAAACAAACAAGAAGAGCAAACTGCAAAACCTGAACAGAAATCTGACAATGGAGTCAGAAAAATCATCTTGTTTCCCTTTAAATTAAGTTTATTTTTCTGACTCCATTGGCAGATATTTGTTCTTGTTTTAAGCTCAAACTCACTTCATTTTGACTCAATATCTTCAGTCATTTTGCTTCTTCTCCATTAAATGTATCTCGATTTAAGAATGTTTAGATATTAGTGCTGGAAAACGAGACAGAAACACTGAGGAAGAACATCATTGTTTTGTTTTTTTTGCAGTGCAGGAACTTATTCTTACTTGTTCAGTAAACAAACTCAACTCTGATTTCATTTCAACTTTAAGCTTTACAACCTAATTGCAATTTTACAACGAAATGAACCGTAAAATCGTGAATGAGGATCATGATTGTGTGACGACTCAAAATCTCACACACACACGCACGCACTCACAGACACTATATGTTTTAATATAGCAGCACATTATTGAGGAATGTCTGGAGGCCGGGCGAATGTAAGCGTATACTGGAGTAATGCTTTACACAGAAATATTATAAATCAGCTTGATCCATCACAGTCCCGTCTCAGACAGACTCTTGTTTCTCTACCGCAAGTCTATTTAAATCTGTGACTTACAGCAGAGTTTAGCAGAAGAGCTCAGCTCTGAGAGTGTGTAGGAAACAAGGAACACACACTGAATTAAACGTGAAGTTTTGACGTATAAAGACTGAAACGGTATTTTCTTGTCAGATGTACTCCACAAATCAGAGCTTGTAGGACTGAGATATTAATGATCTAGAGATGCTCACGACTGATCCAGATGAACCGACACTACATTCCTCCGCCGATACTGATATAGATTATTCAGAATGACATCAGCTGATTCTGATAGTTTGGCTTTTCTTAAGGAAAAAATAAAAGCTGCCGACTACACAGGGAACCGCTCACTCGGTGTGCTATAATATTAGCGGTTACAGTTCACAACTGAGCTATTATATTCAACTTACAGATATATTTACACTCAAATAAAAGCTGAAATGTTTGTATGCAACACATAAGGCCGTTTTCATAAGCACTTCTTCAAGGCAAATATATTCAAACATGCATATATAATTAACAGTAAATAAGCTCTTCTAGTGTTTTGTTTTTTTAAAGCTAACTAACAAACTGATAACTTTCCTGAGGTAAATGCAACATTAACAATAACTGATTCACAAGTTGTTTTACTGACATCTTTCCACGGCTGAAACACAGATTGAGTGATTACATGCGTTATGATACCTCATGTCTCTTTCAACATACCTTCTGATGTTCATGCATGTTTTTCTAGATAGTTTGTATTAAAGTGGAAGAAAAGAGGCTTGAACTGAGGCGCTACAGCGATCTCTCACGTCACGTGGTTTAATTTCAGGATGAAATGCACAGATTTTGAAAGCTGAGACTCTTTTTTATCAGAAGTGACAGAGCACAAAGCTATTACTGGACAGGAGGAGCTACAAATAATGTTTGATGTAGAGAAAAAACACAGATCTGGCAACCCTTGCAACCCTTTTGATTGACAGGATATAATCGGCACTGATCATCGGCTGTTTCTAAACAATTTACATTAGTAATAATCTGTATCGGCCTACATCGGTGCGTCTCTACTAGTATAAAACATACAATATGCTTCAAATGGTTATTCATATATGTAAATATGCACTGCTTTAACGACAAAACATGGCGATGTAGATGATGTGGAAAAACTAGTAAAGAATAGCAGTCACGAGTAATGCTTCTCTCCTCTGCTGTTTAAAGATTATATTATGACACGCCCAACTCTCAGCCTCAGGTGTCAGTATCTCCGAGTTTCCCAGTGGTAAATATGACGTGAGAGAGCGTTCGTAGACTAGGACACTCGTTTATCCCGATAGCACAGCATTAGTATGCCGTCACTGAGAGAAAGTGTTCCTAACCCTGAGACACATATAGTCAAACATTCACACACCTTCAACATTTCTCACATTATTAGTTTATTCGCTATAGTTTAGAAAATGGTAATAAAATATGAGCAGAACTCAGTTGATATTTGACTGGTTTTGTCCCTCCTTCTGTTAGACTGTCTCACACATGAATTATGTTGAATATCTGTCAGCTGTTAAATTTAACTACACAATTAGATAATACCAGTTTAGCTCAACCAATCACCAAGCAATGCTTCATTGTGTTCAGTCTGTGTGTAAAAAGAGCATTAGCAATTAAAGACAAAACACTTCAGCAAAACATATGATCAGCTCAAAGTGTCCCAATCATTTCTGGTCCCAAATGTTTATAATGTCACTGGTAGTCACTATATGAAGAATATTTGAGTATAATATGTCACAATTTACTCTATTTTGCTCTCCTCACTTACATAAATGAACTATAGTGTCCTGATCACACTAGTGAATACATATATCCATAGACTAAACACGTAATACGCATGTGAACGCCGTCAGCGTTTTCACAGATTCACGTTTTTTAATGATATTCATCATAATGGGATGATAATGTATTTCAAGGTTTGCGTTCTCGAGCACCACATTTATGATGTGTAAATGATCGTCCTGAACACATTAAAAGTTTCTGTCTTCAGTTAGAACGGTAAAAGAAGTGATAGAAGTGAATCAACAAACTAACTTTATCTGGACAATAACTTTATTCTAGATCTTCAGTAAAGCCTAAACACTCTCTGTTACTGTAATCTCCTATTATCACTGTAAAGCTGCTGTGAAACATCTATATTGTTAAAGCGCTGTATAAATGAAGGTGACTTGACTATAAAAAATGATATCTGGTGTCTGAATAATTGTTGGTTTGACTGTAAATACAGTGTTTGGACGCGCCACATCCTCGACTGTAACTACAGCAAACCACAGAGTCTGATAGACACAAGCCTGGTGTACGCGGTCGTGACGGGTAAACCACACACACACACACACACACTCCTTCAGTCCTGTGGCTCTGGCTGAAGAACAGAGAGATACAAGACGCTTCTCACTGTCATCGCTCGTCTCAGACCAGAATAAAGACACACACACACACACACACACACACACACACACACGAGAGTGCTGTGAGGATTCACGGGCCTTTCAAACATCTTAACCTGTTAACATATTAACATATTTGAGTTTAATCATCATAAATTAGGTATCATTCCAAAAGCGTAAACATTCAGAATTCATCCTGTGAAACCGGTTGTGTAATCGGCACCGCGTTGCCATGGAAACGGGACTTTAGCGGCGGTGTCATATTTTATAATCACAGGAACCTCAACTTCACAACTTGGGTAGACATATGATGACATCAGAGTTTTCTCCAGAGCGGCTTTATATATATATATATATATATATATATATGTGTGTGTGTGTGTGTGTGTGTGTGTGTATGAACTAGATTAATAACTTTTTTTTTGTTTTTTAAAACATTATTCTCCTGTTATCTCTGTAAAGCATCATGGTGCGGTGGCTCAGTTTGCCCAGCGCTTCCGCTGGCTCTGTGTGCTGGACTGTGACGCTGTTTTCTTCTGGAAACATTATTCTCCTGTTATCTCAGTAAAGCTGCTCTGAAACACTCTGTGTTGTAAAAGCGCTGTAGAAATAAAGCTGACTTGACTATATATATATATATATATATATATATGTGTGTGTGTGTGTGTGTGTGTGTGTGTGTATGAACTAGTTATAACTTTTTTTTTGTTTTTTAAAACATTATTCTCCTGTTATCTCTGTAAAGCTGCTGTGAAACACTCTGTGGTGTAAAAGCGCTGTAGAAATAAAGCTGACTTGACTATTTATCAAAACAGATGGTTTTGATTTTCTAGCAATTTTAGAGCCCAAATGATTTTGTTTAAATATTTATTTTGTATAAAATAAAAAGTCTTTAGTTCATTACATTTGCTTGACAGTAATCTTTATACACGTTCACTTCTTTGCATCAATCTGTCGAGTGTCTTCTTTAGAGAGATCAACCTTACACTGCGAAATAATCTCTCGTTTTTAATATATAAACATTCTTAAGCTGTTTTGCATCTCAAGTAAATCTAAATTGAAGATATTAAAAAAGATTAAACTGAAGTGAGTTTGTGCTTAAAATAAGAACAAATATCTGCCAGTGGAGTCAGAAAAATCCTCATGTTTTCCCTTTGGATAAAGTTTATTTTTGTATTTTTTATGCATAAACACTTCATTTCGATACACTTTTCAGAAAACAATGTTTATAACCATATAAGTTCAGATCTATCATTTAGTTGGTTTTGTCTTGTTTCCAGTCCATATATCTAAACATTCTTAAATCAAGAAGTATTTACTAGATGAGTAAAACGACATAAGAAATGACATCTTGTTTTCTGACAAAAAAAATAAATAAATCAAATTAAGTGAGTTTTTGCTTAAAACAAGCTGAATTATAGGCCAATGGAGTAAGAAAAAAACCCTAATTCAAATTATTACAAGATTATATTTCTTACTCCATTTGGCCTATAATTCAGCTTGTTTTAAGCAAAATCACACTTAATTTTTATATTTTTTTCACAAAACAAGATAAGTTCATTTCTTTCTTCTTTTATTAAACACAAAAGAAGATATTTTAAAGAATGTCGGTAACTAAACTATTGACTAACTAAACTATTGTTCCTTCTACTGAAGTCAATGGAAGATATATCCATCAACTATATATCTACGAAATATCTTCTTTTGTGTTCGCAAAGAAAGAAACTCATACAGGTTTGAAACAACTTGAGTAAATGATGACAGAGTGTTCATTTTGAAGTGAACTATTCGTTTAACAGGTTTGGCTGTCTTCGGTTTCGCCGGATCTGACCACCCAAACGCACTTTAATGCAGTCGCCATTTATTTTCCCTGCTTTAACAATCTTCCAGCTCCGGTCCCCGTTTCAGGGTTGAGTTGGGATGATGAGTCCAGGGGCCACAACGTCTCCTCTGTGCTTTGTGCGAAAGGGTTCACGGGAAGAGCCCTAAAACGTTCCACTGTATAAAAGGTCACGAGTCTCGAGTTACAGGTCAGCGTGGAAGAGGCGAACACATGCTCACACACACACGGTTAATGTCACTATTACCATCTGACATCACTCCAAAAACACTCATAAAACAGACACACACACACGAGATGCGGCCAGAATCGGAGCAAATGTCCCTCATCCACAATAATCACTTATTCTCCTATTTTCCTTTTGGGTCCTGCACATGTTGGTCATTTCAACGGCCCTATTCACTGCTCCATTTTAACATCTCCAATAAAGTGTAATTGAACCTCATTACTGGCTAATTGTAGGGTTTTACCGCCTCAGCGCATTCAGAAGCCTCTGGATCATCGCTAACCTGCAGTTACGGTTGTAAAAGTCCTGCAGTTTATGTATGAACACTGAAATTGTTCGTCTAAATTTGATCGCCAATTTTTTATTCAATTCACATTTAATGTTATGGCGTTTTTCACAATACACATCGTTTCAAAGCAGCTTTACAGAAAGTGCATGAGTCCACTGTTATCAGAGGGAACTGTCTAAGTTATGTATTTCAGAAATGTATACGAATCTCAATTAGCAAAAAATTTGTTAATTTAAACAATGTAATAATTTAAGGCAGAAACACTGAGCTCATTGAAGTAATGAATACTTGTTTGTTAACAAATGATTATGACATATAGAAAAAATTACATGTAATTTAATCGTGACCTTACCAGTACCTGTGTGAAATCACAATTTGGATATACTTACCTGTGTGAAATCACAATTTGAGTTAAGATGTTTTCCACCCAAAAGGTAACGTTTAAAAAAAAATCTGTTATAGATCGTTAATTTAATGAATAAAGCAGTTCACCTGATCCTTCTGTCATATAAGGCGCAAGTACGATAATTATTAACCTCAACACCGACTATAACGTTGTTTATTTGAAGTTTTGTCGTTCAAGCGCTTTAAAACCAGGTGTATTCTGACTGGCTGTCCATGTTTTTACTGTTAATCAACTGGGGAATAAAATCGATTCCATGTTGTTATAGGTATAGTTGTGTGTCTTCTCTTTTCCCAGTGAAGTAGAACGATTATTAAAACTTTACTTACAATTATTTTCCTTGGTGAGAACTCATCTACTACTCGGTCTCATGTCGTTTCAAACATGCTGGCCCTTTACTCTCTGGAATATAAAATAATATATTTTCAGTTTCAGATTTGTGATTCATTTAAGAAATAATTAAGGTTTGGAAAGACACGAGGGTAAGTAAATAAAAGAATTAGCATTTTGAGTAAACTATACCTTTACTAGGATCATTTTTAGAGAATGTCATACCTTTCAATAAAGTGCTATTCATGTTAAGAAGTTGACAACCAAACGTTTTTAATAACATATAACTGCTAAAAGGTTTCTTACCTGTGTGTTGAATCATAGTTTGAGTTGTGATGCTTCTTACATGTGTTAAATGTTAGTTTGAGATGTTCACTTAAAATCTCTCCTCAGAGTTAACGGTCACTCGACAAATTAGTCACGCCATCACTCAAAAAGACCGCGCGCGGGAAACAGACTCGAACTCCCCAACGACCCGCCGCTCATCTGTCAAACCTTCAGCCGTTTTCTCGCATTATTTTCCACCATATATTATTCTTTCCTCGCGTCTTTTTCGAGTAGGCCGGGAGTGTGGTGGGTGTTTGAACTGGAAGCGTCTTGCCGTTGTTTTCTTTCCTAAAACACCTGTACAAACAGCGGCCGCGCCAAGTGACAGCTCTCGGTCTGCACAGGGGAAGCGCGTACCCGCCACTTTAGCGGACGCGCACATACCCGACCAAGACTGTCGCGTGCACTCAATATCTGATTTGCAATAAAATACTTCATTAATTAGCGACGATTTGACCCTCAGTTATCGTCACCATTGCACAGAAACAATAAAATAGCCTAATAATAGAAAAATAAATTAATATAAATATGCATGACCATATTTTAATTCCTCCTGTGGTGAAAATCCAGCTTGTAATGTTGTGTATGTGTCTATGTGGTGTTTTAAATATGCTTTAAGACAAACCATGTGTAAATTCAAAAGTCGACACATTGCTGAGTATTTTCTCCTTAAAACTGCAGTGAACCAAAGACAGTCTCAAAAACACGATGGTGTTTCTGACGTCACAAACTACCTTGTAACAAATGAGGTCAACGATTGGATCTCTGAGCTGCTGTGAGTGAGTGGAGGCGGGGCTCATTTGCATATTCATAGAACCACTAAAGAGGCAAGGGTCAATTTTAAGGCATAATATGTAATATTGGTGATTAAGGGATACAATTGTCGACTACAGGGCTTCAAGCAAAATTAAAAATAAAATAAAGCAACAATTACAATTCAGCCAGTCAGAATCCTCCTTATTTTAAAGAGATCAAGCATTTAAAGCTACAGGGCGCATAAACAGAACATTATAGTTTAATTATCAGTATAGCTACCTTTGTAGTTATTGTTTTTTATATGTATGTATATGTAAATACACACACAATTTTGGCAAATACTAATAACTCTTTATATTTGAAAGCTGATAACCGATATATTGGCCAATAAATCTAAATGCAAATTTCTATATAATTTTTGAGAGCCTGATTACAAAAACAAAAGTCTCACCATTAAAAGCCAAGCACATAATTATTATGATGTTCTCATTATAATGTTATGTAGCCGATATGACAGACCTGCGCTGCACATGTTGCACTGAACTGTATTTTCCTTTTCGAAGTGATTTCAATCATATTTCAAGCAATTTAAAACCATCATGTTAACAGTTGCAACTGAAGAGTCTAATCTGAAGGAAAAATACATTATTTATCGGCTTTAATATATTGGCCAAACGTTCTCAATATATCGTGCTTTCCTAATATTTACAGGGTTTGCCAATAGGCTACAACATTTTTAAGTTACTGGCTATTCAGAACTTCTACTAGCCATTAAAATATAAAAATAAACCAGATTAACTACGCCACAGCTTTTTCACATGCAGATTGCATCATATATATATATATATATATTTGCATCAATTATAGTTACTATAATGTTTTGTAATACCGGTAATTTATCATTAAACATTGAAAAGCTGAAGAGTGCAGTTAATATCTGTCTCTTCGTGGAGGTCAAGTGAGGAGCGACTCTTAAGCGACGGAGTAAATGAGATGTGGAGTGTGTGAACAGTGGAGTGTGTAGCGCACAGTTCCACATCAGATGAAGTGACGAGCGCTCGTGTGTGTGAGAGCTGTCGAGAACAGACTATTTCAAGACCAATTACTCACCGGCATCATGTTACAGTAAATTACAGGCAGACATTTGAATGATATTAATATTGGACAATATTCCTGACCACATGTCTACATCCTCCTCCACATTAATACATCTCCTGACCGTGGGATTCGGAAAAGACATATTTTACTTTTCCAGAGGAATGAAGATGGAAGGAAAAAGAGACCAGACATCCATGTCAACGTGTGTTGTGACATTTATTCCTAAACGCTACAGCGCTCTACAACACCTGGACAGACTCGAGTTTACAAATACATTCAGTTTTTAAATAGAAATATTCAGAAAGTTCTGTAAGTAGAGGATCCGTGGAAATGAAAACACACACTCGCGCGCACACCAACAAATCACTCAAACTGAGTTTACAGGCGCGGCGAGTGTTCGACACGTCTCTGTGCGACTCCACATTATGATGCTCGTAAACATCAGATCTCAGTCATGAACACAGAGGGAGGGAAGCCTCAGCGTTTGAGATATACGCTCTGGATCCGCCGTATAAGAATATCAAAAAAAACTACGCATGAAAACGGGGAAATACTGTGAAAAATGAGTCAGAAATCACCATGAAGAGTTTATATGTTAAAATGTGTTCAGAATGGCCTTCTATAAAGGTACTGTCTTTCATAAAAAACACACACAC
>FLSR01001747.1:0-11510 GCA_900092035.1 Leuciscus waleckii | reverse complement strand
TGGACGAAAGCATCTTTCAGGTTGACCGATGTGAACCAGCCGTTCTGTTTTATGGCGCGGGCGAGCGAGCCATAAGTTAGCATTCTGAAATTGTATTTCCTCAAATGTTTGTTCAACACACGAAGGTCCAAGATAGGGCAGAGAGAGCCGTCCTTCTTTGGGACCTGGAAATAACGAGAATAAAATCCCTGATTAATCAGATTGGGGGGCACCACCTGAATCGCTCCCTTGTTTAGGAGGGAGGATATTTCCTCTTTCAGAATGTGTGAGGCGCTCTCCTCCGTGTGTGAAGAGAGAATGCCGTTGAAATGTGGGGGTTTCATTGCAAACTGCAGTCTGTAGCCCTGCATTATTGTACGCATCACCCACTCGGGAGCCGAAACAGTTAGCCAAGCCCATTCGTGGCTCAGGCTCATAATTACAGTTAATGTGTCGGCAATATGTTACATGAATAGGTAAAAACAATGTTTGCTTGTTTTTATATCACCAATCAATTTTTAGGTTTCAGGATTTTATATACCAAACTTTGTATAAAGATGATTCTCAAGATATAACCGAATGATTTGATATACCATTTTGCTTTATGCAATATGTGTCAAATGGCCATAAGCGGGTTTTCCCATTTATTGCCAGTGGAGTCGGGTGACGTTAGACCTGATCCGCACATCTCTAGCGCACAAGCCAATTCACAGACTTTTCGTAATTCCTTTGTGTGTTATGTTGTGTTTTATGTAGGATTGATCTATTTCCATCCATTGTGCAGCATTACACAAGACACACATGGAGAACACACCGCCCAGGCAAGACAGTCATGTCAAGGATTAATTTACCTGGGTAAAGTATTGTTCAAACTTCACAAACACCATAAACGGCATTAATGAAAGTGTTTTAATACAGAAGTAAAGGAAAAATGTCCTTAACATGGTAAACTTATAATGACTGCCGTGTTTCTGTTCTCGGTGAACCCAGAGCTAACAAACTAATCAATCATACTACAAATTAGCATAATAAGTGTTACAAAATAGTGTTACGTCCTTAATGATTAGGCAAGATAAAATGTCTGTGTGTATTCAGTGAAACCTGTAGAACCGACTGTGTGTTTTCTTGTTATCAGTTTCATGAAGAGCAAAAACAGCTTCACACACTGAGATCATGGGCAGTACACTCTCTAAAGGTAGGTCAATCCTTCTGTGTGATTTATTTAATTCAACAATAAAATAATATGATTAGACACCATTATGAAATAATATTAATAAGATGACATTAATGGTGATTTCTTCATTCCACAAGATGATAAACAGGTTGAGAAAAAGGAAGAAGCTGAACAGGAACAAGGAAGATCGTATTCTGAACATGTTATCATACAGAGTCCTCCTATTCAGAGAAATCCTCCTGACTGTGAGTATTTTTGTACTGTGATCATGGGCGCTACACCTTCATGCAATACTAGCAACTAATGAAATATGATTGACAGCTCGCTCACGAGCGAGGGCGGGTCTGTGTTGAAACGCTGCTGTCAATCAACAATCGTGGGAGGGGCGTCCGACCGTGAGACGTCACATGGTCAAACGGCTTGATTTGAGAGGGGGGGAAAACATATAAGAAGATTTTTAAAAAAAACACTGGATGGATTTTTATCATTTTATGATGGTTGTGTACAGGCACGCCAACACACATTTCAGTACAATCAACTTGTAAAAGTGCATGTACCATTATATGACCCCTTTAATGTCCAACTAAGGAATACACTTGGAATACACTTGGCGACCTCTTAGAGTGCTCTGGTTGGACGACAGCACTCACTGAAGCAGAAGTAGCATCTTCTGGAAAGGCTGACTCATTTCTGAAAGCAGCACACCTAACCCGCACCAGGCATGCCCACCAAGTCACTCTACTGTCACTTCACAATCTACAGCAGGAAGCTTTTAGGCTTATTGCTGGCCCCAAAGATGAAGATACCTTTATCACTTGGAGAAATGACATGCTGAAGAAGAGTCCAACTTTCATGTATTGCCATCTAATACTAAGATATGAAACCCTCATTCTCATTTTTGTCAGAGCTCACAGAGAGAAGAACTTCCTTCTATACAGTATGTAGAAGTTTTAGAAGAACTCATCCCTCTATTTTTTGCCTTGGACCATACAAACTATGCAAGATGGATGTCTGTCCACATCAGGGACATGAAGTCTTTGCCCAGCACCATCAAGGATGAGTATGAAAAGCATTCACACTGGGTTCTCTCACAGACATACAACAAGTTCTCTGCAATACCTTTCGACCAAGCTCATGAACAAGAGAATAAGACTAAAGGTTGCGGTGGTGCAGTTGGTCTCACAGAAAACCCAAATGCTTTCAGACGATGGATGATCTCTGGACCAGAGTTGGGAAGATTGCTGAAAGAATTTGAAGAGGACTTTCTTCCCGAAAAGACGTCAAAGACGTCCAGATTCTGTCAGTCAGGGAATGTGTTTTCTCCAGAGACGTTTAAACTGTTTCCGCTCAGTTGAGATGCTGTCTATCTTACCATACAGGACAGATATCAGTCAGTTCACTCACAGATATCCTCCAGTGTTAGGGAATAACTAACTAAAAGTAGCTTCACTACTAAAGCAGATGTTTCCATAATAGCTTAGCTTTCCCAGTATCAAGTTTTTCCAACAACTAGTGGTGCAGATGTGAAAAAATGTACATCTCTTTGTTTTTCCTGAAAAAGTAGGTTTACACAAACTGAGAAAGTCAAAAAGTGTTAGGTTGTGCCCCACTCTCCCCTACATATCTGTTTGCATCTCAAAAAATGTGTTTTGGGGTTTCACGACCCTTTAAACAATCTAAATGTGCCATTTAAGCCATTGTTTTGGCTGGACAGCAACTCTAGAAGGAAAGTCTTTGTCGAGTTTAAGTCCAGCATTGATTCATATCCATTGTAGAATAAGTCTCTGATGTTCCTAGAGTGTGTCTGTGAAGTTTTAGCTCAAAAAACCCCACAGATTATTTTTTATACCATGTTAAAATTGCCACTTTTTGAGGGTGAGCAAAAACACGCGGTTTTTGTGAGTGTCCCTTTAAATGCAAATGAGCTGCCCCTTTCAAGAAGAGGGCGGAGCTGCAAGAGCTCATGCTCCGGTGGCAACAAAACCACTTGTTATAACTAACAGTAAACAAATATATACAGACTTTATGTCTTTTAGGGGGGTGCTGAATAAACTGGTTAACTTATATCCGTAAAACAACTCCTATGAACTGTAATAAAGTGTTTCATTCCTGCCGTGACCATGCCGATCCAGAGACTATAAGCTGGATCACGGACAGTTGCTACTGATCCATCCTCGAGTAACAACTTTTTTAGCAATCCTGTGTTTTGTATTGTCCCTTTGTATTGATCCTCCTTCACAAAGCAGTCTGGGGTGAAATGATTTGTGCCGACATAAACGAATTTGGGTATATTTTGGGACGCATTACCTTCAAAACAAAGATCTAATCCACTGTGTCCTCAGTGGCTCGGAGATGGGAGAAAATGAAGACACCGGAATTGCTCACGAGACATTGTCACTACAGTTGCTCGAGCGTGGACAAAATGGCGGATAGTGTACGACTCGCTGAGGGCGGAGTCTATGGTAATGCAGGACTGTCAGTCAGCGGCCGTGGGCGGGGCCAGAGCAGTATGACATCACACTGCTCAGAGAATCAAAACGGCATGTCTAATGAGACGCCTTCGGTTTAATGGGGATTAAAATAAAAGGGGAGGGCGGATTTTTATCATTGTAGGGTGATTGTGTTCACACACTGCCAACACACATTTATGTAAAAAACATGCAAAAGTGGATTTTGCATAATAGGTGCCCTTTAAGGTTTACATGTGTAACAAATTGCATATGTAAAAAGAACTGACAAAATGTAAAATGTGTACCTTGAATGCAATGTAAGTCGCTTTGGATAAAAGCGTCTGCCAAATGCATAAATGTAAATGTATATGTAATGTTGAGTACATTTGATTCTCCTTCCATCCATCTGTCCTTCCAGAGAACTCTCTCTCTCTCTCCTTGTTTGCCCTCGTCTTCCTCACAGGCTGAGGTATTTATCTTCTTTATTCTGTGAGTTTGAAGGTTGTGGGTCGGTCTGCAGTGTTGGGCTGATGAATGGGGCAGTCAGTGATGTGAAGCCACCTCAGGGGGCCAAACGAGACAGCTATTTAGTGACTGAACAAGACACATCGCTTTTCTTTTATTGTTTTCAAACTGCACAGAGGGAGATAAAGCCCAGTCTGGGCAATAGGAACAGAAAAGAAGGGAATATCTTGCAGGAAATAGTCTCTGGATCCCTGACTGTGTGTACATACAGACATACATACATAAAGAGATGCTGAAATATATTGATTTGTGGTTTGCCAAGAATTCCTTTCAGTGTCCTGTCGTCATGTACTATCTTAGAAAAAGCATAGAAGCTTGTTTCTGCCACAGAATAAAAAATTAAAAATTTGAATTGTGATCTTTTTTCCTCACAATTGCAGTTTACATCTAGCAATTCTGGCTTTTTATCTCAGAATTGCATGATATAAATTTGCATTTGCGAGTTATAAAGTCACAATTGTGTGATATAAACTCTTTTTTTCTCAGAATTGCATGGTTATATCTCACAATTCTGACTTTACAACACGCAATTGGGAGATATAAAGTTAGAATTGCATGATATAAAGTTGCAATTCTGAAATGCTGCAATTCTGAGGAAAAAAGTCAGTCTTTTTTCCTTAGAATGGGACTTTATAACTCGCAATTAAGAGTTAATATCTCACAATTCTGACTTTGCATCTCCCAATTGCGTGTTATAAAGTCAGAAATGTGAGATATTAACTCGCAATTGCGAGAGAAAAAAAAAAGTACGAATTGTGAGTTTATATCTCGCAATTCTGAAAAATAAAGTCAGTTCTTCTTACAATACAATACACTTTTCATGCAGGAAAAAGGGCGCAGTGATGGTGTATTGTGATATGATATTATCACACTGTACACTATGGATACTGTATGTGTGGAATGGAATATCTGTGTGCCATTTGCTGCATACTACAGTACATACTGCATAATGCATACTATTTCTAACAATAGTGTGTGAAAATATGAAACATGTGATCAGATCACACTATGCTGTGACAGATTCCCGTACAATATTTGCAGTCAGTGTCCAATCAATGCCAAGACTGTCAGATGAGTCGGAGACATGGACGGACAAATGCATATTGAATCTGAATTGCGTTTGCTGATCAAAAATGAATGTTCTGATTGGCTGATGGAACCACAGATATCCTGTACGATCTCAATCCCTGAGCGGTGATAAAATGTCAAAAATAATGTCAGTCAATGTTAAAATTTGAGAAAATATCACCTTACAAAAAAAGAAGGTGAGTTAGCAGTGCTGGGCAGAAACTGATTATATCTAATCTGGATTAAGTAATCAGATTTTAAAGATAAATTCTTGTATTTGATAATATTGCATTATAAAATACTCATAATCAGACTACAATTTATTTTTATTGATGTCACATATTATGCACAAAATGTATTGATTCTTACATGTTAGTTTTAAATAGTGTTTTCATCCAACACTGTATATCTTATTAGTATTTGAATTATCACTCGGTGAGTCATTTAACAAAGTTTTATATTGTACTTATATTAAAAATACCTGCATATAATCACAGCTGTAATTAATTTCTATAATTACATCTGTAATAATTACACTGTTACCCTTTAAACCTTCCCATACCACCAAACCTGTCCTAACCGTACTCGTATCCACCAGCAAAAGTGTTTTACAATACAACATAATAATTATTTGGTACAATGTTGTTTATTATTTTTTGACACAAGCAAGTATAGATTCCTAATATAAAGTGTGACCCAATATTTGTCTTTATAGGATGTGTAAGTACACACTAACTCTCCAGTCATCTAAAATATACAAAGAACGGCAGAGGTATTGATCCTCCAGCATTGGTAGTCTGAGCAAATGTTCTCCGAGAAGAGCCGAATGAGTAAAATTGAGAAGTATAGATTTTCCAGAAAATAGAGAGGCTTTGAGAAATGGTCTGGATGAAACATGTTTTGATGCAGTCGTGGTGGAAGAGAAAGAGAAAGAGAAAGAGAAAGAGAAAGAGAAAGAGAAAGAGAAAGAGAAAGAGAAATGAGGTTAGGGCACGGAGAGAGACGAGAGTAGAGGACGACAGGAAAAAGACGGAGGCTCTCTTTCATACAGACGAGCATATGTGGGCTGACAAGCTGACATTGCCAGCGGAGTGTGTGTGTGTGTGCGTGTGTGTGTGTGTGTGTGTGTGTGTGTGTGTGTGTGTGTGTGTGTGTGTGTGTGTGTTTTAAAATGAGCTCTGAGACTCTGGCTGTAATGGTGCAGAAGAGGATAACTTCACTGTTATGACTAGAGAATCTTGATTTTATTCCTAAATGACAGTGATTCGGCTCTATGTCTATTAAACCTAAACAAGAACAATCACAGCGAACATTCAGATCTGTGTTCTGAGCCAGAGAGAGCCGTTGTCATGATATGAAACAACTTCTCAAACAGTCTTTTCAACCACACAGATTCATTATGTATGTCTTACTATCATTGAAATCATCACAGAAGAACTGGGATAAAAGTTTATAGTTCGGATATAAACACTGATGTCTACGGTAGAGATCGAAATAGAGGAAATCATATTTTTTATTGAATCATTCATTCAAGAGATTCGTTCAAAATCACTGAATCATCCAGTGAAGTCTTTATGAGTGAGTCATTGAATCATTCACTCAACCTGATCCTTTCAAAAAATACATAATTCAAATGAAGGAAAGGAAAAAGTTCAATAGATTCCAGCAATTGCCATTTTTGTCAACCTCTTACTCACATATTCTTTTTTTAGTTGTCTGTTCAGAATCATGATCTCTATTTTAAACCAAAAAAATAGATAAAAAATGTGATTATCAATTTATCCAGAATTGTGCAGCTCTAGTTATGACCATATTATGTTGGTAAAAATGCCAATAAATGCTTTGATAAATGCACACGTGCATGAACTGCGGTGCAACTGGCATGACATGAAATAACAGTCATAAATCTCTCTCTCTCTTTTTAAATGGAACAGTTTATTTAACCTTTAATCAATTTTTTTATATATATATTGCATATGTGTTTTGTTTTGTATCATATTTGACACATCAGGCTTTTGACACATTCAGAAAGTTTTTTTTATTTTCAATTAAAATGAAGAAAATATTCGAAAAATGTGTATCTAACGTGTGTTTAATAATAAAGTGTTTATATGTTAGGGTTAGGGTAGGGTTAGGGAGGGCTTTTTTGTCCCAATAATGTGGCATCCATTGAATAATTCTATATAACCATAACACTCTGTTATTATTGCAAACCGTTTAATGTGCAACAACACTGAGGTGCAAATATTATCTGCCACTATTTATGAGTATAAATAGCATCTAACTACTATTTACACTTATTGCAAAGGAAAACTGCCATTTTCACTCAGTGTAATGTTTTTCTTTATTTAAAGGAGAATAAAGTCAAATGCGCCTTTAACTCCGTTGGGTGTCAAACTTGTGGTGTTTTTATTTCTTTGTTTCTAATGTGTATTTGTGTAACTGTACAGAGTTAAAGTCAGCACTGGTGTGTTAACCTATAGTTACTGGTGGCCAGGACAGCATTATAACTTCTCATCGCTATATAGACTAAAAATACAGTTATTCCTGAATTTGTAATTGGATATTTCTGTGTGAATGTTCAGGCGTTTGTTATTATGCGCGCGCACGCACACACACCCCAGCTGACGTGTTCTGCTCTGACAGCAGCAGTAGGAGGTGTGTGTAGCGCAGAGAGAGAGAGACAGGTTTCATCGATTGAGCTTCAGAACTTCAGCCCATTATCCCGTGTTTCACAGGCGCACTCGAGCGTGCCATCCGCGTTCGCTTTAATTGGCAACGCGTGCCAGTGCGGCTTCCGTCTCTCTGCTCACCCCTGTCCTCTCCTCACCCTCCAGCACATCTGGGTTTGTGTGCTTGAAATAAGTTTGTCTTTTAGCAGAATCCAGCAGGACTGCGTTCGGGAGCTCATTAAAATCTGGCCATGCAACTCTTTTCAAACGAGCACTAAATGGAAAATACTACACGATCTCATGAAAGTGCGTATCTTTAGCACGAGTTTTTTTTTACGTGCATATGATACGCAGTGTAGGATTAGGGGTGTATTACACGCCATAAAGTGCGTATCATATGCACGCGAAAATATTATTATTATTATTTTGCGTATAAATTGCAAATTCGTGCTATAGATAGGCTACGCACTTTCATAGAATGCCATGTTCAATTTGAATCATTCCCAGGATATAAACTCTTGATATCAACAATTCAGTTGGCTATTTAATTAAAATGCTAATTCTTGATATCAGGAATTATTTTTCCACATGTGAAAATTAGATTTTTTTCAGGAATTATTTTTCCACATGTGAAAATTAGAATTTTTTTTTTTTTTTTTTTTTTATCCACAATGACGTCATCACTCGCAGAAATACGAAATTTCAACTAGTAAAAACGTATAATCTTTGATATCTGTAATTGTATTTTCACTAGTTAAATGCCATAGGCTGCCATTCAAATTCAGTTGTTGATATCAAGAATTGATTTCTTACTAAATTCCAGTTTCACATATCGAAAAAAATCAAAAAAAATTTTATATCAATAATTACTTTGTTACTAGTAAAAATATAAATACCTGATATCAAGAATTCAATTATCACTAGTATTAATTGTTGGTAAATGTAATTTCAATAATTAGGAGAGTAATTTCAGAAATCTAAAACGCCTTTCTTACTAACAAACACATTCGTGAGATCAGAGATGAACACTGTCATTAGTGACAATCAAATGATTGTAATCACAAATAAACATTTTTACTAGTAGCAATTCAATCGTTGATATCAAGATCAGACATTTGCACTAGTAACCACTAAATAATATATATAAAAAAAATATATGATTTTTACTAGTGAGAATTGTATTTCTGGTATTTTATCAGGAATTCATATTCTGGGAATGATTAAAATTTAAAACGGCTTGCCATGTCAGATTATTGATTGACACTTCAGGGACCCGAGCGATGATTCTTATTCTGTCAGATTCAAATTAATTCTTAAAATAAATGTCGAGCTGTTTTATAAACACGGACTATAAACCTCCTGATGTTTTATTAACATTGCGTCAGTAAAAGGCTGTTTGGAGTTCAGAAAACAAGACTTATTTAGCCTAAATATTATAAGCTAAATATATGAAATTAATCAATAATGGCAAACACAAACAAAAGTTTGGAAGTCTTTAATATTACACATACATATTTTGTTAGTTTAAACATTTATCTGCCCTTAACAGGGTCAATATTTTAATATTTTTAAACAGAATAAATTTCTAATGAAATGTTGAATGTTTATTGGTGTTTTCCACCCTGTCTTATGGAGACTTTTCGGGGGTTTGTATAATTACATGCAACTATTTTGTTAGTTGTACATATTCTAGTGTTCAAGAAAAAATGTCCTTTCAAAATGTATAATATTCCACCCTGTTAAACCCTTATATGACACTCCTGTCTAAATGATGTGATATTGTGGCATTGTGCAAAAGGTCAATGGATGATCTTGAACTTTATATATAATAGCTACTTAAATGTCACATTTAAAAGTAATTTAATTGTATTGAAATGTAATTCATGTCATTAAATGTACACTTAAGTGTGTCTGTGTTAAGAAAAAACTGCATTCCTTCAATAGTGTTTCTGCTGCCATTCAAATATAACAAATGCATTTCACAAGCATCAAAGAAAGCAGAGAAGTGGCATTGTGGATATGGATGCATGCGTATGAGTTTGAGTAAAGCACATAAAACAGTTTATGGTTTTGATCAGATTATATAGAGTCAGACAGAGCAACACTGACCCCTGCTGGACACCCAGCAAACTACTCCTCCTCTTTTATTTTATTGCACTTCAAACATAGTCAATGTACAGTCAGAACTGCAATAATACATGATATACACATATAGGGAAAACATTATATCAATATATCAAAGGATTCACAAACAGAAACAGTTTTAATTACTTGCTTATTGTGTGAATGAAAAATAGTCTTAATATATATTTGCATTTCTTTTTCAAGGACCAAACACAAGGTTGGGTTTTTCTGTACTTACATTTATGTATAGGCTATGGGATTTAAATACAATAAAATTACATTTATGATTGAGGGGATATTAGTCAAACCAAATATAAGCACAATTAATCTAGACAAATCTTTCCCAAATGTTCTTACATGAATGCAATGCCATAGTAAATTAAACCAATGTATTGCAAAAATAACAGTTTCAGATCAATATTCTTTTTGAATTTAATAAGAAATGATTTACTGGGGAGAACCTGTGTAAGATTGTGAAAGTTATTTCCTTCGATATTTGTTTGGTAAAGTCCAGATGGCCTTCCATAACAAACCTTCAGTCTCTTCCAGTAATCAGTCGAGTTTGGCCTGGTGACAAAGTCTTTTTGAAATAGAGAACGAATAGTTTCATGAATATTGAAGACTCAAAGTTTCCCAACTACAGTATCAAATACAACTAGCATCATGCCTGCAAAACTGGAGGCTGCATTTTCAGGACCCACTTCTAGGACCCCACACTTCTAGGACCCCACTTCTAGGACCCCATTTCTAGGACCCCACTTCTAGGACCCCATTTCTAGGACCCTAAGTTTTTAATGACAGCGCTATACTACGTGATGGTGATTTGCTAAATAGTCTTTAATGCATAGCCATCATATATTAGCCTCTAATGCTGTAAAATGAACTGTTAGCACAATATAGAAGCGGCGCGGCGCGCTCGTTTTTCCAGGCGCGCCTCTGTTCGTGGTTGCATAGCAACGACAGACTCCACGGGAGAGCAAGCGTTTGTGGAAAGGAGAAAGCGGTACGAACTGCGAAATTGATATCGAGAACTGTGGATTTTCACTGGCATTGGTTCCGAATACTGAAATTTTACAGTAAAAAAAAAATTTGATATCCTTATTTTTGTATCGTATGTGTGTGTGCACTCTGTAGTAACTAAGATCTTTTAAATATGAAATTTAAAATTAGAGAGTAGAACATCTCTCTCTTAGGAGTCAGTGATGATGTTGTCCATGAAGTTCTGTCTAGTGGTTCACGTCATGAACACATTTGTTTTTGTGTGTGTTCAAGTTCAGTTGTTATATATTATTTTGTAAAATATCACAATCTTAAATCTACCCCCCAGAGTCATCCTTGTCTTCCCTCTGTACTTGAAAATCTGGTGAATCTAGTGACTGAAAAGACTATAACATGATTCCTTGTTTATTTTGCTTGAGTTATTATATTATGCTACTTAGACCAAATCATTTCTCAACATTCCTAGGAACCAGGTTTAATTGCAATAAAGAAAGTAGTATTTGGGTGTAATAAAACTTT
>FLSR01001691.1:0-10021 GCA_900092035.1 Leuciscus waleckii | reverse complement strand
TAATTACATATTCATTATAAATATTTTTAGGACATATATAGGAAATTAAATAATTATAATTATAAATAAATAGGCAATAAGAAAACATTTTAGATTCATAGTTAATTAAATATGAATTATAAATATTTTAGAAAATATAGGCTAGGAAATAAGACATAATTATAATGATAAAGTACTTAAAAATAAATATTAAATAAGAAAACATTTTATATAGTATTTGTTAATTAAATATGAATTCATTTTTTTTTGTAAACAGCCTATATAGGAAACAAGATACATAATTATGACTAGCCTATATAATTATAAATATGTAAATAATTATAAATAAATAAGAAGTAAGAAAACATTTTAGATATGAATTGTTAATTATAAATAAATTATAAATATGTTTTCTAAATTATAGGAAATAAGATAATAATTATAAAATAGGCCTAATTATAAATAAATAGGAAATAAGAAAACAGTTTTATCGTAGAATTATTTTACCGTTTAAAAGTTTCGTTTCGTTTTATTTATTATTCCTTGTTTTTGTTGTTTTTGTTTAAAACGAACAGTCTAATGATGATTTAGGAAGATTAGATATAACACACAGGATTAGGCTATTACAACAATACAATAATATCTATCTAATAAGTATTTGACGTGTAATTGTTTTACCGTCTAAAATATTTTTGAGTTCTTTTCATTTTTATTCATTGTTTTGGTTATTATTATTTTATTTTTTATTATTGAAACGAACAGCCAGAAATTCTAGTCTATTACTAAATTAATAGGCATAGGATTTATTACAACAATAAAATAATATATTTTAAGGTATTTGACGAGTAATCTTTTATTTTTTTATTTTTTTTTACACCGTCTAAAATATTTTTGAGTTTCGTTTTATTTTTATTCCTTGTTTTGGTTATTATGGTTGTTTTTTTTATTTATTTAAACGAACAGACATAAATTCTAGTCTATTACTAAATTATATTTTAGGAACATTAGATGACACATAGGCTATGATTTAGTATGGTATTACAACAATAAAATAATATCTTTAAGTATGCTAGGCCTATTTGACGAGTAGATTATTATTTTTGTACCGTTTAAAATATTTTTGAGATTCGTTTTATTTATGTATAAATCTCTACACAAGCAATGAAAACTACCAAAACGAATTATGGCTATAATGAATAACAGCACTTAGGATATGGGAAAATGTAGGCTACAATAATAAAAGAAAAATTAATAAGGCTTGCTGCAATAATAAAACAGGACACTGTCATTAATATTAGAAGAGTGGGAAACCCTGATATATATTATAGGATACTGTATTTTTTTCCCGGTCGCGTGTTTTGCTTGGTTTGTTTTATTATTATTTAGATTTTAGGAACATCGTAATAACACATATTGATTAGTATTATTATTATGATTCTCACCTGTTTCAGTCTCCGCCATTTCGCCCGCCGGTTCTGGAACCAGGTCTTAACCTGTAAAAGATGAAGTTATGAAAGCCGAGATCAGAGAAACGCTCGATGAAGATGAAGGTGGAGATAAAGATGAAGGTGGAGATGAAGATGAAGGTAAAGATGAAGATGAAGATGAAGTTGAAGGTGGAGATGAAGATGATGAAGATGATGATGAAGGTGGAGATGAAGGTGGAGATGCAGATGCAGATGAAGATGAAGATGATGAAGATGATGATGATGAAGGTGGACTCGCCTGTCTCTCGCTGAGCTGCAGCATCTTCGCGAGTCTCTTCCTCTCGGGAGGAGACAGATACTTCTGGGTCTCGAACTTCTTCTCCAGCTCGATGGTCTGGTCGTTGGAGAACCGAACCTGTCCGCCTTTCCTCTTGTGGAGAGGCTCTGGATAAGGGTGTCCACAGCAGGGGCTTCCCTACACACACACACACACACACACACACACACACACACGCTCAGTATCTGCTCGGAATCTCTGTCTGACAGCCTGAACATCCGTTGAAAGCTCGAGTTTATGAGCAGAAAGACTATGGCAAAATATCCGCCAATGTGTTTCCTGTTGGTTAATCTGAACATCCGTCCAATAATCTTCACACACACACACACACACACACACACACACACACACACACACACACACACACACAGGATACCCAGATTCATCCCGTTCAGAACGCGCGCGCTAACACCTTTACAGTTTAAAAATGATTCAATGTAGCAACATCTTTTTCTTTTTTTAAATCTATTTAAACTTACAATATTTCTGTCATTATGACTCATTTTTTAAGCTTCTCTAAATTCTTAAAACTATTTTCTTGATCAGTAATTAAATTCAAAGTGATAGATGCGATAAAACACTGCTTCGTTATTTTTGTTTTACTTTTAGGCATCAATTCAAGATATATATTACATATAAATATATACATGTATTTTAAAAAAGGGGTTTGTACTGATCTATAAAATATAATACTTTTTATTAATGTAATAAAATAATTTGCTTGATACAATATATATTATTTATGTATATATAGCCGAACTAATTTCTGTTTGATTATATAAAGCCAATATAATTGTATTTAAAGCATAGGCCTACTCTGCAGATATACATACCCGTGTTAAACATGTTTATATATTAATAAAACCATATTTGCATGAATGAAAATTCTATGATTTTTTTCGGCTTTTGTTTTGGTAAAAGCTTCTACTCGATAATAAGCTTCTCGAAATTCATAAAACTATTTCATTGACCAGTGATAGGATTTTTTGAAGTGATAAAAGAGTGTAATGAACTGAAACAGAATTGTGATTTTATATTTAAAATAGCCTATATTTCGCAGATCAACACGTATAACGGCTATATGAATAACCCCTATCTCCACTAGCCCGACTCTGAGGAGCAGATCTCGATTTGGTTTCGGTTGGAAACGCTCTGAAGTGTTTTTTTACTCGAGTTCCGTGTTTTGAGTTGTTTTAACTGTTAAAAGGGTTCAGCCCATTGAAAGGAAACGAACAATCTGTAAAAAACGGATCCCGGCTATCAGAAGTCGAGTGTTTCCTGAATATGTGTGTATTGAGGATGTGGATAAAATAATCAGCAGCGCGCACGAGTCCTGCTCCAGGAAAACATCTCACAGCTTCTGAAACACATTCAGTCCTATCGAGAACTCAAGGTTTCCGGAGCGAACGGAAAGGGTCAGGGTTTGCTGAACACAGGCAGTTTAACCTCCTCCTCCTCCTCCTCCTCATCATCGTCTGAGGAGTCTTCCTCACACACACACACACACACACACACACACGAGCTTAATTCATGATTCCCCCGTGTTCGAGTTGATATGTAGGATCAGGGTCACACTAATGCGCTTTGAACTGCAGTTTCGAAATCAAGAAGAGCTTCCTCTTCGGGTCAGTCTGGTTGATATTATTAACCACACGAGCTGTTGGTAAACAGACCTCATGTATCCGAGCTTTCTTGATCCAAACAACACCGATTTTTAGGCAATTTCACAACTATATAGCCAGGGAATTACGCACAGCATATTGTTGTTGTTAGCCGAGAACTCACCCGAGCTGGTTTGGGCGCAAAACCGTGTCAAAACACTCTTAAAAATAAAGGTTTCAAACATTTCTGGTTTCATTTCAGTGTGAGGAACATTTTAACTATATCCAAAGAATATTTTTTCCATCTTTAATGGTTCCATGGATGTTAAAGGTTCTTCATATTTTTTTTTTATGATTTATTTTTTCCGTAAAGAGTAACGTAATCAGATTACTAATTATATTGAAGAATTATTCACTCTCAAAACATTTAAAGTCACACAAAGCATCATAATTTGATACAATATCCTTAAACCCACATGAAGGATTTAGCTTGTTATGCATTATTATTATTTATTTTTTTGCAATGCGGGAACGAGTTACAAGTAACGGATCGGTTACTTATTTAAATATCTGCTTTCACTCTCAAAACATTTTCTTTTAACCAACATAAACTAAAACTCAACAAAAAATCCTCATAATATACTACAGTTGCATTAGCCCCACAGGAAGGATTTAACTTATGATACAAATAAGATGTTTTCACGGTAACGCGTTACAAGTAACGGAATCAGATTAGCCTACTACATTTTAAGCTTTCACTTTTCTCACATTTTCTTTTAACCAACATAAACTAAAACAAAAGCCTCATAAGGCCATTATTTGAAGGATTGAGTTCTCTATGACAAAGAGAAAGTGTTTTTACTCTTTAAAACTTTAAAATTACAAATTAAAGTTACATTTCCAATTAAAATAAAAGTGTCATTCCAAAGAATCTTTCAGTGATCAGTTCAATGTGAGGAACATCTTAATGATCTAAAGAAGCTTTTAATGGTTGCATGGATGCCACTATAACGAGCCTTTATTTTTAAGAGCGTTGGTTTTGTTGTTTATCCTCTATATGTTACAGCGCATGATATTATCGATTAACACATTCCCAGCATTAGCAACACATGACAGAAAGGATTGCAGTCTCACCCAGCGGGTCGTGTCGGATCAGCGCGTGCGTAAAGTCTCCGACGGAGCGTTGGAACGGGTAGATGGACGCGTAGGTCGCCGCGAGCGCGTGCTGCGTCAGGACCGGGTGTATCGGCGTGGGCTCGTAGATCGGGGTCCGGTAAGACGGGGTCAGGCTGGTGAAGCACGAGTTCGGGGACGGCAGAGTCGGCGTCGGCGCGAGCGGGGCTGACGCGCACGCGTTCCGGCCCAGAATGTCCTCGATGTAGAAGGGCGTCGGGTGGACGGGCGGCGCGGGCGTCGGCGCGTAAAGGTGCGCGTGCGAGTGCTGGAACTGCATGATGTGCTCTCGGTGGGCTGGTGTCAGTGCGCGTGCACTTCTGCTCCTGCTTCCATGTGTTCTGAGTGACTGTGGTCACTGGCGAGGGAGGTGATGATGTCTCGCGAGGGAGGAGAGTACGGTCAAACTTCCTGCAGGTACGCGAGCTCTGATTGGCTCTCCGAGAAGAATGAGAAGAATGGGGAAAGTCAGGATGCACCTGGAAACTGAATTCATGAAGAATAGAGCATTTTTATTGAAGTCACACAAAGCCTCATATCTTCATTAAGCCCACATGAAGGATTTAGCTTGTTATGACACGCTTTCACACAGACTGCTGTAACGCGTTACGAGTAACGGAATCACATTACATATTAAATATCGGTTACACTTTATTTTAAGGTGTCATTGTTACGGTGTAATTATGCATTAAAGTACTGAGTAATAACTACATGTACTTCCTATAAGGTTAGGGTTCGGATTATAGGGTTAGTTAATCATGCATAATGTATAGTTATTACTATAACTACATGTAACGTGTAAAATAAAGTGTTACATAAATATCTGCTTTCACTCTCAGAACATTTTCTCATCAGGCCCACATGAAGGATTATATTCGTTATGACACACATGTGTTTTCACACACACTGTAAGGCGTTATAACTGAATCAAATTACTGGTAAAAGCATGAATTAGAACATTTTCGTTTAAGTCTCATAAACTAAAGCAAAAGCCTCATAACTGAATAGCATTATATGTTCATTATATGAAGGATTCAGTGTGTAATGAAAAAGAGAAAGTGTTTTTTTCTCAAATTGTTGATACACTGTAAAAAATTAACCCATTAAAAACAGAAGTTGAAGTTTTACATTAAATCAAAAGTGGTTTCAGTCACAGCCTGATACGAAGGTCAGTTCACTATTTTAACTTAATCAGTGATGATGAAGAAAATCGAGATGTCATTTTGAAAATGCATAAAAAGTATTTTAATTATAGTCAAATAAAATGGAATAAAACAAAGATGTTTGTGTAAGGCATTGTTTTTTACGCTATTTCATGCAAATTAGTGGATTAATTAAATAAAATCATAAAACTTTAACGTTAAATGTATAGCTAATAATAAAACAGAATATAATCTCATATTTGTCAAGATGTGTTAAATACGGAGGACCAAATAAAATACATAAATACAGGAATAAAGGACTTTTTAAAACAAATAATTATTTTTTTCAATAATTCACTTTGTATTTATTTTAACATTTATTTTTCTTACTTTTATTTATGCGTTCATTTATTTGTATATGTATTGATTTCCAGATTTATTTATACATTCATTTATTGGTACTTTTCCGTGTGCACATGAGGCAGGCGATAATAAATATTCAAATTCAGGAATAAATGACTTTATTAAACAAATAATTCATTTGAAATACTTTATCTTTGTATTTATTTTTACAGTTATTTTTCTTAGTTTTATTTATTATTTATGCGTTTATTTATTTTCACATGAACTGATTTCCAGATTTATTTATGCATGTATTTATTGGTATCCTACTTTTCCGTGCACGTGCAAATGAGGGAGACAATAATACATATACAAATTCAAAACTATAATGTTTGTGTCAGAAAACAGAAAATAAACCGATGAGAAACATTCACTTCAACAACTGTATAAATAAAGTGCTAATCAAAGCATTCTGATAAAAATCCACAGGAAAGGTTCAGTAATGTCGTCTTTTCTCGTAAGATCTCCCAGTTAGTCGATTATAATCAGACGATTACAGTGACAATAGAAACACACACGCAGTGAATAGGCTTCGATATACGAATGAAATGCAGTTTTCATTGATCCACTCACTGACTGATTGAAGCTCTTTCCAGGGCTCATAAACAGGACTAATATCACTTATCGTGCATGAAAGGCTGATCTGGGAACAGCTAATATTTGATCTTCGCCAATCATTGCTGTGGATTGATCTGCTGTCACAGGCTCGGCGCCTCGTCAGATCACAGGCCGAGAAACAACATTCACATTCACACTGTACAGGAACAGCATGACCTCCACACGCCTGGTGATCTGATAACCGCATCGATCATCTCCAGCTTCTCCTCTTCTCTGAGGGACACTTCTTATTCGTCATATATTTCCACATTTACCGTCAATTTGAAAAGTCCAGTCTCTATCAGAGTCGTTAGGCGCCATTGATCACGATTGGTTTCAATTAGCAGGCGATTACAGTCCCACACACACACACACACACACACACACACACACACACACACACACTGATGAACATCAGTCAGAGGAAACTGATACTGATCTTCCTCTCATCGTGTGTGTGTTTCACAGCAGAATCTCCAGCGACACACTGATGCTCTTCTGCCCTGTTTTTGCGCTAAATGTAAAAACATGATGATTTTATTACAGTGCAGAAATGATAAACAACAGACACTTTGAGGTCAGAGATGGATTAGATAGGAAGTTTTCTTCATGAACATTATTTTTGCATTTGTTTTTTTCTTGCGGGAGTGTCATCTGTGTTTTGTCGCCCTCTGGTGGAGGATGTTTGTAACTGTAGAAAAAAAGTAAACAAATAATAATGATTTAAAAATACGGAGCAATTGAGTGATTTAATAGGCCTAATATTCAATTGAATAACCTTATTATATTGGCTTGACATAATAATAAATGCTATATAATAATAATACATTCTAAAAATGCGTTTAGCAGCAGAGACAGGATGGAATCGGGTCTCCTGATGAGCCAGCACTCAGTGCGCATGCGCTCAATGTTGGCAAGCCCCGGGCTCTTCCTCCAGGGGGCGCTGAGGCTCAGAAAGCGCACTCCTCCCTTCAGCCGCTTTCTAGCTCAGTTACTGGAGACATTTGTGGACTATAAAAGTCTAGTAATATCAGTGAATAGCACAGATATCGAGTAATCGGGGGCAGCAGTGTCTATCGAATGATTACTTAAAGCACAGTATCCAATAAGTGCAACGCTATAATTACAGACGGCTGTGATTGGTCCATCCTGAAGAGCGCGGAGAAAAGTAACACGTGCGTCTTTCGCGCTGAACTCCATAATTAAAGTCCTCTGTCTAGCGAAACATTATAAATCATTATTTAGATCGATTTAGATCCATCATACCTGACAAATTAGCAACAATATCTGGGCCACTCATTTTTTTTATTTAATCCATTATAAGTTATTTATTAAAACGGAAGACGGGGAACTTCGTAAGGCACTTTTAACTTGCCTAACATGTGTGAATATGATATTTACTCACCACAAAATTACCATGTTCACAAGGTGTACTCTGGGTGAACTGGGGATTCAAATTATTATTAAAACATGAAAGCTAACAGTCTTTTTTAAAAAAAAAATATTTAATGCATTTTAATAAGAACAAAACATAATTTGCATACAGGAGTACATATAACCATACATGTCAGGGGTAAACAAAAGGGGAAAAAAGAAAGTCATTTTAGAGAAACAAACATGTACCTATTTAAACAGCTGTGTAGTTTTCCTTGCTTTTAAATTTTTACATTTGGATATTGTTTGTTAATATATTCTAATATCACTTTTAAATTGTTCAAAATTTGGCCTTTTTTCATTCCATTTTACTTTATGAATATAAAAACAAGACATAATAATTAAATCAAA
The DNA here is from genome assembly GCA_900092035.1 of Leuciscus waleckii. NCBI lineage: Eukaryota > Metazoa > Chordata > Actinopteri > Cypriniformes > Leuciscidae > Leuciscus > Leuciscus waleckii. Next base: position 1,578 of record FLSR01001691.1, on the reverse strand, counting down.
TATAAACAAAAGATTTTTATCACCATCAAATGAAAAACATTTGAAAGCTTTTTTGTTGTTGATACAAGATACAAAAACAGACAAACTTTCAGACAAAAAAAGTTATAGATCAAAAGTTAACAAGAAAAATAATATAAAGAAGCCTGATTTATCTATTGAAAATTATTTACCAAGAGAAAGAAAAGAAAAAAGTGGGGGCACAAAAAATGAAAAGCATATTATGAAAGAATATTAAACATGGTACAAATTCTAGATGTTTTTATAGCTTTCTTATTTACAGATATTGAAATTTTATTGTCAAAGTGGGGTTTACTCTTTGTATAATTACATTTATGGATATAAAACTTTGCGATAAATAAAGGGAAGTTAATACAAAAACCAAACATTTTAAAGCTAAGAGTCCAGTTGCTGAACTCTCTTTGTTTATCAGCAAATAAAAAACAAACAAATATATTAACAATGAGTAGAGCAATTGACTTTGTACGAGGGACATAGAGTATTGAGATTTAAACAGATAATACATAAAATTGTTAAATAAACAGAAAAAAATAAAATAAAACGCACTACTTTTCGACTCAAAGTAGAGTGATAGAAATATCTCATTTAAACATGGCATCTCTGTTCACAGGTAACTTTATAATCTTATTTAATATCTGGGATGTTTTAATTGCTTCTTTGTTTCTTATACAGTTACACCATTAAAGAAAGGATCAGTCTGATTTAAAGAGCAGAAACTAATGCTGATGTTTCTCAATCACTGTAAATCACACCTCTGGAAAAGAATTAAGCACAAATACGCATTTATAATGTTTTGAAAAGCATTCATGAGTTATATTACAGACACGTGACAAATGTGTGATTTCTGAGAGCTTTAGAAGAACGAATGCGAATGTGGTTGAATGTGATATATATATATATAAATTACATTCGCATTCAACCACAGAAAATAAAACGAATAATAAAAAAAAGTCTTGTTGCTGATTTTAATCGATTTTAATCCAATGGGTGTCGCCGGTAATTGTGTCCCCGTAATGTGTAGTGTTCCACTAATAAGTGTCCGCCCCCTGACGCTCGACTCTGGTTGGTGAGAACGGTTCCGCCCCCAGTCGCCATGTATCGGTCCGCTCGGAAACTGCAGCGCTTCAGCGCGGATCTGTCGAAGCTTTGGACCGCAAAGAGATCCATCATCGCCCGGAACATCTGTCCAGCGCCGGGACTCCTGCATAACCCGCTCAGAATGGTAAAATCCCGTGTTTGTGCAGTGTGTACTGAGATGTGAGCTGAACTGACGGGCCAGTGAATGACCTTCATGTTTATCGTTCTTCTAAAGCTCTCAGAAATAACACGTGTGTCACGTGTCTGTATTATAACTCATGTATGCTCTTCAAAACATTATAAATGCGTATTTGTGCTTAATTCTTTTCCTGAGGTGTGATTTACAGTGACTGAGAAACATCAGCATTAGTTTCTGCTCTTTAAATCAGACTGATCCGTTCTTTAATGAAGAGAATCATATGTTTTTATATTTAAATGTTAATAAATAAATAAATAAAAGTCACTATATTTTTTTGAATAAAT
>FLSR01001689.1:1747-23477 GCA_900092035.1 Leuciscus waleckii | reverse complement strand
CTGCGTAAGCACCACTCCAACTCCAGTGGATGAGGCATCCACCTCAACGACGAATGGAAGGTTGGGGTTCAGGTGAGTGAGGATAGGAGCGGCGCTGAGATGGTTGAAAGCTTCCGTGGCTGATGGTATTCAGGACAGAGACTTGGGCCGATGCTTGAACAGGGAGGTGAGTTTAGGAAACAGTAATTCTTGATGAAGTGGCGGTAGAAGTTAGCGAAACCAAGGAAACGTTGAAGTCTTTTACCATGGTAGGTTGAGGCCAATCCATTGATGGTTTTGTCCTTCCTCTGGTCCATTCTGATGCCCTGAGGGTCGATGACGTAACCTAGGAATTGGACAGAGGTCGTGTGGAACTCGCACTTCTCGAGCTTGAGGTAGAGGTGATTTTCTCTCAGGACCTGTTTTACCTGGTGGCGATGTTCCGAGGGATCGGAGTAGATCAGAATATCATCAATATAGACGATAACAAACTTGTTGAGGAACTCACGGAGGACTTAATTCATGAAGTTTTGGAAGACTGAAGGCGAGTTGGACAGGCCATATGGCATCACCTGATATAGTGCCCAGACAGGGTGATGAAGGCGGTTTTCCACTCGTCCCCTTTTCTGATGCGCACCAGGTTATACACGCTCCTCAGGTCCAGCTTTGAGAAGATACAAGCTCCACGCAGCTGTTCCAGGGCAGAGGGGACCAGAGGAAGAGGATCACTGAATTTCACCATCTGGGAGTTTAGGGTGCGATAATCGATGCATGGCCTCAAGCCTCCGTCCTTCTTGCCGACGAAGAAGATGAAGAAGAAGCTGGAAGCGGCAGGTGAGGCTGATAGTTTTATGAACTGTTGTTGCAACGCCTCGATGTATTCCTCCATGGATTTCTGCTCCGGGATAGACAAAGGGTAGATCTTACCCTTAGGAAGAGTGGCCTCGAGGTAGCAAGTCGATGGCACAGTCCCATAGCCGGTGAGGTGGTAGCTTGGTTGCCAGTCGTTTACTGAAAACATCCTGGAACGCCCCGTATTCTGAGGAATCTCCACCTGGATGGTCACGTTGGGACTCTCAATGGAGGTTGAGTTCAGTGAGTAGATGGTTTGAGAGGTATTGGATGAACGAGCTGGATGAGCCAAAACCGCACGGCATATGCGCTGATGGACTCCTTTCCTTGATGAATGGTTAGCAACTGATCAGCAATTGACAGAGACATTTTTACCAACTTCCTTGAAATGGGATATATACTAAATGAAGCAAGGGTGTCGAGTTACAGTCAAGATATTTTAAGACATGAAGAAGGAAAAAAACTTTTAAATATGTAATTTTGGTGATCAAAGACGAGTTTTAAGGGATGAAATGATTGACTGCAGGGATGCTTTAAATAAATGTAAATGTGTACCTTGAATGCAATGCAATTCACGCAGTATAAAAGCATCTGCCAGATGCATGAATGTAAATGTATGAAAATAAGCATGTGTTTGAAACATTCAGAAAAGAGCATTTAAGCACATGTACAAAATTGCACTTATGAAGTTCATTTCATACACACACACACACATATTTCTAAATAATCAAAGCACATATAACAAGGAGGATTTCAGATGCATGTTAATAACTGCTGATGTCAGATATTAATAACCAGTTCTGACCTCTGAAGGAGTCCAGGAGTCCAAACGCGAGTCCAGAACCAGATCACAACAGAACGCACCAGCGGTCACTGCAAACACAACCGGTGAACACTGAACATCGTCTAAGTATCACTGCTGACACACACACACTCTCTGTACGGGTCTCTGGGTTCGAAACCCATGTGTGTTCTGTTCAATGACACGTGAAATTAATGCTTGATATACAATATTCAGGATACTCCTGAGAGAGTCATTCTGTACTGTAATGTCAGTGTGATTCATTCACACTATAGTCTCACATAGATCTAGTCTAGAGTCTCGAATATCTTACTTTATAACTATCATAAGAGTGTGATTTGACTGAGCTCATCTGTAGACGTGATGCCGGTTAATCTCAGATCTGGGTCAAACATCCACATCTCTATGATCAGATGCTTTCTGAACCGAGGTTTTCTCACCGCTGGCATTTTTGTTGTTTGTTTTGTTATGCAATGCGATTCACACTATATGTTAAGGACATGTTAAAATTTAGTGCTTTAAAATAAAATGTTACCAAATTAGCTATATGAAATGTGTCAATCGCCATATTTTTATGAATTATAGCAATGCAATGTTGTGAGAACATGAACGGGCAAGTGCTGCATCATCACGAAAGTGTAAGCCTTGCTAAATGAAATATTCAAGAGCAAGAAGACACGAAGGGGAAACCAATGTTACACGCTATGTGGGACGTTCTCTCTGCGCAAAATCCGAAGCACGAACCCAGAAATCCATGTCTCAGATTTCGCGTGAATACTGAATTGATCACTCTTTCTCGTCTTTTTTGTGCTTGAAAATGCCTGTATTGGCGACTGTTTTAAATTCATGTTCCTGGCATCAGAATAAGTTCCTCTTGCAGCATCTCTTCTCTTCTCTGATGACGAGGGCGGGGCTATAACCTGTCACTCACATGAGATCAGCCAATAGCAAACCACAACCATCCAATCAATTCCCCACAGACACAATCAAGCCCCGCCCACATTTGTTCTTGTTCCAGAAGCGTTTCACTCGGATATACGACACAATAGAGGAGAAACGACGAGTGTAACTTCACTTTCATGATGAGTTTGACGAATTGAACCTTATTCTGTAACACACCAGACACAAACACTGACCTGATTGACTATCTGAGGGTCTTCATCTTTAAAGGTGAGGAGGGTGAGGTCACAGGAGCGGGTCAAAGGTCGATGCATGTGCCACGGTTCTCCATCCACCAGAGCCAGAACCGAACTCTTCACGTGCCACTCCGTCAGATCTGACACAAACAGGAGAGAGTGAAAACATCACGGGACGCTTGGATCGGTTTATTTGAGTTGCACACGGAAAGGAATCGTTAAAAACGGACAATGTTTTCACAAATCACTGATTATTTACTACATAGTGAACGCCATGAGGCGTCAGGTTTGTAAGGACAGGGGACTTTCTCTGGGGACTTTTGCATGGAAAAAGGCACTAAATCGCAATTTATGTTACTCAGCATATTGCAAAATGTTTAAAATTGCAACAATATCAGAGATGCTGGTGACTCCCACTAGAGATCGACCGATAATCGGTTTACCGATATTTTCCCAGATATTTAAGCAACCAAATAATATTGGTTTAAAATGGCAATAATATTGGAGACGCTGGTGACTCCCACTAGAGATCAACCGATAATCGGTTTACCGATATTTTCCCGATATTTTTCTCATAATCGGTATCGATTTTTAATATCGGATTCACTGATAAATGGCGCCATCTTTTGTGTGTTTGGAGAATTGCGCCCAAGATCACGATTAAAGCGCTGCTCTGCGGAGAGGCGAGTCAACAACGTGTTCAAAGGTAAAATATCTCGCCCTACTTAATTAATAAACTTATTTAACATAACAGCCATTAATGCACAAATGAGATATGCAGTGTTGTTGTTATAATTATGAAAAACAGAATAAATAAATAAGTTTTGCTTCTGTATATCAGTTATCGGGCAGATAAACATGCAAATAATTGATATCGGTTATAAAACATCAATATGGGTCGATCTCCTGAAACACTCACAGCGTGTCATAATTATCAAAAACAGAAATAAAACAATACATAAATATCGGTTATCGGGACCATAAGCATGCATGTAATTGTTATGGGTTATAAAGGATGTGTGTGTGTCGATCTCCAGCGAGTGTGTTGTGAGAGACTCACGGCGTGTGCAGCTGTGTGGCGTGGACTGGCCCCGGTTCATGACGAGTAGCGCCCCCTGTAGGCCGGGCCCTCGCAGGGTCACCTCGATCTTCTCGGTGCGCGGATACAGAGACCGCTGACGCTTCTGCTCCTCCGAGAACTGAGCACTGCGACGACTGCGCAGATCAGCAGACGAGAGACGAGCAGCCGCTGCGCTCGACGCCAGCCCTGCAACACATACATTCAGCACAACACATGTGTGTGCTGAGGTCAGGAGGTCTGCATTTTCTTTTTAATGTTTAATGTTCCCCATTTTCAGGTTTTCATTGTGTTTCCCTTCATAAGCGTGACAATAACTCTACATTAGTATTGCTAATGGGTTTGCTTCGTACTATATACACACACACACACACACACACACACACACACACACACACACACACTGTGTATATATATATTTAATATATATACATTTCTAATACAAGTACACATTCAAGTACAAGTAAATATTCTAATATAATTTGGCAAAATAACAAAACAAAGTGATTTTTTTTATCTTATTTAGTTTTTTATCTCTTGTAAAGCTTTGAGTACCTTTAAAAGTGCAGATAAATAAAACATATGTATTATTATATTATACTAACAATTGTGAAAATAAAATAAAGTAAGAAATAAATAAATAAAATAAAATTTGAGTAAATAAAGTATCAAATAAAATCGTGTTTAACGGTCATAAAAATTTTTTTTTTAAAAAATAAAAATAAAAAATAGCTTAATTTATTTCCAGCACAATATAGTTCCTTATTTATTTCTATTGATTTGAGGGTGAAATTTGAGATTTGGTGATGATATTCTTTCTGTGTATGTGTGTGTGTGTGTGTGTGTGTGTGTGTACATGATGACTTATCCTGTCATGACTCTTTTACTCACCGTGTCTCTCTCTCTCCTCCTCAGGTATGAACTGCGGATCCGTTACCTTCCCAAGGGCTTCCTCAATCAGTTCGCTGAAGACAAGCCGACACTCAACTATTTTTATCAGCAGGTGAAGGTGCCCAGGTCCCGTGTGTGTGTGTGTGTGTGTGTGTGTGTGTGTGTGTGTGTGTGTGTGTGTGTGTGAAGGTCAGTAGTTTGATCATCTGTATGTTTTATCATGATCGACTTACGGCGCTGAAGAATCTGACAGACTGTTCGAGAAGCCATGAGCGGTCACACACAGACTTCCGTCGCAATATGAACTGATACAATATAAACTATACAGAAATGATTTCAATAAACCCGATAACTGTCTAAAACCAGCGACATGCTTGTACAGTTTCCGGCTGGAGGTGCAGCGATAATAACAGTCCGTGCGAACCGAGGAAACCGGAGTTTAAGGTTCCGCTCTGAGTGACTGATGTCAACAAGCTCTATAACAGTTACAGTTTTCAATTACAATGTATTATTAAGTATTATCAAAGGAACTATATACATATATGTAGATTATATTGTATAATATACCATTAATTTGTTTCAGAAATAATTGCGGCTTTATATAGGCTAGTTTTTGCCTTCATAACATCAAACCTTGTTTATAGAAATGTAATTTTAAATCTAGACAGTTTTGTAGTCCTGAAACTCCCTCAGAGATCTCCTATGAGTAATTTATTAATTGTTAAACACATTGTTAAACAAAGACATAATAAATCCTTATAATATATATTTTAAAAATAAATAAATAAAAGCAATATAATTACTTACAAGTATTAAATATCAAAATATATAAAAGCAAATTATAACGAATCAAATTAAATTCAAGGGGTATTTATATTGTAATATATAAGTTGCGTTTCCAGCGAACAGGGAACGTTATATGTAGTTTTCAGCGGCCTCTAGCGGTGATGCTTCAGATTGCAACCAATCAGTTTACAAGCTGTGCTCGTGCGCGTGCTCGAACTCATGAGCGCGCACTCTGGGTACCGGCCAGACTGAGACGCACACACCGGAGAAAGCATCACACAACATGCTGGAAACTCAGGTAAACTCCCACTGCAACGTTACAATAATAGGCTACTTTTATCAGCTAGACGTTGAACTAATGCTCCATGCTCGTAACATGATTACACTGACTGCATTTAGCCTATGTAATGTGGTGTTACATTGGAACATTTACGGTAAGATAAGGAAAACGGTTAGTAACCTACACTGAACAATTTCAGTATAACAGTAAGACCGTAGTAAGTAACATTACTGTACTGAGTGTGTCTGGAATTGTGTAGTATAAACAATATAACAGTAGTGGGATGACAAACGTTAGACAGGAGATTTATTACATAAAATAAAAGTAACATTCTGAAGCACTTATACTTTGTGTTATCCTGGAACAGTCTTTTGTATTCATTTCATGTCTCGTATATGTTGTAATTTACCTTGCTATTTCATTACAGTTTATCATTATTTATTTTAGTTTATGATTCAAATGCCCTGCCAATGTTCTTACTTGCTTTCAGAGGTAATAGCAAAACCCGCAAAGTGGATCATTTTAATGTGAGATTACAACCCCTTCACACACACGCAATAAAAAAAGGATTCATTTTAGTAGAAAAACTACATATAGCACCTTTAAGGTTCTCTCGACGTTATGTACAAGCGTTCTTCCAGTAACGTTAATAGAACGTTCGTTCAGAGTTATCTGGTCTTTAAAATGTTCTCAAACCGTTACTAATACGGAACTATATACGGTTATCCGGACCACACGTGTGTCTTTTAGTCCCGTATAGTCCGTATAGTCATCCCTGATTGGTCTTAACCCCAGTGACGGGTAGGTTTATGGGCGGGGTTAGGGGTAGGCCATCGTATGATTGGTCTTAACCCCAGTGACGGGTAGGTTTAGGGGCGGGGTTAGGGATAGGCCATCGTGTGGTCCGGATAACCGTATAGTACCATAATACTTCTACTAACTATAAGACCTCATGCGCCAGAGAAACGAGGGCGCCGCCATCTTTAGAATATTGTCTTTTAACTTCGGTGTTTGCGGTCCCTCTGTGTATCTCTATGGCGCTGCTGTCCAGGAGTAATCAGCTTTTGAAGTGGATTTACTTAATGTAAAGTTAACGAAAGTTATCATGAGGGCTGTAATGTTTAAAGCAAATGTCTTAACAAGACTTAACAGATGACTTATGTCAGTCGACCGAGAAGATTTTAAAACGAGCCGTTCATTAATAAATACGCAAAATCGCTGTAAAAATACAGACCGGAAGTCAAAAGACAACGAGCGCAGCGCTGAAAAGGGGCGGAGCTACATAAGGTCAATAGAGAGCCTAAGTCCCTCCCCTTCCGGTGGACCACTATGGGACCTTATTTCGGAAAAATATTGTATGGTAGTCAATGGCGAGAGACAACAAATATTTTGATCTTGTTTGAATTGTGCCCTGAATTACACATATGATGTTTGTCAATTTAAAAGATACATTTTAAAGTCAAGAAAGTCGCAGTTTGATGTAAAACTGTTGAGGTTTAAGACTGTGAAAATACGTAATTACTAAGACTACAAACCCAAAAGGCGCACATGTGACGTCATACCTTTTCTCTCAATGAATGAAGCTAACTTTACTGAAGCTAACGTCTGTCATTTATAGTCTTACGTTATAATGGTAAGTTGTCTCTCGCCATTGACTACCATACATATTTTTTCCGAAATAAGGTCCCATGAGCCGGAAGCGGAGGGGCGGGACTTAGCCTCTCTATAGCCCTAGATCGTTCATGGATTTTTATTTTTTTATTTTTTTTTGGAATCGTAATTGTACGTTCGTCAAGCGTTTTTTTAATGTAAGGCTACCGCTCGTTTCAGAACGCTCAGAGAACATTCAAAAGTAACGTTCCCATAATGTTTGCAGATGATAAAACGGAATGTTTCCTTAATGGACGCTTTGAACGTTCAGAGAACATTCAGAAATAACGTTTTAACAACGATTGCAACGATTAGAAGGTATAGGCCTAGCAGGGGTGATCGGGTCAAAACTAACACGGGCTAGTTGTAACACACATGGGTTAAACATTTACACACGTCATCTTGACAAACTTAGTGGATGTACTAGTTGACATTTCAACACTATATAGAGGAAAAAAATACGCCAAAATCCAGAAATCTTTGGAAGATATCACTGAACATTACTTTAAGGCTAGCTGTCTTGCTTATGTTCATTTTTCATCTCTGTTTTTTATTGTTAATTTAAAATTAGACATTTGATTTTTTTTTTTTTATCTTCTCTCTGTTATTGAAGAGTTGAGATAGTTGTTTAACACTGATCTAACAGCAGAAACACTCGCCGGGTTTAAACACCAGTTGTTCAGGTGGGGCATGTTGTCACACTCTGTTACAATGAGCCCATATTAGAACTATGATATTCTATACGTTTATGAATTCTATTGAGAAACCTTGAGAAAAAGGTGAATAAAGACTTAGAGTCAATGTTCAGAAATGATGAATTATTATTATTATGTTTTTACTATATTCTGTATAGCTGTGTTGTTTGTTGTCAAACTAAAAAAATATTTTATTTTTAATTATTAAAAAATGCCATTATTTTATATGAAAAAGTGAATAATTATATTTTATTGACTAAATATTTCAGTTTGTCTGTTTTATTTTGTATTTTTTTATTTTTTTATTAGATCATTAGATCATGTTTTTTTAAATGTTAGATCATATAACATTTTAATCTGTAAAAATAATTTTTTTTTAATTATTAAAAAATGCCATTATTTTATAACATTTTAATCTGTGATTGGTCAAGTTATAATCAACGCCGCATATGGGGCATGTTGTCACAGTTCACTTCCATTCTTCAGGGTAAAGCAAAAAAAAAGTAAACACTGTATTAATGAAACAAAACCACATGATTGTACTAGACGTGTGTGTGTGTGTGTGTGTGTGTGTGTGTGTGTGTGTGTTATCTGTGTAAGGACTGCAATGATTGTCTTATTGGTGAAGCATGTAAACTCAGTTATAGTCTTTATACACTGTGAAAATGATGTTTCAAAGTCGTAAATAAAACAGATTATTGATTTATAAGATTCAATCTTTCCACTTCAAATCTTCATATTTAGTTCAACGTGTTACTCGCTGTTTCTTTGTAATTATTTGTGACATTTACTAGCAATTTCTGGTTGAAAACTGTAAAAGTGTAGAAAACCTTTTGAACATTGACATTTGAGGTCATTAAACTGAGATCATCAGACTATTCGATTTGTACTAACTTCAACAATGCTGTAAAAATCAATGCATTAATGAGAGAATCTTGTGAAGTGTTGTTATAGTTATTATGGTCAGTGTTTATAAGGGTTTGCATTGGGAGTTTCCTCAGATGAGGTTTGGTTTCTTTAACGATCTCAACGGGGTGTTGCTTATGAATCACTTTATGAATCACTTTATGAATCACTTTATGAATCACTTTATGAATCACTCACTCACAGCTTTCAGAACCACAAACTTATCAGTCACTCATTCAGGGCTGATACTGACCGCAACTGATATATGGGTTACACAAACTAAAGGTGATTTCAGGATGAGATTTTATGTAAATGAGTAACACTTTACAATAAGGTCTGTTAGTTAACATGAACTAACGATGATCAATACAGCATTTATTAATCTTAGTTCATATTAATTTCAACATTTACTAATACATTATTAAAATCTTGTTAAACAGTACTCAATTAAAAGTAAAAGTATCTGGCCAGAATCATACTTGAGTAAAAGTAAAAAAGTACCACATTAAAGTATTAAAGAAGTAAAAGTAACAGCAAGATGAAAACTAGAGATTCTTGTTCAGGCTTTTAATCTCTAAAAGCATGAAGTGATTGAACACACACAGGGTTTTATCCTGCTTTAGAACTGTGTGTATTTAATTGTGTTTAATTATCAATAAGACTAATGGCAGTGTGCAACATGCTTTAAACAATCCACTAAACATGCTTTTACCACTAAAAGAAAAGAATTCGCTTTGCATTATGGTAATAGATGCGACATGATGTCACTTCCAAAGGACCAATGAACACGTCTGACCAGTTTCATGGCATGTGAAAACGAATCTCATTGGCAGAATAAATAACATTTAAATTAAACTGGGCATCAGCAGCGCAATTCAACTGGTTTGGTAACAGCAAGGGGAAATAGAATCAAGTGATCTCCAAAAAAGAAGTACTTTTTGACTATAAATAAAATTGTAAGGAGTAAAAATAACTTTTTTTCTTAAAAAATGTAATTAAGTAAAAAGTAAAAGTATTGATTTTTAATAAAAAATCCCCCAAAATAGTACTTAAGTACAGTAATCAAGTAAAATTACTCAAGTACTCTGTAGTTAATGCACTGTGAACTAACATGAACAAACAATGAACAGCTGGATTTTTATTAACTAACATGAACAAAGATTCATAAATAGCCTACAGTAACAGATGTATTGCTCATTGTTAGTTCATGTTAGTTACTACATTAACTGATGAACCTTATTGTACAGTGTTTCCTTTAAATGCACATGTGACTTTCCTTCTGCATGATGAAGATGTGATGAGATTAGCATGAGTATTATGTAACACTACAATAGTTGTAAATCTGTTCATTCACAGAAAAAAAGAAAGATCAACTTCATTCATTCATTCATTTGCATAAAAACTCTGATTCAACCCATCAAACAAAGGAAACGAAAGTCAATGCAAAGGACAAATGGTTTCCAGTTTCTTTTTATTTGCTTTCGCTACATACAGAAGATGCATGAATGATTTGACAGTGAACACTTTAACTTTGAAGCTGTTAAGTCGTTATTCGAGTGTGATGTGCAACAAACTCACAACTCACTTACTTTACCCTGTTCCTGGTCCTCGGGATTGCGGATTGTAGGATTGTAGGATTGTGGGATTGTAGGATTGTGGGATTGTTCACCAGCGCAGGACTAATGCTAACAGCATAGGTGTTCAATAACACAAAACCCCTATCACGATTAGCATTAACCCCGAACTGAGACACTGAGACACTGAGACACAGCGACGAGATCCAGACCAGAACCTGTGGAGAGGAAAAACAACAATCAGAACGACCATAAATCACATGAATAGATCATAAATCACACGAATAGACCATAAATCACACTAATAGACCATAAATCACACTAATAGACCGATGCATTTCTGAAAACTTTGATGCATCAGATATTATAGTGCAAACCAATGCAATTTAGTCCATGATTTGATCTAATGCAATGATGGAAAAGCTCGTGTGGTTTAGCACATCTTCTCCACTGCCCACACATCCAGAAACTAAGATGAAGATCTGTGACCTTTAAGTGCGAATGGTAATTCTGAGTCACGTCTATTCACTCTTGAGTCTTAACGTTTAAATGTCTCAAACATTACTGTCTCTTTAAGTGTTTCAAATATCACTGTCTCTTTAAATGTTTCTAACATCACTGTCTCTTTAAGTGTCTCAAACATCTCTGTTTCTTTAAATGTCTCGAACATTACTGTCTCTTTAAGTGTTCTGAACATCACTGTCTCTTTAAGTGTCTCAAACATCTCTGTTTCTTTACATCACCATCTCTTTAAATGTTTCGAACATCGCTATCTCTAAGTCAGGGTTTCTCAAACTCGGTCCTGGAGAGCCACTGTCCTGCACAGTTTAGCTCCAACCCTGATCAAACACACCTGAGCAAGCGAATCAATGTCTACAGGATCACTAGAAACTCACAGTTAGGCGTGTTTGATCAGGGTTGGAGCTAAACCGGGACCGAGTTTGAGAAACCCTGCTTTAAGTGTCTCGAACATCGCTGTCTCTTTAAATGTCTCAAATATCACTGTCTCTTAAATGTCTAAAACATCGCTGTCTCTTTAAGTGTTTAAAACATCGCTGTCTCTTTAATGTCTCAAACATCGCTGTTTCTTTAAATGTCTAAAACATCGCTGTCTCTTTAAGTGTTTAAAGCCGCTGCTTGGAAGGAAGGAAGCGTGTGGTTTTCCTCGGAGATCTGGCACACATTACCTGTTCGCGTCGATACACTCCTCCTTCACCGCAGATCCTCTGCTTTCTCTCTCTCTTCTTCTTCTTCTGCACGTGTGTTTCAGATATTCCACAGACTTCAAGAGACGAGATGCGCTTTCTCTCCTCACTTCTCTCTCTTTCTCTCTGTCTCTCGATGCGACAGAGCTTTATATTGCCTACAGTGTGACTCATACAAAAAAATCCCACAACGGAAATTTACAAGGGGAAAACATATTTGATCTTTTTTATTTTTTATCTATGCAAATGCAAGAAATTTAGGTGAATTAAAATCAATATTTCACTATTATAAAGCCGTATCTAGGAAATCAAAAGTGTGAGTAAAACTATGATTATAGGGATTTTCTCTGATTGAGTTCTTGTTGATATTCCTTCACAAACAGAGAATAATCAATAAGTTGTGCATGATCATAAACATTTAACATAGAGATTTCAGAGGATGAAGATCATTCACATATTATCAACACGAAAGATATTTATGATCAATAGTTCACTATTATAAAGCCATATTTAATCAAAAGTGTGAGTAAAACAAAAAAATTGATTTTCTATGATTAAGTTCTTGTTGATATTCCTTCTTAAACAACAGAGAATAATCAATAAGTTGTGCATGATAACATTCAGATGATGATCATTCATATCAACCTGAAATACACAAGAAACATCTTAGATTAAGGATTTAGTGTTTTATATGTATTTGTTTATTGCCTCGTTAAGTCGTGACACAACACTGGTCCATTTTCTCTTTATAATATCTGTATGTTTTATATATTTCACCCTCCTGATCTATAATCATTGATGATGATGAAGATGAAGATGAAGATGATTCAGTTAACATGAGTCAATCAGAGATTCTGGATGAGCCAGAATATTCTCTATATACTGTGTCACGCACATATCCTCAGATGACCTGCTTTAGCTCTTAAACTAGTTAAAATATGTACATGTTGGAATTCCAGATAACAGGGAATTTTCTCTCAGAGTTATGAACAAATGTTCTTCCAGTGACATTAATAAAGCGTTCGTTCAAAGTTATCTGGTCTTTAATAATATTCTCAAAACGTTAGCACAAAAATATTATTTACGCATTGTTTATGTAACTTTTTTTTCCTGAAACGTTTTTTCAAATGTTTCTACACTGAACAGTAGGCCTACTTATTAATCTTTGTAAATATTAGTTTATAAAAATACAGCTCATTGTTTGATGATGTTAGTTCACAGTGCATTAACTAATGTTAACAAATACAACCTTTGATTTTAATAATGTATTAGTTTATGTTAAAATGAATATTAAAGGGATGGTTCGGAGTAAAATCACCATGACCTGGCAGAAAGCGATCATAAGGATGTAGTGTAACGACGCCCAGTTACAGGAATGCACTCATAGTTTGTTGGTAGTACCAGTTTGCAACAATTATTAGTTAACAGTTCACTAAGTTGTCAACACTTCGGAAAAAATAATAAAGAATGCACCGCTTTCTGCAGGACTTTTACGTGCTTTTCCCAAACCGCTGAAGTGACGTTGACGTGCAGGTTAGCATTAGCATTAGCCATCAGGCAAGTGTTATTTAAATAAACTCCTGATGTACTTACAAACTTTCCAATGCCTCGTTTTATGAGTACAGAACCTATTTGTACTACTGTAGAAGTTTGGTGCCATTCTGGGCATTATTAGTGGGGTAATTTACCAGATACATCATAGGATCCGTTAGCGCCTGCACTAAACCATCCGGCTGATATCTCTAAATAAGCTCTAACTTTAATAATGTTCAACCAAGGGAGAAAAGGCTTCTGGGGGGTGTTTGGCTCGAGGTCATGGTGAAGAGGACCCTAGGTTGAAATTACTCCAACTATCCCCTTTAAAGGGATAGCTCACTTTGAAATTAATTTTTGGTATGTTTTAGCTTACCTCAAGGGCATCCAAGATGTAGGTATCTTTTTTTCCGCAGTAGTTTCAATTTTGATATGTTTAGGTCAAAACGTTCTTGTCTGTCAGTCATATCATGCAGGTCTATGGTCACCACCTCAAAGAGCATGCACAGAGTCCAAATTAAACAATTCCCCATCGTAAGTACACATTGATGGCCTAAGACACGAAACGAGCGGTTTGTATGAGAAAACGAACAGTATTTATATCGTTTGTACCTCTTGTACACAGCCACGTCCAAGTGATCTGAGAGCGCGGGCGGGTATAGATATATACAATAGAAGTCGCCTTGGCTACGGCAGTTCATTGGAACGAAACCGTAGCCAAGGCGACATCTAGTGTATATATCTATGCACCAGTCTGCGCACACGTCACACAGCAGGATGCGCGCGCGCCCTCAGATCACTTGGACGTGGCTGTGTACAAGAGGTAAAAACGATATAAATACTGTTCGTTTTCTCACACAAACCGCTCGTTTCGTGTCTTAGGCCATAAATGGGTCCTTACGATGGGGAATTGTTTAATTTGGACAATGGGGAATTGTTTTAATTCCCCCTTTATGATTAATAAAGTTTATCAAATCAAATCAAAAGTTCTACTCAGTCATTTCTACTCAGCTGAAGTTTCCTTTGCAGTATTTTTAAACCAATCAAATTAAACCATGCTTTTAAAGTGTATGATTTACTTTGAAACATCTAAGTAAATAATACAATAGATATAGTAGACATTACATCTACAAAATAAAAATAATGCAACATCTAAACACAGAAACCTCAATATTTGATACACAAATTATGAATGACGGTCACATTGGATGGATCATTTTAAGTAGAAATGAACTCCAGTTGTTACAAAATGGCAAGTTACTAAAACTAACATCAAAGGCAATGATAAAACAGTGTAAATACAGCTGGAAATATCAGCCTTATTAATTATCCATCCCCCAGTGCATGATGGGAACACCAGTATCAGAGAAGTTGAGTAGTTTCACTTAATTTTATAACGTTGATTTTTACGCTTTAATATGCTAATATACAATTTAATTCTTGCCTGAACTAACTTTTTCATGTAGAAATTACAGTGTGTTTTTCTGTAGTGTTATATTAACTTCACAGAATAACCACCATGTAACACCTGCACATAATGTAATAAGTATAACATTATTATTGTAATAAAATGTTAATAATAATTTTAATAAACAAAAAGCATTGGTATTTCTTTACAGTCCATTTTAAAAATCAAAATCCAGTCTTAACATGCCTACAAAATCCACCAGATTACTGATACAACAGCTATTGCTATTAATATTACTATTATTGTTATTATTATTATTATTATTATTACTACTACTACTTATGATCCTTCAGAAATCATTCTAATATGCTGATTTATTATCAGTGTTGAAAACAGTTGTTCTCATTTTATATGAACCTGTGATAATATTTTTCAGGATTCATTAATGAATAAAAAGTTAAAAGACAGCATTTATTAACAATATAAACTACCGTTCAAAAGTTTAGGGTCAGTCATTTTTTAAATAAATTAATATTTTTATTCAGCAAGGATGTGTTAAATAGAAAAAAAGTGATAGTAAAGATTTATATTGTTAGAAAAGATTTTGATTTTAAATAAATGCTGTTCTTTTGAACTTTTTAATTCATCAGTGAATCCTGATAACATTTATCACAGGTTAAAAAAATTATAATAATTAAGCAGCACAACTGTTTTCAACACGGATAATAATCATAAATGTTTCTTGAGCATCAAATCCTCATATTAGAATGATTTCTGAAGGATCATGTGACACTGAAGACTGGAGTAATGATGCTGAAGATTCAGCTTTGATCACAGGATATAAATTACACTTTACTATATATTCAAATAGAAAACCATTATTTTAAATTGTAATAATATTTCATAATTTTACAGTTTTTTCTGAATTTTTGTTCAAACAAATGCAGGTTTGGTGAGCATAAGAGACGTCTTTCAAAAACATTAAAAATAGTAAAGTTTCCAAACGTTTGACTGGCACTGTATATTCAGTCTTCCAAAAGCATGAGGAAATATGTGTTTAAGATTAAACTTTTCGGCCCAAATTGTAAAAGTAATGTTTGGCAGAAAATCATCACATATATATATAATATATACATATATATTCTACAGTACCAGTTGATGTGCCGAGCTGATAAACTCAAATCCGAGTCATCAAATCAAAGCTGCCTTGACTATTAGTGATTACATGTTTTGTTGTTGTACTATTAAATGTGTCACTTTGGGTTTCAGTGCATTATAACCAAATAATGTCTTTAGTTCATTCATTTTCATTTATTTATTTATCTAGAAAAGTTTAAAGCATCTCTATAAAGAATCATCACTGTAAACCTTAACGCTCAAAATAATGAATTGGTTTGAGTAGAGCCAACTCAAATTAAACAAATTAGTTCAATCAAATGAACTTTTATGAGTATTAGAACTTTCTTCTTTTGAGTTTCAAAAAACTGACACATTTTAAGAACTCTAATTATTTCATTGTTTTGAGTTTTATGAACTTGTTACCAGTTAAAAAGATAGCACTTATTGACTTAGCTGGTTAAAGCTAAAATACTTAAAATATTTATGTTAACATTACATGATAATTTTAAGTAATGTGTATTAGCTTACTCAAATATTTCAAGTTAAGGGCAATAAAAATTCATTAGTACAAAATACTAATTTACAAGTTCTGCTTACTTAAATTTTAGATTTCTTAACGTTTTAACTTAAATTTAAAAAAATATATATTTTTATTTTTATTTTATGTAACTAAATTTTTTAACGTTTTGCCAACTCATTTGTGTTTACAGTGTGTAAGGTTTATGCTTTGGTTCTGTTTAGTTTCATCGTGTTTTTTGTTTGATGTTTCCCATGTGCCCATCTCAAAAATTATTAAAAATGTATAATTACAAAAATAGAAAGCAGAAACTTTATAATTTAGTGCATAAATCTGGGTTAAAGTGATCCAAAATAACGGAGCATGTCATAATCACAAATCTTTTGATGAAACTGTTGTGTTCACAATGTATCTTAATCAGCCTACTTAATTAGATTATTTTACATAAATCTATTATTACATTTTATGCTCTAATTTATTACATTAAAACATAATTATTATATTGTAAAACATTGTTTCACTTGTACATTTTATGCTGGTATTACCTTACGAACTGATTGATACTTAAATACAATTAATGATGTTCTAGTGTTGCACTATTGTAGTCATCAATTCAGAATTTCATATGGCAGCATATTAATTTTAATGGAACAATCACTTATTTGTTGAATATTAAAGTTTTTGTGTCTATTTTGTGGACGCATCAATGTTTTTAGATTTGTGGAGTACAAGTTATAGTTTTTATTTTGAAGTAAAAAGATAAAATTAGACCCTTGGGGTAAGATGAGCCACCCAGAATTGGCCCCAAGAGATGTTACTATTGTTTTTATTTTTTAAATGTATAATTATTGGTTGGTTGAGTGAAATCATTACATTTGCATGTTGTTATTTGAAATATCTTCCATTAAAATATGGGCAGTTAAATGTAAATATTCATATGCTTATAAGTCACAGAATAACTGTACCTTTCAGATGAATCTCTTTTACTGGGAATCTGCTTTGTCTGTCATCGGTTGTTCAATTATTCAACTAAATTGTAAAAAAATCTATTTCAAATAGAGTAGTTGATTTAGTATTTACAATAATTACACTTTTTTTTTAAATGAATTAGAATTATATCAAAAGTCATTTATACATTATGTAAAAGTTTGCCCCAGTAATAAGCCTATTTGAACAATTTAAAATTTTGTTCTATAACAACTAAATTAGCAAAAGTTTCTATTTATTTCCTATAATAACACATTGGCTGAATGACGGCCATCTTCCCCTATATTACCCTATATCTATATAGTGCTGTCAAATCAATTAATCACATCTAACATAAAATTATATATATATATATAACTGGTCAAAAGTTTGGCAACATTACTATTTTTAATGTTTTTGAAAGAAGCCTCTTCTGCTCATCAAGCCTGCATTTATTTGATCAAAAATACAGAAAAAAAAAACTAATATTGTGAGATATTACTAAAATTTTAAATAAAAGTTTTCTATTTTAATATGTAATTTATTCCTGTGATCAAAGCTGAATTTTCAGCATCATTACTCCAGTCTTCAGTGTCACATGATCCTTCAGAAATCATTCTTAGGGACAGGAACTGGTCAAGGAACAGGAACAGGTATTGAGCCTGAGGCAGCGGCCATCTTGGCTCGGGGACAGACTCGGGCTCAGGAACAGGAACAGACTCGGGAACAGGAACAGACTCAGGCTCGGGAACTGGAACAGATTCAGATACAGGCTCGGGAACAGATTCAGATACAGATTCAGATACAGTTCTTGGGGCAGGAACAGGTCTAGGGACAGGAACTGGTCAAGGAACAGGAACAGGTATTGAGCCTGAGGCAGCGGCCATCTTGGCTCGGGGACAGACTCGGGCTCAGGAACAGGAACAGACTCGGGAACAGGAACAGACTCAGGCTCGGGAACTGGAACAGATTCAGATACAGGCTCGGGAACAGATTCAGATACAGATTCAGATACAGTTCTTGGGGCAGGAACAGGTCTAGGGACAGGAACTGGTCAAGGAACAGGAACAGGTATTGAGCCTGAGGCAGCGGCCATCTTGGCTCGGGGACAGACTCGGGCTCAGGAACAGGAACAGACTCGGGAACAGGAACAGACTCAGGCTCGGGAACTGGAACAGATTCAGATACAGGCTCGGGAACAGATTCAGATACAGATTCAGATACAGTTCTTGGGGCAGGAACAGGTCTAGGGACAGGAACTGGTCAAGGAACAGGAACAGGTATTGAGCCTGAGGCAGCGGCCATCTTGGCTCGGGGACAGACTCGGGCTCAGGAACAGGAACAGACTCGGGAACAGGAACAGACTCAGGCTCGGGAACTGGAACAGATTCAGATACAGGCTCGGGAACAGATTCAGATACAGATTCAGATACAGTTCTTGGGGCAGGAACAGGTCTAGGGACAGGAACTGGTCAAGGAACAGGAACAGGTATTGAGCCTGAGGCAGCGGCCATCTTGGCTGTGGGCTCAGGCAGCAAGGCGGCAGCCATCTTGGCTGAGGGCTCAGATGGCAAGGCGGCGGCCATCTTGGGCGGCAGCGGCTCAGTGGTTCATGTAGGTTGCTACAAACTGGAAGGTTGGTGGTTCAATCCCTGGTTCCACCTGACCAAGTGTCGAGGTGTCCATGAGCAAGACACCTAACCCCAGCTGCTCCCGACGAGCTGGATGGCGCCTTGCATGGCTGACACCGCCGTCGGTGTATGAATGAGTGAATGGGTGAGTGTGAGGCTATATGTAAAGCGCTTTGCTGGCCATAGGTCTGTGAAAGCGCTATATAAATGCAGTCCATCCATTGGTTGAGGGCTCAGATTGCAAGGCGGCGGCCATCTTGGCTGAAGACGAGGGCTCAGGCATGGCGGGCATGATGTGAAGCTCAGGCTGGTCGGGTAAGACGTGAAGAAGCTCTGGCTCGGCAGGACTGACGTGAAGAGGCTATAGAAGGGTGGTCTCTGCGGGACGAGACTCTGGAAAGCGTAGAGGAGCGGCCTCTGAGGGGCAGACTGGGACTGACGAAGACGGCGAAGGAACAGGTTCTGTTGAAGTGGTGATGAAGATGGCTGGTGTTAGTGGTTGAGCGGCATCTTCAGCCTCACCCATGGTCAACCTCAGCACATGATCCAGGTACGAGCGAGGGTACCCGGGATCGCAGCCGCTGGTGCTTGCTGGTGTCTATAGTCTTGAGGACATCATCTGCCCAATTTACCTCTTGAGAGATTTCCAGGAACTTCATAACATATACTTCAATCTGGCGGCCGTCCTGGAAACAGGTTACCAGACGACTAGCGGGATTTAAGAGGGTGCGGAGAACGCCCATCTTTTACATTTCTAGTCCGATCTTCTGGCACGGTGTGGTGCAGGCAGAAGAAGACGACGACGACGACGACAAAGAAAAGTCAAAAGATCCAATGCAAACTTTTACTCACAATATAAATCAAACAGGTACATTGAAGACAGGCAGAAGGTTCACACACTAAATACATAGATCAGACAATGAACAAGGTAACACACAGGGCTTAAATACATTGGGGAAACAGATCAGGGACACGAGACACAGCTGACAAGACTAATGAGGAAACAGGTGTGACAGATGAACTAATGAAGGTTACCATGGAAACAAAGGAGTGGCGGGAAAACAACAAAGGAAGACATGTGACTAATGAAAACAAAACTCAAACAGAAACACAACTGTGACAAATATTTAGCAATATTCCTGATTTTACTGTATTTTTCATCAAATAAATGCAGCCTTGGTGAGCAGAAGAGACTCTTTCAACATATATATATATATACATTTTTTTTTTTAAAGTTTCATAATTATTCAGAAATTTTGACCAGTTGTGTATGTAGTGTATAAAACCACATTACAAATTTGGAATTTAAATTTGGAAGTGTATCGTATTTTTATTTAAATTTTACAACAGTATTAAAGTAAACTGAATAAGACATGAACTTCATAACATTTCTGTGACTAATGAAATGTAAGTAAATGAGTGTCACTGATCATGTGATTGATAGTTTCTTTGAATATTTGTATCATTTCAGATCATGACTGGTTTAGTTCTGCTCAGACACCAAATACTGACACATTCATGTTAATTTCTAATTCATTTAAAGGTGCTCTAAGTGATGTCACACGTTTTTTAGGTAAAACATTTGTCACATCCAGCAAACATCTCCTGTATTCAACTGTA
The DNA here is from genome assembly GCA_900092035.1 of Leuciscus waleckii. NCBI lineage: Eukaryota > Metazoa > Chordata > Actinopteri > Cypriniformes > Leuciscidae > Leuciscus > Leuciscus waleckii. The sequence goes on along the minus strand of FLSR01001689.1, from coordinate 2,849 downwards.
TTCAAACATACATTCAAACCAAAATTTATTCAGAAACCTTCAACATTTCTCAAATTATCACAGTTCTTGACGGTCCTCGTTGTGGGTTTCACACGTTTAATGACCGGGATATACTTGGGGGAGCAAGTGATGAATTATGTTGAATATTTGTCAGCTGTTAAATTTAACTACACAATTAGATAATACCAGTTTAGCTCAACCAATCACCAAGCAATACTTCATTTTGTTCAGTCTGTGTGTAAAAAGAGCATTAGCAATTAAAGAAAACACACTTCAGCAAAACATGATCAGCTCAAAGTTTGTGAATCATTTGTGTAAATGTCACTGGTAGTCTCTGTATGAAGAATTATTGGGTGTAATATGTCACAGTTTACTTTATTTTGCTCTCCTCACTTACAGAAATGAACTATAGTGTCCTGATCACACTAGTGAAACAACATAATGAGGGAAGTAATTTTTGGTTTGACTGTAAACAGAACGTATCTGTTCACTTAAGAGTGTATAAATGTCATGCACTAGATACACAAAATTATTTTTAAGGTCACCAAAGTGTGCACATGCTCTCTCTCTCTCTTCCTTGAACTTGCATTCGTAAGTGTGACTCAAGTGTGTTTGTGTGTAAAGCATTGTGAAGAAGACTGGGGACAGTTGAACAGTCTAGGGGAAATTAAGTGGTTGTGGTGTGGTTGAAACAGGGGCCGTCCCAAACGCTGGAAATTCAGCAACCCACACTCGCTTATGCTCGCCATAAGATTGATGCAGTCAGAGAAAAAACTGCAGTGAAGATCCTTCCCAAATGTTCTAACAGCGAGTTGAAGTCGAGCGTAGGCTAAAGTAAGAATGACGACAGGAAGAAAACTTAATAAAGCAAAGGACTCTTACACTGCGCTTGTAAACACTATTCTGAGTATGTAAGAAAAACATGCTCATTTCTGGTGAGTAATTCTTCACCCCCATCCAGATGTTCACCCATGAGAAGTAAACGATTATGTCACTTCCCTTTTCTGAAGATCACATAATAGATACACGTTAAAGAGCAGCTTACATTCAGAAAGAGAGAGGGAGTGAGAGAGAGAGAGAGAGAGAGAGAGAGAGAGAGAGA
>FLSR01001659.1:0-10857 GCA_900092035.1 Leuciscus waleckii | reverse complement strand
GAGAGAGAGAGAGAGAGAGAAAGAAAGAAAGAGAGAGAGAGAGAGAGAGAGAGAGAGAGAGAGAGAGAGAGAGAGAGAGAAGAAAGAGAGAATGTATGCATACTTTTTTTTCTTCCCTTAAACTTGAGGAATCCCTATATTTTCCCTTTTTCACGTGGGATTTACCATGTAATCAGCTCAATCAGAACATGCTTATTTAAGAAATGCAGTTAAAAAGTATATAACAGCTAAAGTTTACTTTGATTTGCTTGAGAGCCTTGATATGTCTCTGGAGTCACATTCTCTGATCAGATATCATACTTTACATCACACTAACACAACATATACCTTTCCTATTATAGAGCATGAGAGACCAATAGATCTTCAGGAGACATAGACCGCATTTACATTACATGGTTCAAGTGACCCAGTTCAGATTTTTTTCCTCCCATGTGGCATAGATTGGAAATGACCCATGAACATATAAGCAGGAAAAAAGCACATGGATCCAGATATTCTCAGATCAGTTTCAGGCCTCATTCATTTTTAACATTCTGCAGGATATACGTGCGTTTGCGTCTGCCATGTAAGCGGCATATGGGATATCTCCTGTCAATGCGAATCGCACGTCATTGAAAAAGCAACGTGGCGAATGACGTCAACTCCGGTGGACACCAACCGCGATCACATGACAACCAGGGCTCTCCTCTTTTTTCTCCGCCTAAAGAGACCGATGTTTTCCTGACCTTTAAAGATGGTGCAGAAACCCAAAGCTTGTATTATCATTTCATCTGCGTCCATTTCAAATCGCACCATATTTACTTCCTTTTTCGCCCCTATGAAAATTAACCATGGTTTTATTATAGTAAAAGTGTAGTAACCATGATTTTTTGGTGGACTGATTACCATTTGTATAGAGTTTAACTACAAAAAACATGGTTAAACTATGGTTAGTGTTGCAAAACCATGGTTAATGTGGGATGCCATTTATAGTAACCATGTTTTTGGGGTTTTATTAGTAGTACATCCATGGTTAATTTTCGTAAGGGTTTGTCAGTCTACATTGGGTTGTTTTGCCAAGTGTACAGTGTAAATGCAGATATCAAATATGGGTCACTTTTAAAAGATGTGAGCTGGTCATCCAAAAATGTGGATAGTGTCAACAAATTGGAATTTGGCATCAAGACCTGCAGTGTAAATGCGGCCATAGAGACTTCTTTCAGTCATATTTTGGGACTTGAAACCATTGCGTGATAGACTGGCAAGGCGGCACACAAACGTTTACCCAGCACCATTTGAGAGACTAGCAGAGAAAGAGAGATTATAAATAGAAGTCAAACAGAGGGTGAGCTATGGGCCACAGAATGCCACAATTATGAGCTCTCATGCTGGAGCCTGGGATGTTGACAACGCAAGAGCAGCACAAAATATACAAAGGGGAGTTTCTTGTAGTTGAATACCAGCAAATAATGCATGGTACTGCCATTGGTTTTGGGGGCATCTGAGTGCATTATCCATGTAAACACCATGGATAATTGTCCAGTACCATATTAAATCCATTACCATTTGATACAATCAGTGCCATGGTGGTGTAAATTGTAAAGCCGCAATCTTGCAAGATTGTATTCTCTCACCCACACATTTGTTAATCTTCCATGTGGCCAAATTTATTTCACATTTCCACTCATCATAATCTATAACAAAAACAATAGCCTGACTCTCTCCCTTTGTGCCCAATTTACTGCAGTGCTTGTATCTTTCGCTCCATAATTATGTCCCCACTCATGCGATTTATTTCCAATCATTTTTGTCTTGCAGAGATAAATTATTGTGGTAAAGGAGCTAATCTTGGTCATTATTTTTGCTGTGGGGAGTGTGGGCCTGAGCAAAACCAGTCATGCTAGTGGGGAGGGGAAGCCTGCATGGCATATGTTCTACAGCAGCTAGCGGGCAGTTAGCATCCAAACTCCACACATTAGACCCTTTTCACATTTGTGAACATTTCACGTTTGTCAGAAGCGGAAGTCTTCATAGTTGGGTAAACTTCTACAGTGGTGAATAAGAGACTACATTAAATATATTTTTCTTGTTCCGGTTTGCTCAAACAGCAAAAGAAAAACTCCACAGTAATGGTTACACAACTTTCAAAAGAGGACAAAATAGAGAGATTGATAACGGTAGTCAGATGAGAGAAAGATGTCAACTGTATCTTATTAGAAACATCTTCACGGTTGCATTAACCAGTTTTTTTTTATTTTGTTTTGTTTTTTTTTGTTATTTGAAGCAAAGGCAATATAATACAAAAGTGTTATAAATGTACATACACTTAATATATATATAAAAAACTTTGCAGGATTATGATGCTTAAAACGCGTCATCACAGTCTGTGAAAGGAGCGAATCTGTGTAACGGATTTTCACGGTAAAAACAGATATGTTGCAGTGTTACAGGTCTTTTCTGAGGTAATGTTTGCTCGACACTACATCAGGTAAATATTCCAGACTGTGTGTGGTCTAAGAAACCTCAAACTCTAGCTAATTTTAATGGGATTTGCTTGATAACACGTTTCAAAAGTCCTTTGACGGCTTGAAATAATTTTACACGCAGGATCTGGGACTACAATCGTACATGACTACAAAGCACTCGAGTGAATTGTATTCATAATACACATCCTAAAAGGAGGCTAATGGCTTTAACTCGCTGACCCACGGGGCCCGAAGTCGTTTTTATATAGGCAAACCGTGAGATTATTCCCGTTAGGGTTGTATTGGGAGTCCTCTTTCTAAACAAACGATTCCCTCACGCCTGATGAAACATTCCCAATTTCCATCTGAATGTCCGTCACGCTCCTAACTGTCACGTCGTGATAACAATGGGAAAGACAAGGACCATGAATAGTCGTCTGATATGTCGAGACCAATCGTTTTTCTAAGGTCTATTTCTTAAACCCCAGAAGAACCATCAGTAACCAAAATCCCACCAGTCCACGATCATTAAAAAGCCTGCGCGAGCTCATTGGTCATGTAGGGGCAGATGACGTCTGCCAACTTCTTAGAATGGTTTATACATGGTTTTCATGCTGCACTGGATCACATACATACATGCATACGTATACTGAATGAATGAAGACCAAGAAAATGGACAGTATGTGTAGACGCGTTCGCACACACCCACGGACAGCAGAAACCTTCAGATGCACCGCAGCAACAGCTTCCATAACCAGTTCTGCTGTTAACGCCCTTCTAACACAACACATCGAGACTAATCATTTATAAATCAATTAGCCTATCGATTTTTACCAAAAGCAACATGTGGTCCTGTGAGATGAGGGTGCCTCTTAAAGCTGGATGGAGAAACAGGAGGGGTAGTTTAAAAATAGCCCCTTTCACAACATAGGGTTCCGAGACCGTTTTCAAATCGCGTTATTAATTGTGTGCGAAATTCTCAAAAACGCCTTTGTAATGTCAGTTTCTTATCGGTCTCAGTAACTTTGACCTAACCCTACCAGCACAACCCGTCTCCATGCCGCTTGCTGTTGTTCTTTGGGATCTAAATGCTTTGACACAAAGCAGTTAACCACCACGACCCGAGTTTGTTCAACTCCACAACGTGTTTGGAAAGTATGCAAACCGGATCAAGGAGCCGAAACAAAACCGATACTTTGATACGCAACACTTCCATTCAGCCGGAGCGTTCGAGGAAATGTAATCGGTAATAAATTCCCAAGCCTTACATTCCAGGATACGCGCTTGTAAAAATGTACTTCAAACAGCCAGCAAACAAACGACATCCAAATGTTTACAAAGCCTCTAAATGTGATCAATACTCAAAATCGAGAACAAGTAGAAACGCTTGGTTCTTAAAGTTTTATACGTGGTCTTTGGATAGTGTAACAGCCAAATGCTGGTTTCCACACTTAAACACCACCACAGCAATGCTTAAATTACACACTACACGAGTCTAGTCTCAACACAGCTTTCCAAAACTACTCGCATTTCTGACCATTTTACCGTTGACAGTTTTGATAATCCCTGTGTGGTACTTACACGTTCGAGTGATCCTTGGATGGCATGTCCTAGTCATAGTTAAATTCCCAAACTCGCTGAAATATCCCGTTCCGTGGCGCGACAGGAATGCGTTCAGAGCGCGAGCAGCTTCGATCTGACTGAGCAGCGCGAGCACGGACTGCACTGGAAACGATCAATCACGCGCGGAGTGCGCGCCCGGTTACTCTATAGCGCCACCGCGCGGCGTGCAAAGACAGGACACTCTACACTTTCTTGTGAAGTTGAAGTTTAGTGGTCGAATCAGTTTGATCCCAACATTAAACACAACACTGTATAGTACATTATAATATACAATACAGAAAATGCAATAATATTTTATAAACAATGCATATGATATAAACAATGCAAAAGCACAATACAGCAAAAGAAAATTATTGGAAAAAGTCAGAACCTCAGAAGGTTTTTTTTTCATTTTACAGGACAGCAATCATATTGATGCTTCTGTATCAGTGACATAAAACCATTGTAAACTCGCTTATGCAGAAAGCATTAACATAACAATAATGTTATGGAGTTAAGTGTGTGTGTTTGTGAGAGCATGATTACTTGAATAGAGAACAAAAGCTCTCTCAGGCCACAGAGTCGATTGATCCGCTGGTGGTGACATCCCTTCACCCACAGATCACAAACATTGTGTGAATGCAAGCAAGCATGCAATTATAAGCATTTGTCAATAGAAATAGTTCATACAAAACAAATACAGAATCATACAAACGCTACAAAAAGGCTTGAGCTGCAACAAAGCCAGATCTTGATCGATATCACCTTTCATATGATTTATGTCTTCCCGACAGTCTTTTATTCTTTCATGTTTTTTTTTTCAAAACCCTCGCCAAACCACTTCAAAGCCTCTGTGTTCATATCGGCCAGAAAAAAAGGAAATCACTTTAATGACATGTCTAAGTATATAGGTCATATCTGGCCAGCATCTGGTTCTCAGTCCGTGCTGCTCATAATCACTTAATAAAACAACATTAATATGCATGAGTTCATTTAATCAGGTCACTTGATAAATTACAGCACAACAACAGGTTTTTTTTTATTTTGTAATATAATGTACCTCAGCACATGCACTAACTGACTGGTCATCCCTCAATAAAGTGTTCAGTCTCTGTTCTTCTGAATCCTGTTAGAGGCGAAGCCACATGGCAAGGATTGGCAACCCTGCTGGGATGAGATTAGACAAGCTATTAAAACACACACACACACACACACACACCAGACCATGTTAGTACAGCCATCCACCACATTCCACTACTTAAAGACTTCAGCCATAAGGAGATTAACAACTCTGTTTTCTGCACAGGTGTCATATGGACATCCAGAGGCACAGGAGTCATTTATTTACCATGGTCGAGCTCAGGGATGAATCTCATACAGAAGAAGATCTTCAGTTCTTCTAGTGTGTTACAGGGAGTGGTTATTGCATACAAGTAAGGTTAGATCTGGAGCGGCTTACAAAGCACAATTTAAAAAGTACCAAAGTGGAAACCAGCAATACTTGTGGAAAGGGGGAACTTTAAATCACCAACGTGTTTCGGGTTAAGAGTCTTCTTTAGGATATACAACAGACACAATGCGCGCTATGAACGTTGTGTGACGTCCTGAGTGGAGCTTGAACACTTCCCATAACACCCATGTACCGTTGCATCATAAGAAGAATGGCATCTACACTATTAGTCTCTCTGTTTATCCTGAGGTTTACCGTAGTCTGCCGGATCCGGGCTGGATGTGCCTAAACACGACCACAACGCAGCCCTGAAGTGTCAGCAGAGACCGTGTCTACTAGACTATCCTCTTCTCTTTCCCTCTGTACAGATAAAAACTATCACATGGATTCGCTGAAACGACTAAAAACGCTCTATTATGCAGGCCAGACTTGGAATATTGCAATTTCACTTCGAAAAGACAGACTACACTCATACGCATTCAAACACGCATGACACTAAACACGTAATACGCATGTGCATGCAGTCACCGTTTCCACAGATTCACGTTTTTGAAGTTTACACAGAGATGATAGCGGTATCGTCTTCAAAACTTGTTTTCAAAAACTTGCACTTTGAAACCTATTTTATACTGAGAGAAAAGTCCAAGTATATTTCAAAGTTTGCGTTCTCAGGCCACCAAAACGCCGCTGTCGTGTAAATGAACGTCCAGAACGTATTAAAAGTGTTCTGTTTTCTGTTGAAAACTAATGATTAATAACTAATGATTTTTTACAATGGAAATGAATCAATCAAAAAAATTACTTAAGCTGGACAATGACTTTCTTCTAGAGCTGCTGAACAGCCGAAACAATCTCTGATCCATTCATTTCCTATTATCACTAAAATGTTCATGCATTGTGTCTGTTTATGCCCTGAAGATTTGGTAATTTATAGAATTTATTTAAGTTCTCCTTCGTCCTTCTTTGCAGACAGCAATAGCATCATGTTTTCTCATACAGCATTCACTCGCGCAACAATATAGGCCTATAAGGCGTTATTAATATCCGTTCTGTCTGTTACACATCCGCTGACATAGTGCTGCAGTTTTGGTTTATTAAAATGATTAGGCTTGTTTGACTGCAACCAGAAACCTCTCATATTCAAAATAAAGAAAACATTCCCGCTCGACCAACCAACCAGTCATACTGGATTTTTAACTGCAAAATCGAAAAATCAGGGAACAGACAATGGCAGACGTTGGAAAGTTGTTATCAAGTTAAATAAGACACTACTTGACAAGAATGATTGTTTCCTAAAATTGCTTTGAGAATTTTAATGCCAATTCTTAATGTCGACGTCTCGGCTTTTTCTCTATTTTTATTTTTTTTAATCAAAACAGTACAAGGTAATTTTAATTCATTTGTGCAAAACCTAATTCATATGTGCTATTTAATCTTTGCTATTTCAGTCCTCAGCATTTTTTGACAGCACAGTGGTGCTCATCTCACCTGTTTCTTGTGATTTCACCTGTTAAATACTTTGCATGTTTCTCTGATGCACCGTGAAGTCATGTATGGAAACACTGCGATGTGAAGCCTTCTTCTCTGGTTTGAGGGTCGTTGCGTTCTTTGGTTTCAGATTACATTCGGCCTCTTGTCTCTCTGGAATTTCAATTGACTATTTTGGCTCTGACCTCGGACCGTTCATGTTTATGGTCTCTGCATTATGACTGGAGTTGAGCTTGTTAAAAAGTCCAAGGCACTTGTTTAACCGTGTAATTGTCCATATACCTTATAAAAGACCTTATAAAAAAGTTTGCCACGTCCACACACACACACACACACAGTTCCTGCGGAATCACGGTTTTGTTGGCTGAGACATTTAAACCTCAGTCACTGATGGCTTCCTTTGAGACTCTATACAATCACATCTAATTCCATCAGCTCAGCTAAGAGACAACACACACTCGAGTCGAGTTACAGAGCTTTTGATCACAGCTTCAGATGCCCAGAATATGTTCATCATGAGTCTATCCTGGAGTCTCATACAGTGTAAGGGTTTGTCTTGCACTGTAAAAAATTCTGTTAAATTAACGGTATAAAAACGGAAGCTGTGGTTGCCAGAAATTTACCGTAAAAAAATACGGTAGCAACATTTTAGGTTTTACAGACTTAACTTAAATTTACAGTAATAAACCATATTTCATTATTATATGTATACCATAAGTTCACAGTTATTTACCGTATATAGTCGGAACTTTGTTAACCAATTAAAGTTTTTTTTACAGTTTTTTACAGATTTTACTGTTAAAATCACAATAATTTTTTACAGTGGTATACTTGAGTAACATATTTGAATCATATAGTTTGATAATTATTTGAAGAATGATTTTTGCTCAACCTATGTTTATTTCCCTTTAAACAGCTGCTTTTCTGAGAATGACTTCTGTTGTGTCTCGTGACAGTTTGACGGGTTTTCCCATTGAGCTTTTGGTTTTTCTCACCACTAACCCGTGCAAGGCCTCAGACTGCTTGTTCATTAGATGTCTTTACTTACATAAACCCACAGTGAAACATTTACAGTACTATGAATTTATCTTAATTTAATAAATCGGTCCTTATTATCGAACGACAGCTGAACTGAAGACTGCTGATGCTTTGAAACTGATTCATATTTCTGAGCTTTTCTCCTCGGATGTCTTCTCATCTGCACTGATTAAAATATCTCGGATATTAAATCTAATTAAAGCTAAAGACATGTCCAATGGTTCTGTGTGTGTGTGTGTGTGTGGGTCGGGTTCAAGCTGACTTCTGGACGTCAGGTCAAGTGTCCTGGCGTCCCACGGCGGATCTGATTACGGCTCTTTGGCTGGGACGCGCAAAAGCCGAACGGAGCGCGCTCAGAGAGGGCTGTTATTATTTCCCTGGGTCATGTGTTGTTTTCCCTCGGTTCATTGGTTCTCTTTGATCTCTCCCTGTGCTGTCGTGCGGCTCACAAGAGAAACAGATGCTCAATTTTAAGATATCGCAAAGTCAAAACGTTACAGTCAATTAACTGTCCCCTAACTGCAGGACGAGCCCCTTTAGGATGTCCTTATATGCTTTTTACCTACAGAAGGGAGAACTAACATGTTATAAATGTTATTGGTCATATTGTAAGTCTTCTTGCCACTAAAATTACATTTTCTGCTGACATAATCAATATAAATAATATAAATATGCCCTGATATTTAGGGATGCACCAATTATGAACATTTTGGCCGATACTGACAAAAAATATATTGGCCAATAAATCTAAATCCACATTTTTATATAATATTTGAGAGCCTGATTACAAAAACAAAAGTCTCACCATCCCAAGCACACAATTATAATGTTCTCATTATAATGTTAAGTAGCCGATATGATAGATTTGTGCTGCACATGATGCACTGAACCGTATTTCCCTTTAAGAAGTGATTTCAATCATATTTCAAGCAATTCAAAACCATCATGGTAGATCTGAAGCATCTCAGCTGAAGGAAATAATCCAATATTTATCAGCTTTAATATATCTGCCAAATTTTCTTATAGGCCCGATAACAATAACATTAAAAATGAACATATATCGGCTGACACTGATATGATGGCCTATATATCTGCATCCCTAGTGCTTATACTACTATAATTTGATGTACAATCAATCCTGTTTAGACTAGATCATTAACAATTGATGGGAATGAAAAGCTCATACTAAAAGCGAAGAAAAACATGTTGTTTTTACACCTTCATTTGTTAAAGCAGATCTGAAAGCAGGAACGCTGATCACAGCAATGAAAATAACCGCTCCTTAACCTCTCATATAGTAAAAAGCCTACGTGCATAATATGATACTGAAACTTCGCCAAGTAAAGTGGAAGTTTGTGGCTTTGGTTAAGACCAAAAGTTTAAAACGTGACCTATGAATTACTCAATGTGCAAATGTGAAAGCTGTGCATATACAGAGACTGAGCTCAGAGATCACACTGACAGGTCGTACTCCTTCAGATGAACATATAAAGCTAGCATGACTTCTCTCTCTTCTGTGAGGATGGAGTCCAACATGACCCTTATTTGACTGAAAGACCATATAACATTTTGCTCTCATATCAGCAGTATTTTTGGTAAAACCCATGAGGCCAGAATAGTTTTTAGTTTAGGATATAATCTGACTCTTGACTGATGTGTGTTTCGGACCAGATCTCTGAGGAGCTGCACTCAGTGAATGTGAATATTGAACATAAGCCAAAGATATACAGATGCATCTGCTCTGGATCTGTCAGAGATGCTGAATATTGATAAGAATCTTCAGCTCACATGCTGCTAAGTGCGCAAAGTATTTGTGTGTGTGTGCGTGTGTGTGTGTGTGTGTGAGAGAGTGTGTGTGTGTGTGTGTGTGTGTGTGTGTGTGACAGAGAGAGAGAGAGAGAGAGAGAGAGAGAGAGAGTGTGTGTGTACCTGACTGTAGAGCTTAAAGGACTGTTTGAAGGTTAAGACTTAGTTTAGTTTAAGATTAGAATTAGGTTAAGGTTAAGGAAAGGCGCTTTATATCATTTGCATTATATTAATTAATGTCCTTTTAAACGTGTGTGTTTGTGACCCTGGACTTATTTGTTGCTTCTCAAGAACACTAAAGAGTCTAAATGTACAGTAGCATTAAAACATTTGCACACACATACACCTAAACTCAATACATGGATTAAACAGTATGGAAATTATGCAACAAAACCAGATCTCTTCTTACCATAGATTTCTTTCAAAGTTACAGGGTTACAGCTCTGTAAAATCTGCTGTGCTGTAGTTGTTTGTTTGTTTGTTTGTTTGTTTGTTTGTTTGTTTGTTTGTTTGTTTGTGTGAACTCGATGTCACGTCAGCACACAAATCTGCAGATGTTTAGCACCACGAGAATGAACACACTGCTGAGACTTGAGAACAGCTGTGGGAACATCATCAGTCTGAGGACACCGGTTGGGTTTATGTGGTAAAGACTGTGACATGTTTCTGTACATCCTGAGCTATTATTCAATGCAGAGTATTTTCCACATCCGTCTGTTATTGTGTTTTCATTTTCAGATTGACTGAGCCATAAATAACACAAAAAAACACTGCCAACATGGTCAGGTCACATGATGTCCTCATCCTCAAAAACAGTAATATGAATACATTTCAACTGGCTCCTGATGCAAAACAACACTAGATCATTCTGAGAATTAAGTGTTTGTCTACCATGTATGATCACTAAAATTAAGCCTACTTATCAAATATAATAATATATGTTATTTAAGCACAAATCCATTTCAAACATTTGTTGTACTTTCAGTTCTGAATGACATGCTTTGGTTCCTCATTAAAACTCCAAGACAT
>FLSR01001614.1:0-10061 GCA_900092035.1 Leuciscus waleckii | reverse complement strand
CAATCAGGCCCCGCCCCTTTATTCTGTGCATGAATTATTATAATGAGGAATATTGTGACGTGTTCGTTCCCGGGAGAAACTCAAGACTATAATGGAGGCGTTTCAGGAGTTCAGGAACACTGACTCTGATATAGAGAAGAACTGGAGCTTCTTCATGATCATCACACACTAAACTCAGATGAGGAAAGCAGTGTGTGTTGAGTTTCAGGGCGTTTGAGTTGGTCTCGTATCACACTCTCCATCTGCATACCAGCCGGTCTGTTACGTAAACCGCTTTCAACCAGACTCTTCCTGGTGTCGCATTGCCAAACTCAGAGGTTCTTGTAATCGAGGGTTGCTTGGGTGTTTCCTCCTGATTTGCTGATTTCCAAACGGTCTTCAGTCATTGTGTAAATCTGTGAACGTCCAGATTAATGTCACACATCGCCTCTGTTTTTACTTCATCACATGGTGACACTTCTCCTCTAACTGTGCACCATTATATCTTTATTTATTTATTTATTTATTTATTTTTGCATTGGTAAAGCTTTACAATAAGGTCTCATTTGTTAACATTAGTTAATGCAATTTAATTTTTAATAATGCATTACACTGCAAAAAATAGTTTTCTTCCTCAGTATTTCTGAACATTCTTAAATGAAGATACTTTGGAGAAGATGCAAAATGACTGAAGATATTAAGTTAAAAAAATAAATCAAAATTAAGTGAGTTTTGTGCTTAAAACAAGCCATAGGAGTCAGACAAATAATCTTGGTTTCCTCTTTGAATTAAGTTTATTTTTATTTGTTCCTGTTTTAAACACAAACTCACTTTATTTTGATAAATTTGTACTTAATATCTTAGTTATTTTGCTTCTTCTCCAGTAAATGAATCTTGATTTAAGAATTTGTGCTGGAAAACGAGACAGAAACACTGTGGAAGAAAAAAAAAAAAAATGTATGAGATTTTAAAATATGCATTTGGCAGAATCTTTGCACATATACATCTTATCAGTTTAGTTATTCATTTATAATTAAATGCAATTTGTTTGCACCTTAAATGCTGTAGAACTCAGCATTCATGTTGAGTCAGCTTTATTTATTTTGCGCTTTATACAAAACCTCTTTATTGTGGGGTTTTTTTCATGATAACTAATGCGGTTAACAAATAAAACCACATTGCAAAGTGTTGTTTGCATGTGACGTCCGTCAGCACGGATCTGCTGTGTTTGTGACGTGTCAGTCACTGCATTAAAGTACCAACTCACAATTTCTGAGAACTGCAAATTCTCTTCTGCTTGGCATCACCCACACCAGTGACTGATATCTGAGACTGAAGCATCACATGCCGAATACATCGACACACAGCCTTTAAAGGGGTGCTATAATGCCCTTTTCATAAGATGTAAAATAAGCCCCAGTGTGTGTGTGTGAAGTTTTAGCTCAAAATACCCCACAGATATTTTTACATAGCATGTTTAAATCGTTACTTTTTGAGTAAGTTACGTTTTTGTGTCTGTCCCTTTAATGCAAATGAGCTGCTGCTCCTGGCACAGGGGGCGGAGCTTCAACAGCTTGCACTCACACACACAGGCACTGAACATTTCAAAAACTTAAAAAGTCCTTAAAAACTGATTTATTTAAAAGGAAATATCTCCCTTTGCTTTGAACGTTGAGCGTTGTAACTTTGCAGATGTTGTTTATGATCAAACAGCAACATTACACACTAACTAGAGTTAGAAAAGTCCAATCATAATCAACCACCCCTTTAAAGGGGATCTATTGTGCCCTTTTACAGAGTCTTGATGTTGTTTCTCTACTAGAACAGGTTTTCCTGCTTGAATGTTGATTATTCTCCTCATATTCAGTCATTAATATTTTTTAACACACACACACACGATCGACCCTGAAACGAAGCACTGTAGATGTTTCTGTCAGACTGAAGAAACACACACTGTCACACAGACACGAGGAACCAGAGACTCACACAGATTTTATTTTCCTCTATTATGACAAGAACAAAATAAATCTGCAGCACTCGTTCCACTGAAAGACTCTGAAGCGCTGCAGGACCTTCATCCCAACATAAAACACACCAGCTGATTCAATCCGGAATTCAAATATGTTCAGAGTTTGATTAATTTCAGTGAATCAGTTTGTTCAGAGTTTGATTCAATTGAGTGAATCAGTTTATTCAGAGTTTGATTCAATTCAGTGAATCAGTTTGGAGTCCAACAGATTGAAGTTTCTATTCATCAAAGAATCCTGAAAAATAAAGAGTTTGAGTGTTGTTGTTAATCAGGTAAGTGTGTGTTTGTCTGAAGGAGATAATCAGGTGTAGTCTGGAGACGACAGATTCGATCAGACACACACACACCATCAGTCATGACTCTCTCTCACCGCCGTCTGTTCATTAATCAATGGAAATAAACAGAAGAACAGAAGAACCGCTGCTCTCTGAAACGAACACCTGCCAACAGCCTGTGAATGTACCAGCCAGACACAGATTATCCTTATTAAAGCTCCAGAAGCTCCTCAGACCAGAGCAGAGAGTCCTCCATACTATGACTGGTATTAGGTCACTGTTTAACGGAGAGCATGTGTAGACAGACAGACAGACAGACAGACAGACAGACAGACAGACAGACAGACAGACAGACAGACAGACAGACAGACAGACAGACAGATAGATATAACTATATAAAACAATATATGAACACTTCATTCAACAAAATTTGTTTAAATCATACGAATATGTGCTCAAAAATCACCTCATCAGAACATCTGCCTCACAGAATGACACGCCTGAAACGTGACCACCGTCATGTGACCAACACAAAACCCTCTCAAATACTGATCAAGCGGATCATCTGTGGATACGAGCACAATATTCCCAACTCACATGATATTCCTAACTCACTGGAGGTAAACGGAGGCCCGACACACGGTAAACACACTCACACACACACACACACACACACACATAGGCCCGGCAGGTGTGCACGGACTGGGTTTAGTAATGAAAGGCTTTCAATGACCAAAAAAATTATTCAGACTGACAAAATAATAAAAATGACATTCTTCTTTTAAATAATAATAATAATAATACAAATAATAATAATAACGACATTCTTCTTCTAAATAACAATAAGTGTCATTAATAATAAAAATCTAGAAATCAATTTTGTTTCTTTCCACTTCCCTGGTGATGGTCTCGATCTCCACGTCGGAGAAGTTTCTCTTCTTTGCCGTCTTCCGTGTGTCCATGGCGTAAAATGAGGGTGTGGGGGAAGCGGAGACTTGAATATATAGGGGCGTGTTATTCTAATGACGATCGTTTTCAGCCGCGGCATTTATCAAGGTCAGGTATTGCGTACAGCTGGATTTCAAAGGTACGCACAGCTTCATAAATCAGGCGGCGAGAGGAGTGTAAGCATAATCTTACGCCAACATATACGCCCGTTTCTACGCAAGATTGATAAATGAGGGCCATTGTGATGCAATAATTTTTTTCATCCCCCCAATCCCCACTAACCCCATCTGTTATCTCAGAATAAACCCGACAGAGTGATCAGGATCAGGTCTTCATCAGCCTGAAGGGGTTTATTCTGAGATAACACACACACACACACATACACACACACTTGAAGTGGTTTATTCTGAGATAACAACCGGCTGGATGTTCATTATCCCGTTTATTACACGGATACTTGCCACATGAGTAAATAATTAGACACGAAATATTGATCTGAGTTTGAATATTTTATTAGATCTTTAAACGTAAAGCTTCGCGGAGAGAGCAGTTTCAGCGGCGAGATCAAACTAGACGGACATTTCAGAGATACGGTATACAGTCATAACACTTATTACACAGCATTTCAACACATAAATAATTATGGAGATCAGAGATATTGATTTCAGATTAAACTGTTTTAAAATCGTACCTGTTTGTATCTTATAATCCAACAGTGTACAAAACAATAGCCACAAAATGGCCGCCGCTGCGTTTGTATGAAACGAGAGAGAGTGAGTCCACCATACTGGTTGGCATAATTAAATAACTGTACACAAAATATTGATTTGACAAAGTTTAAATATTTTATTAGCTCACCAAATGCAAAACTTCCACGAAGAAAAAAACATTCCTTGCGAGCGTATAGCACTTCAGTAACCCGGATGAGCCTGTGTTTCTGTTTTCAGTGGTTATTATCTGGGAATAACATATCGCTGGATGGAGCAATTGACCAGTCAGAATCAAGTATTCCAAAGAGCCGTGTTATAAGAGCTGAGAACCAATCATCACCAACACAGACAGGGTTCAGGACGACTGACAGGCTCTGTGCCAGGACCACGTTAACACCTGACTGAAACCCAACGGAATAAGTGAGGTGAGAAAGAGCGAGAGAGAAAATATAGAGACTCAACGAGTCAGACATCTCAGAGTGAAGCTCAATCAGACAAACGCTGATTACAGGAGTCTCTACTCATACATGAGTTGACAGGCTCTCTACTGATTCCACAGCTCACCGTGCAGCACAGAGGATGAGTATTCCTTACATAAATCTGGATTTATAGCCTTGCCCCAGAATCCGCCGTCTCTGAGCTCACTGAAGTCCAGTTTTCAAAATGTCACTGATATTCCAGCACACCTTCATTCACTGGCGAACGAGCCTGTGGCCTCCACCATCATTTACTGAGACAAAACTAAACTGAGATTCTGTAGTCAAACTCATTCCTACTTATTCCTGTAGTTCAAACTCATTCCAGTAGTTCAAACTCATTCCTACTCATTCCTGTAGTTCAAACTCATTCCTGTAGTTCAAACTTATTCCAGTAGTTCAAACTCATACCTGTAGTTCGAACTCATTCCTACTGATTCCTGTAGTTCAAACTCATTCCTGTATTTCAAACTCATTCCTACTCATTCCTGTAGTTCAGACTCATTCCTGTATTTCAAACTCATTTCTACTTATTCCAGTAATTCAAACTCATTCCTGTATTTCAAACTCATTCCTATACATTCAAGTAGTTCAAACTCATTCCTGTATTTCAAACTCATTCCTATACATTCAAGTAGTTCAAACTCATTCCTGTATTTCAAACTCATTCCTATACATTCAAGTAGTTCAAACTCATTCCTGTATTTCAAACTCATTCCTATACATTCAAGTAGTTCAAACTCATTCCTGTATTTCAAACTCATTCCTATACATTCAAGTAGTTCAAACTCATTCCTGTATTTCAAACTCATTCCTACTCATTCCTGTAGTTCAAACAGAGCAACGCCGAGGTAATGGGTTCAATTCCCAGGGAAACCAATAAAAAGTACATTTACCTTAAATGCAATTGACGCTTCTTTGAATGAAAGTGTCTGTCTGATAAATGCATAAAATTAAACATACTCAAGAATCACATATACTCAACCTGAGTTTGAGTCCCGGCTCCAGGGACCTTTCCCGATCCCAGAACCCTCTCTCTTCCACTCCCTGTGAGTTCTCTCTATACTATCCTATCTCGATAAAGGCAAAAATGCCCCAAATAATAAGTCTTTAAAATGAAACAGTACCGCCACACTGGCACCTACCGTGGCTTCCCCGCGTCAGGAAGGGCATCCGGTTGATGGCGATGGGAACGGTGCCGTGTTTATTATGGAAATGGTGAACGTGATGCGTTGTGCTCAGACTGGACGATACTCTAGCCGAGACCGCCGGGCTCGGGAAGGCCAGTAATGCCAGGGACAGAACCAGTCTCCATAGACCCGACACACTGGTCCAGAAGACCCTGAGCGCCGGGGCTCGTGGGTAAAGCACTAATCCACTGCTCAGAAGCAAAGCGGAAGAGAAAGGGGGCGGGGCCTCCATGCCACGCCTCCTCACGTGACACAAACAGGAAGACATGTCAGGCCAAGCCGTTATCCATGGTTTCTAGATTCCCGTAGCTGGGAAAAATGCCTCAGTCGCGAACTGCAAACAGAAAAAACCTTCGGGGATTAATTTCCACAAAGCAATCCAAAGATGAGGTCGACCAAAAAAAGATGAGGAAAACTGTGCATGCGGAGCAGTAGTAATCCCCCAAAACTAATGAACTAAACCAAACCTCTAGTTAGATCTACATGGAAGCAAGACGAACGAAAAGCCTCCACCAAACTACAATCCTGACGGGTTGATCCTCAAGTTTGCCGAGAGCTTGCAGAGGTTATCCATCTAAAGTCCAGAACGCTAGTGCCGAGACACACCATCCTGGAAAAACTCAAACGCAAGGATAAATCGGACAAAACAAAACAAAACAAGTGAAAGAAAAACAGGGAACGGGAGGAGAAACGAGATGCGATGGATGATCAAACCTCAGGAGACGAGCAGAAAGCTCAGAGACGTGAGCTGAAACCAGAGACCAGACAGAATAAATCAAGCTCTCGGGACGGGAAGAGCAAAGCAACGATCCAGCGAATCCTGCGATCCCGAGGTCTGATTAACTTTATCTCCCAGCCGGGGTAAATCCGTGATCTCCATTCATGCTCATTCCCGGGATTCTGCGGCGTTCCTTCAGAGAGAGAAGGTCTAACGCTAATGAAACGGGAGCATCACAGTCTCCGTCCTCTCGCAGAACGCAGATCTATATTTATTTTAGGCCACATCCACACGAAGCCAGAGCTTTCCCTATCCGATCTTTTTTTTCCCCGTTCAAAAAAAAATTCCGTAAACACGGCGTCGTCTCAAGAAATATCTGCGTACACACGAAACCACTGAAACCGACTCAAAACGATGTAGTATACATGCCAGACCAGTATGTGGCGCTGTAATTCTGCCACAGACATCCACTAAAAACGGAGAAGAAGACTTGGAGCTCGCGCATAAACCTTGTGCGCTGTATACAACAATAATATTAGGCACAGTAGCTTCTTTTTTTCTTTTTTAATCAAGAACTTTGTTGAACAATATGAAAAAACATAAATGTAGTTGCTGTGACTTAACGGTGTCTGACTAGTTGACACTTGGTGTGATGACATCATCGTTTCACAAAATGTACGGATTGGCCGTACACACGAAAACGCAAGGGCGGCGTTTTTAGATTTATCCACCTTGGGACCCGGTTTCAAAAAATAGCGGTTTCAGTCTCCGAAAACGCCGGATCCGTGTGGACGAAACGCCAATACGATAAAAAATGTATACGTATACAGCGAAACGCGTCTCCGTGTGGACGGGCCCTTAGATTCTCCAAAAGGATTTAAGAATTTTAAACCATAGTATTATATAAGTAACAACAAAGAACTCGCAGTTTTAATGCACAAGACGAATGTTCCACCATGACAGAGAGAACGATTAGACGTACTTGCTGAGAAGAAAGAGGAAAACAGATTCATCCTTGAGTTTGAATCAGTGAATCGTTCAGAGCCATTAGTGGCCAAGCGAACACAAATATGTTCTAAGATCATTTTGCAAACGTTCCCATTGACTTATGAAATCAATATTTCTGAATGTTCTCTGAACGTTCAAAACATATATATATTTGAAACATTTAAAAATTATGTTTTCATGGTTATACAAACATTATACTTTATTGATCATTCTTTGATCAATTTTGGTAACACTATACAATAAGGTTCATTAGTTAACATTAGTTATTGTATTTACTAACATGAACTAACAATGAACGATACATTTGTTACAGTTTTTATTCATCTTTGTTAATTTGAGTTAAAAATAGACCTGTTTATTGTTTGTTCATGTTAGTTCACAGTGCATTAACTAATGTTAACAAATACAACCGTTGATTTTAATAATGTATTAGTAAATGTTGACATTAATATTAACTAAGATTAATAAATGCTGAAGAAATTTTGTTCATTCTTAGTTCATGTTAACTAATGAACCTTATTGGTGTTACCATCTGAAACTAGTAACATTTAAAACTGTTATAAATATATACAGAATATAATGTTATATAAATAAAATGAAAATACATTTAAAAGAAAGTTAGTTAGTTAGTTAGTTAGTTGGTTAGTTGGTTAGTTAGTTAGTTCATCTTGACCTGCCAAAGCCAGGAGCTGTTCTGGGATTTCTTGGGTGTACAGGAACAAACCATTTCATTTGAAAAAAAGATAATTACACAGAGACAAACATCAGCTAAAAATAAAGAGACTGCTGATTATAAATGTGTAAATATGAAGCTGTAAAGAGGCGTCATCATGCGAAGAGGAGGAGGAGGACGCGCTCAGATCCAGCAGAAGAGGCTTTGTTAGACACGTCTGATGCAAATGAATCTGAATATGATTCCACACGACACTGATGATGAAGAGAGAGAGATTCACACTCGCTCACACCCTCTAATCTGGACCCGCCTCCTGTCACTCACCTGCGTCCCAGCGCAGCAAACAGAGCTAACGTGATTACACACACCCGATCTGAACGCCCGTCCCGTTCCATTACACACTCCGCCGAGACACACACTCTCACCGCATCTGACCGAGACACTCTCATGACCACCGTCACTGCAACTCACGTCAGAAGAGTCTTCAGTAAGACATTCACACCTGTGATCCATGGACAGTGTGAGCAGAAAAATAATGACAATAACAGAAATTATTTCTGCATTTTGCAACTGTTCAACACAAACATATTTATTACATTTATTTGTATACCTTTTTACAAATGAGGAAGAGGACAACCCCGAAAGGGGGTCGTGTCCCCCAAAAAATGGCACACAAACACACAGACAGACAGACACACACACACACAATCACGCACACACACACACACACGCACACACACACACAACACACACACACACACACACACACACACACACACACGCACACGCACACAGACAGACACAATCATGCGCACACACACACACTAAACTCTTAAAATCATAAAACTCATGCATAACTTCCTCTCCGCAACAAACACGATTCATTACCAGAGCATCTGGCAAAAAGCGATTATTTTCTAGAAATTAACCTTCTGATTCCCTTCATTTACTAATCACACACTTAAAACGCATCTCATTTATGAGGCCATTTGAAGAAACATAAACAATTGTGACTATTTTTCTCCTCATTAACTGTTTCTTAAAATAGACTCATAAAGATGTTTATTAAACAAGCTCCACATTTCATCTTGAAGTTTCCATAAGCACTTCTGCAGTTTCCAGACTCAGAACACATGACGTCTGTTATCTCATCAGTGCCATTAGTGAAGTCCAGCACGAGTCATTAGTACTGCTGCTCACGACCACTTCATCACATCTCTGACACTAAGTATTACACTTCAGTGTGTCCTGCAGTATATCAGAGACAACACCCTAGCAACTGCAGAGCAACACCCTAGAATCCACCCAGAACACCCTAGCAACTGCACCACAGAAACCACCCAGAACACCCTAGCAACTGCATAGCAACACCCTAGTAACCAGCAAGAAGCCCCTGCTGTAGTGTCTGTGCATTTTACTAACCCCAATCTCAGAGTGTCTTATGAATTTAGAATCTATCCAGAACACCCTAGTAATTGCATAGAAACACCGTAGCACCCACCAATAACACCCTAGCAACTGCATAGCAACACCCTAGAACCCACCCAAAATGCCACATGAACTGCACCACAGCAACCACCCAGAACACCCTAGCAACTGCACCACAGCAACCACCCAGAACACCCTAGCAACTGCATAGCAACGCCCTAGTAACCAGCAAGAAGCCCCTGCTGTAGTGTCTGTGCATTTTACTAACCCCAATCTCAGGGTGTCTTTATGAATTTAGAATATATCCAGAACACCCTAGTAATTGCATAGAAACACCTTAGCACCCACCAAGAACACCCTAGCAACTGCATAGCACCACCCTAGAATCCATCCAGAACCCCTCTAGCAACTGCACCACAGCAACCACCCAGAACACCCTAACAACTGCACCCCAGTAACCACCCAGAACACCCTAGCAACTGCACCCCAGTAACCACCCAGAACACCCTAGCAACTGCACCCCAGTAACCACCCAGAACACCCTAGCAACTGCATAGCAATGCCATAGCAACCAACAAGAAGCCCCTGCTGTAGTGTTGTGGGTTTTACTAACCCCAATCTCAGGGT
>FLSR01001610.1:0-10530 GCA_900092035.1 Leuciscus waleckii | reverse complement strand
CAGTGTCATCTACTCCGCTCCCACAGGAGCTCCGTTACTCCGTCCAAACTTGTCCACTGCCGCAGCAGTGTCATCTACTCCGCTCCCACAGGAGCTCCGTTACTCCGTCCAAACTTGTCCACTGCCGCAGCAGTGTCATCTACTCCGCTCCCACAGGAGCTCCGTTACTCCGTCCAAACTTGTCCACTGCCGCAGCAGTGTCATCTACTCCGCTCCCACAGGAGCTCCGTTACTCCGTCCAAACTTGTCCACTGCCGCAGCAGTGTCCTCTACTCCGCTCCCACAGGAGCTCTGTTACTCCGTCCAAACTTGTCCACTGCCGCAGCAGTGTCATCTACTCCGCTCCCACAGGAGCTCCGTTACTCCATCCAAACTTGTCCACTGCCGCAGTAGTGTCATCTACTCCGCTCCCGCAGGAGCTCAGTTGTATGTCCAAAATAGTTTTGGATATTTAAAAGCAAATTGAAAAGCAAGTTTGGTCCACTGCCGCAGCAGTGTCATCTCCTCCACTCCCGCAGGAGCTCCGTTCCCCGCAGCAGTGTTTACTCTTCCGTTCCCACAAGTGCTCTATTATCCATCCTTTGTCATCAGATAGTTGAAAAGCAAGCCAAAGCAAGTTTGATCCAAGGCCACAGCAGGTTCATCTCTAGAGCTAGTTCTCCATCAAACTCGCTTCCACTGCAGCGGTTATACCATTTCTTCTCCGCTTCCGCAGAAGTACATCACTTGTGACCATCCCCAGCCTACCACCTTAGAGGCTCACCCATCTGACGTCATGACAACCAACTCCCGTCTGATGTCACAAGAAGCCTTCCAGCGACTTACCCCTTTTCCACTTCTGATACCTTAAGCTTTGCACTCTGCAAGTTTTTGGGGGAGTCATCAACATCATCATGGCGGCTGTCCTGCATTTATTTGCAGCTTTTGGGGGGAGTACTCTGGGTTCGGGCCGAATACAGAGAGCCCTCTCCTCGGACAGCACGCCAAATACGCATTTATTCTATCTGACTTATTTGTAAGTGTGAACTCGTGAAATGATGTTTTATAAACAAAGTTCGGGAGGAGCACGTTCAGATAATCAATCCAAATCTACTTGTCATCAAACAATTACGTCTACCCTAATCAGCATGACAAGAAGTATGTATATATATCCACTCTGTCAACTCACCTAACATTCCTTGACAGTTTTCCAGCATCCCTCCACATCCCCGACTCCTCACTCTTGGCTCTTTCTTCACAGCCAGGAATACGGGGGGAGTATTCTGGGTTCGGGCCGAATACCGAGCCCGGAGCCCTCTCCTCGGACAGCACGCCAAATACGCATTTATTCTACTGACTTATTGTAAGTGTGAACTCGTGAAATATATTAACATGGACAGGGACTCATTATTGGCTGAAGCACTATCCGTGTTTACTAAGCTGGCAGTAACTGATCAGCAAGTGAAAAATACTGAGGAACTAACCCGGCCTCAGCGTAAAAGCGAGGAGTGGCATGCGCTGAGGTATGGAAGAATCACTATTTTAGAAATAAAATGTCCATATAATGCCAGAGAAAGCACACTTAAGGAGTCTAAGTTGCCTTTTCTGAATTAGGATGGCACTTTGAAGATAACTGACAAATACTTTTATCAAGTTCAGACCCAGCTGCTCGTGGCAGAAACTGACTATGGTGATTTTGTCATTTGGACTCCACATGAAATGAGCATTCAGAGGATCACCCCTGATCCTGATGTTTTCCAGGAAATATTAAGTAAAGCAGAGGACTATTATTTGAAAGCGGTGTTGCCAGAAGTCATGGGAAACCTCATTACCAGAGAAATTGAAGAGGAGAAAAACAGAAAACATCAAGATAAGCCTGATGTTGGGGAAGTGGTATGCCACTGCCAAAAACCCCATGTTGCCACTGACACAGTCATAAAATGTACCAGTGAAATGTGTATGGTAAAGTGGTTCCATCTACAATGTGTGAAGTTAAAGAGGATACCGAAGGCATACACATGTAAGAAATGTAAAGGCAAAGGCAATGCCAAGATCAAAAGTAGTAAGCTCTAGTGACCTTGAATAGTTTTCTCATTTGAATTTCACTGCATGTTGTTTCTCTTGATTGTGTAGTGTTACATATTTTGGAATATCAAAGTGGATGCTCTTCAGAAACAATTTATTTATAGAGAAAAAAAATGCAAATGTATATGTTGTCTTGTTTGATAGAAAGTTTGGACATTACATATACATTAATTTGGTCATTACATGTTTGGTCATTGGTTTGACATTACATTTGGACATTACATCCTGGACATTACATTTGCTCCTTGTTTAACCGTTTGTTCTTTGTTTTCTGGTTTGAATTCTGTAAATCCTGTGGATGACTTGTTGTGCTATTGGGCTATACAAAAAATGAAATTGAATTGAAATTTGGCACTAAAACCAGGATTAGCAGAATTTAACAAATATTTAAAGTTGCAAAAATAAAGGTTTTACAATATGCATGAATAACAATGTTCAGTCTTTTTAAACACTTAGACAAATAGTTTGTACAAGACATATTTTGTCAGAAACACATAAATTTGACAGGCAACATGCAATACATGCAATTTTGTCGACAACAGGAAGTTCTTCATTTTCGGTCATCAAGATGACAATTGGCAATTTGCTCTGGAGGATGGTGTATTTGTTGCGAACAAGACCAATGACACGTTCTACATGTATGCGTACATGAGCAATTTTTCGTGTCTGTTCAACTTCAAGGGGTGACAGTTGGGATTTTCCTCTTGTGAAACTGGGAATGTTGATCTGAGCGCAACAGAACCCTACACTGTCTGAAATGTCAAAACCCCGGTCAGCAAGAATGAGGTCTCCAGACAATAGATTTCTGAGCAATCCACAGTTTTCTGTGATGTGCTTGTCGCTGGCTCTTCCACCCCATGCACTGGATAAGAAGGAAACAGACCCTTGCGGCGTTATCCCAACCAGGACCTTGGTTGTATTGCAGTGCTTGTAGGCAGACCATGTTTTTGCCCTTGCCATCAGGTTCTTGGGTCTCTGAATGGGTATTTCGAAGCAGTCAATTATCACTGCAGTTTTCTGCCCAAAGTTTTTCCGGAACTCCATTGTCATGGTCTTTCTTAATTCTTCCCATGTTGGCCAGCGAATAATGTGTTTCAATCTCACATAAAGAACGTGAACGTACACAAGGAAAATTCTGGAGGCTGTTGATGTTGAAGTGTTGTAACGATAAGCCAAATCTTGAAGCGGTGTGTTTAGCTTCATAGGAGACAGTGCCATGACTAATCGTTCAAATTTACCCAGATCACTGAGTCTTGTTGGTGGCAAGTCTGGCTCAATGTCATCGTAAATCATCTTTAAGACATCAAATGAAGCAATAAGTGTAGTATGTTACCAAGTCTTGTCTATCAGCTAGTGCTTCCTGTGTCATCCTGAATGTTTTTAGTTGTAGTTTGAGCGATATGTTTTCAGACAACAAACGTTGAAATTCACCTTGAACATCAGGTGTAAATGGTTTAAAATGATCTGCATCTGTGCGTTTTGGTTTAAATGTTGGTGGTTCCATTTTCCCAAGTTTGAGAAAAGAACAGTTGGGTCCTTCAGCAACATCGGTGTCGTCTTCTAATTCAATATCGCTTATGGTGGTAGCATGCAGCTCCAAAAGCGCACTTGCAGCAGCAGCATGTTTTGCTTTAGATGCTTTCCTCTTTTCTGCCCGTATATATCTAGGAATGAAAAAATAATAGAAACATATTTATATCTAAACTTATGTACATTTAAATCTATATACCTAATAAGACAAACTTGTTACTTAGGACATTTTTACAAATAGTTTGTGCTGAATTATTAAAAGTAGATATAACTGGATATGACTGCCGATTTAATATGTAAAAGTGATTCAAAATTCTGTGATTATCAGTGTGCTGTTTACCTGTTTGTGCAGCCTGTGGCTTGTTTCAAGTTGCCTTCCGATATCCTTGGTATCAAACATCCAGCCAACTTAAGGGAAGGTGCCCAATCTGGATTGGTTTGGTCAAATAGGTCTGATGGTTTGCCTACATTAATCAAATGTGTAAATTTCTTAGAATGCACAAAGGAAATCATGTCTTAATAATATGTTAAATCTACAGTACAGTAACCTAATCATATTGTTGATGTGATAATTGAGTGTAGATCTTCAGGTTTTCTACAGGTAGCAGCATGTCTAAATTAATGCAATTTTAATGCCCAAAGGCTATACTCTTAATGCCTCAAATGCAGAACAATTGTGATATTTATTTCTAAGGATTTGAAAAACATTCCGTCAAACAGAGGAATGAGAATAAATATAGATATACAAACGCAAATTGAACACAAGGGACAATTTTTGAGCAAATAATTGTATAATAATACAATGCATCCATCACAGTTCAACGTGCTTTCATGTTTTGCATATTCGATGAAATTATGCAGCAAAAATTAACAAACAATGCCAACATTTCTCAAGAAGATTTAAAGCCAGTTGGAATTCCATTTAATGCTTTTTAAATATATTAACACAGTGACAAATGAACAAATAACAAATTCATTTTAGTGCCGCACGGACACCCTGGATCGCTGTTGTTATTTCCGCGATTTTGACCGGATGTTTTGGTAAATGGTGGGCAAACAGCTGATTTTCCAGGCGTAAAGAGCCGTTTATTTAAGTCATAGATCTTTTACAGTGCAGATCTTTTTACAGAAGCAATGCTGTGTCTGTGAACATTGTTTTGGCCCACCATAGAACTATTATTATCTATTTAATACATTTGCGTTGCCCACGAGAGCCTCGGACGTGACGCCACCGATCCCCCTCGTAATAAAATAATCGAAATAATGAAACTCACAAGTTACCAGCTACCAGCATACACAAGATAGTGCTGAGTAAATTACGTCTGTCAACACATTATAAGATACGCACCTGACACAAAGTGCTCTGAGCAAATTCTTGCGTGTTTTGAGGGAGTTTCTTTCCTGTTTATCCTCGCCAGCCATAACCTCCGTCGTTGTTCTGACAAAAGCTTAGTCTTCTCACATTCATGAAGTCTAATGACAGGTATACTGTAAAAACCAAATTTAACTGAACCGCCGGCACGATTGGAACATCCATTGACCCAGCAGGAGATGACCATTTTCACTTTTTATCACGACATTTCAGTTTCAGCTTCTTCTTCTAATGATCTGCCCATGTGTTCTGCCCACAGAAATGGCGCCGGGTCGGCAAATGCCCGTATGTTGTGACGTCATGTAGGAACTATGTATTCACGATTATTTGTATAGTGCTTTCACAATACATATAATTTCAAAACATCTTTACAGAAAGTGCATAAATCCATATTACAATTTAGAGTGTTCTGTTATCAGAGCTAATTGTCTAAGTATTTCAGAAATGTATATACAAGTACAGTTAGCTAAAAATGTATTAATTTAAAGAAAGTAATAATTTAATGCAGATACAATGAGCTCATTGAAGTATTGAATACTTGTTTGATAACAAATGATTATGACATTTAGAAAATATAGCATTGGTGCATGTTGATTCAGAGTTTGTGTCATCTGAAGTCTTCGCAGGGGTTGGCAACGTCTCTTCATAGGTATTAGGCATCTGAAGTCTTCATAACAGGCTGGATCCAAACTGGAGCTGACATACTCTCTAGTTACCTCAGGATGGGCATCCCAAGATAAAACAGAGCAGCAAGTAGAAAATAATTCGCGTAGCTGCTGTTCATAACATCAAGCAAGAATAATCATGTGCATTTGATCTGATATAACAGTATAATGAAAGGAAATGCATTACAAGAATACTAGGCTGAGGAGATACGTCTTTAATCTTGATTTAAACTTGGAGAGTGAGTCTGAGCCCCGAACATTATCAGGAAGGCTATTCCAGAGTGTAGGAGCCAAATGTGAAAACGCTCCCCCTCCTTTAGTGCACTTAGATATTCTAGGTACTACCAAATGCCCAGAGTTTTGTGATCTTAAACATCGTGATGGATTAGTTATATACTCAGGAGCTGAACCATTTAGGGCCTTATAGGTCAGTAGCAATATTGATAACTTAATAGGTAACCAGTGTAGAGATAATAAAATTGGTGTTATATGATCATATTTTCTTGACCTAGTAAGAACTCTAGCAGCTGAATTTTGGACTAATTGTAGCTTGTTTACTGAGGATGCAGGATAACCAGCTACTAATGCATTACAGTAATCTAGTCTAGAGGTCATGAAAGCATGAACTAACTTTTCTCCATCAGAAACAGATAGCATATTCCGAAGCTTAGCGATGATTCTGAGGTGGAAAAAGGTTGTTTTTGTCAAATTTAAAATATGATTTTCGAGAGATAAGTTGCTGTCTAATATAACAGCCAGGTCTTTAACTGTAGAGGATGGAGTTACAGTACATCCTTCTAAATGCAAATTAGTTTAAGAGATTCTGTGTACAGGTTTTTGGTCCAATAAGTAATTCCTCAGTCTTAGCTGAATTTAACAGAAGAAAATTAAAGGTCGTCCAATATTTTATAACTTTAACGCATTCTGTCAACTTAGAGAATTTAGAGAATTCATCTGGTCGAAATATATAACTGAGTATCATCGGCATAACAGTGGAAATTAATTCTATGTTTTCTTATAATATTACCAAGTGCCATCATATATATTGAGAATAGCAGAGGGCCTAACACAGATCCTTGAGGCATTCCATAATTTACTGATGTTATCTTCGATTTTTCCTCATTTATGTACACAAAATGGTAACGGTCTGATAGATACGATCTAAAACACCTTAATGCCTGTCCCTGAATACCAGTGTAATTTTGTAATCGATTTAAGAGTATTTTATGATCTATAGTGTTGAACACAACACTAAGATCAAGTAAATCTAGCATAGAGATATAGCCTTGGTCAGAAGCTAGAAGTAAGTCATTTGCAATTTAAACGAGTTTCTGTGCTATGATGCAGCCTAAATCCAGACTGATATTTTTTAGATAGAAGTAGGTAGTCAACCAGAATGCCTATATACTGCAGCGCTGTCCGGCATGGCAAACCCACCGCGGCAAAAATAAACCAGTCGCATTTCAAAGTAATCGGGAAATGACTGCCAGGGAGCACAAAGGGATATTGTGCAAAACAGCAGCAATTGCCGCATTTTGAAATGTCAATCAACCCTCTGGGGTCTAAGGTGTTTTGGGGGTCCTTGAGATGTTCTGACATGCCCTGACATTTGTGCTTTTTTCAGTTGCTTATAAACATATTAATGGCAAAGGTATAATTTTCACTCTATTTAGCACAAACAGGGCTACCATAATATGTGAGAAACATGTATGTACATGTTTGTATTTTTGAGAGAATACCTGAGCCACAAGAAAGAATGCAAAAAAATAAAAATTTATATATATATATATATATATATATATATATATATATAGGTGTCTAGGAGGACAACGTTTCTTATCGCGGATCTCAGTGAGATTGAGCCATAAGTGGCGCTCCGCAGTAAACCCGCACCCGCCATAGAGCGGCCTACAGCGCGTGCGGTATGCTTGGTGGCTCTTAAAGCCAGATCTGTGGCCTTACGAAGCTCTTTTACAGCTTCAGGAGTCACACCATTACCCTCGTCCATTTCTTTCAGGACATCCGCCTGGTAGGCCTGAAGAATGGCCATAGTGTGCAGGGCCATGCCTGCCTGACCAGCCGCCATGTAAGATTTCCCGATAAGGGAGGAAGTAATCCTACACGTTTTAGAAGGAAGGAGGGGACGCGACTTCCATGACGGCGCAGACGACGGAGCAAGATGGTTGGCTAAAGTATCCTCAACCGCTGGCATGGCGGAATAGCCCTGTTCCACAGAACCTATTAGGTTGGTAAAATCAGCGGCTGCCGCAGTAGTAAGACGGGCAGAGAAAGGCTGCTTCCAGGATCTGGAAATCTCGTGATGCAGATCGCAGAAACAGGGCAGCTTTCTTTGCTCTGGCCTAGAATAAGGGCCACTAAGGAATCTCTCGTCAAGTTTAGACGACTGTGACTCGCAGGGCTCGTCAGGCCAGTCGATGGCGAGCTTCTCTGTGGCGTGCGAAAGCACTTCCATAAGCTCCGTGTAGGCCGCGTTTCCTGGCCGCTAGGCGGGATAACATCATCGGCAAAAGCAGGCCCGAAATCCTCGGAGTCGGACGCCGCGTTAAAAACTACGTCCTCCAGCCCGAAAGAAACCGTCTCGCGTGCTCCCGGGCTGGGGCATAAATAATCATGAGCAAATTCGACTGGCATGCCACGCGCGTGTTCGGGAGAAGGAGGGAGAGAAAGGGCGGGGCCCGTCTGCTCATACTCCAAATCCTCGAGCTCTACATCCGAACCCCAGGTCGCGGATCCTCAAGAGGCCTCGGCGGTCTCGGGAGCGCGGCGGGGGGAAACGAATGACTCCCTCTCAAAAACTGCGAGCCGAGAGCGGAGGGTTTTGAGAAGCAGATTGTAAGAATTTACATTTAGACGATCCTAAAACGGCCTCGCGCGCATGTGAAAAACCCAAACACTTGACGCACTTACTGTGAGTGTCATTCGCAGTGCCTGCATTTACTGTAGGCAAATCCCACTCCTATCTTAAATCCAGCCACTTCATGCTGAGCTAGAGTGTCTCCGCACACGGACATAAGTGCCCCATAGATTGTCCTCTCACCATTTGCAGTGACAACCTGGACACCATCACACACCTCGGTTAAGTCCCGGTTAATCCTCTCAAATATCTCATCAGTACCACAATGGGAAAGATCTTTTGATTTTACCATGGCAAGCAGACGAATGGCAGCAATCTTGATCTGTATTTAAGGTTGATATTATCTAAGGTGTAATAAATCAATAACAATTTGTTTTTGTTTGCCCGAGATCCAAGAGGATTGCATTGAGGATGCTCAATTTCATCTGTATATAAAACCAACTGCAATGCTGTGGGAAATTTCAAAAACAGTGACTTAAAAATGTCTCCATCAATGAAATCATGAAAAAATCCATCCTTGCATGTCTGTGGCCTCTTATCAAATAATTGCAATTGTTCTTGGATGTGATAGCAGCTGCTCCAAACTTTTCACCAACGGTATATAATGAAAACAATGGTCCTTAATGGTAAGAAGTCTGGAGTCTCCATTTTTCACATAACATACTATTTGCTTTGCAACATCAATCTCTGGTTCAACTGGTTCTAACAGTTCTTTGATGGTCTTATCCTGCAAATGGGTGGAAGCAATTTGACAGAAAGGGTAAAAAAAAACTGGTCATATTATATCCCCATTGCATCACTCTTTAGTGGATCCAGGTCCCCAGAATGTCTCTCAATCATGTCGCTCATTTGCTGTTTTAGGTGCTCCAATAATGCGGCCTGATATTGCTGGACTCCACTCACCATTTGGTTAACAGCTCTCTGGGGAGTAGAAAACAAACAAACAAACAAAAATGATACATTATAAAATTCATATAAAAATGCAGTCAACATGCAAACTCAGACACTTTTATTTTTTTTAAGTAACCCTTCAATTACATATTGTTAGTGACATGCAGTGATCAAAATAGGATATTTCCAGCAGAACTATCATGAAATAATATTGCCTTCTGAAGCTTTAAGACCTTGTTTACACTTGGTCTTAAAATGCGTTTTGAGCAATAGGATCACAAGTGAACAGTGCTAAATAAAAGTGTAAGTGTTGGGTGTATTATGTTGTCTCTATTCTTAGCTCATGCTCAACAAATATAACGGATGGGCAGATTTTGTAAGCAAAGTATGTGGGCATTGGCATATATAGCGGGGAAGTGAGATCCGATCACAAGTGGTCACTGAAGAAGCATGTGGAGACACATTCTAATGTCAGGTGTTTCTCTGACATACCTTTAGCTGTCCACCTGTGATCGGATCAACCAAGATGCCAGGTCTGAACAGTGGCTAAGTCATTCTACAGTTTAAGCTTATTGATTTTAAGCTTGCTACTAAAAATGAAATATAATTAATTTGAAAATCAATGGCATAAATTTCCTGTGTCAGTCGATGGGTTTCTCTGGCTTGAAGAAGAAATGCAGTTGCATGTTTAAAAAGGTCAACATTCATGCGACCCTCTCCATCTTCTTGAAATCCACTCTGAAAGAGATTAACAACAAACATATCTATTAAAACAGGGAAAATATTGCCATTTGTAGGTAGCACCACCAGACAATCTGACAACTACCTGGGAAAGCAAGCTAGCTAGATTTCTTCCTATAAAAATCTACAAGATGGGTGTATTTTTACTGATTGGTGGGTGTATTTTTACTGATTGGTGTCTTTATTTTGAGTATGTAAAATAACAACAAAAACAACTAATAAAAACAAAACAGTACTACAAAAAAACAATGACTTTGACGGCATCAGAAAAAATCTGTACTTCATGATAACCCTCTGGGGTCTGAGTGGTTTTTGGGGTCCTTGAGATGTTCTGACATGCCCTGACATTTGTGCTTTTTTCAGTTGCTTATAAACATATTAATGGCAAAGGT
>FLSR01001606.1:0-15074 GCA_900092035.1 Leuciscus waleckii | reverse complement strand
AAAAACAATTCCTGAAAAATGATGAAAATATTAATAGATTTTTTTGTTGATTTTCTATAAACCTATTGTATGTGTTATCAAAAACAGTAGCCTAAACATTTAGTATAAATATACATGAAAAAAATAAATAAAAAAAACTGCCATAACTTCTAAACAAAACATTAGGCCTACTGCATCACATGTAATACATTTATACATGACTATATTAATATAACAGCATTTTTAATATGAATACAGGCACATTTCTGCCAAAAACGTTTGTTTTACTAAAGTTAGGCTAATTCATAAGTTGTGGTGTGAAATGTCTTCTAACTGGTTTGTTCTTGGAACAATATGTTTCGCCTGTTTTTTGCGTCAATATGTTGAGAATATTATATCAGCGCTGTTTCATCTGGCTTTTAACAAGCTTAAATGGCATAGTCATTTGTGTGTTTATAAGAGAGATGGAGAATTCTGCGCTGAATTGAAATGGTTCTCAGTGGATCGCGCAGAGTTTGTGTAATAATGTTCGCGTGATCCGCACAGCTGCTTTGTCCGCGATCGCTGTTTTTTTGGCCGAGCTGATAATGCTCTGCGCTGCTCAGATCAGACCAGTTTTGTTCCGCTTTTTGAGCGTTTGCCATTTGATGTTTCTCATATGCAACGCAAATGACAGTGTATAATCAAAGAGAGTTGGGTAATTTTGTAGAGGCAAAAGTTCAAATTGAAACGTTTAGTTGAAAAGGTCGCAAAATGATACCATTTATTCGAAGTCTGGAACCCCGACGGCAGGTTGGGGCTATTTATAGAATGTGTTTTGGCATAGACAGTATATAAACGGGTTTGTGGCTAGGCCGACTCTTCTTCCTCAGTTGTTGTTTTTTACACGTAGCATATATAAGTGATCGTATTAGTGCCCCTGCTTTTGGCTGTTCATATTGCTTTCATTAGACTTTTTTTTTTTTTTGGCCAACGGCCCTCGGTTGGACGGCCGTTCTGGGCTTTTCCAGAACGCACAGATTGTCAGTCCGTCCCTGAAACCATTATAATCCTGTTCATGGTAGAGAAAGCTGATGACATGTAGGCTACACAGGGAAAGTAACAATGAAGTTATTGAATGAAACAAACACAACTTTTGTGTGTTTATCATCTTTTCCACATATATACTGACATAGATAATCATTTTCATTTTACATTTATGCATTTGGCAGACACTTTTATCCAAAGCGACTTACATTGCATTTATAAGTGATCGAATTTGTGCCCCTGCTGTTGGCTTTTTATATTTCTTTATTAGATTTTTTTTTTTTTTTTTTTTGCCAACGGCCCTCGGTTGGACGGCCGTTCTGGACTTTTCCAGAACGCACAGATTGTCAGTCCGTCCCTGCCTGAAGCAACTAATCAAGGTCTTATTAGGCATACTAGAAACTTCACGCAGGTGTGTTGAGGCAAGTTGGAGCTAAACTCTGCTGGACAGTGGCCCTCCAGGACCGAGTTTGGACACCCCTGTACTTAATGGACATCAGACATCAGTCTCTTCCTGTAGTTGGGTGGTTCTTGGCCAGAATAATAATAATCTAAGCAAAAGTATGCACCAGGTTTAACGTCAATAGTAAAAATTCTGGCTCATATGGCAAATTGACAGTTAATGTGGATGACACACACAAACAGTAATGCGTGCAGTTTTTTTTTATGTATCATACCCATAGCGGGAAATGTCACCACACATAATGGCTCATACCACAAGTCATTACACACCAACTGGCAAACTGAAAAACTTTCTTTTAGAGGGATCTGTTTAAATCTGATTGTAAGGGTAGATTTTATATGCAATTTTAATATTTTATAATGCAAATCTTGTTTAATCCTATCTGATATCAAGTAGCACTTTTTAAATCAGGAAAAGTGTATGTTTTGTGTTGGAAATGGGAAGTCCTTTCCATTACTGGGAACAATTGCTATGACACTTCCTCCGAAAAGCTTATTTTGGTTTAATGATGCAACCATTGATGTCTGGTGGATGTCAACTCCCTTGAATAAGACACTTGAGGTTTACATTTTGACAGTTCTCATAATGGCCCTGTTTACACCTGGAATTAAAATGCATTTTGGTCGTTCGGATCACAAGTAGACGAGGGAGACACATTCCCATTTACACCTGGTGTTTTAATCCATCCTTTTTGTCCACTTTCAACCTCTTCTGTCCTGATTTCTTCGAGGGAAGGGTCTATGTGTAGCTGTGTATGGGCTTTTTCAGATCTTTTCATCTAAAGGACAAAATAAGCTCTATAGCAATTTCCATATGAACGTGAAAGGAGACGACGGAAACATAGGGAAATCAGCAGCTTTAGGTCCGCTCTGACAGACACAAGACTAGCAGAACGCTGTGAGACTGTGTTCGAAATCACGCATGATGCGAGAAAATTGTGCTTGGTACGTTTTTCATCTTCAAACCAAACTTTGGTCTCCAGCCGACATAATGTTTGCACATTAGGTCAGTAGGCGGAGAGCAGGTGGTCTTCTGTGTCTGTTCCAACACATTGGATCACATGAGCATCTACACTACGAAAGTGATCCGGTCGAATGCGTAAGTCTCATCAACACAAAAGGACATCGACATTCTATTTGTTTTCATTCCTCACAAAATGACAAAATTCATGAGATTAATCACAACTAATCAATTGAATCTATTAACGGGCTTAATATTTAAGCCGTTGTTTCTGAATCGAAAGGCTTAACAAAAAGCAAAACCAAGTGCCCTCTGCAGTGCCTCTACACGTGCCCCTAGTGGTGGTCAGGCCAGGGAGTGAAAGGGTGAGACAGAGAGAGAGAGGGAGTGGAGGTGACCAGAGAGGGACTGGTGTCCGAGTCAGCCTGACGCCACACTAAAGCAGACACCTCCTCTCTCTGTTGACTCAGCACTTGGCCTCAGGCTCGGAGAGACAGCGAGGACTGCAGGGTCCTGATGTCTGACTCCCTGTCACGCGTCGGGCACTAAAAGGGGAAGAGTGAAACAACAAATTTGCGTCATAATGACTTTCATAGCATCAGTCAGGAGTTAGAGACTGGAGAAAAGTGCTCTTGTCAGGTCTCAGAGCTGTCGCTGACCAGTAGTATCCAGCGACAGATGAGGAAAACCTGCTTCACGATCACATTCGAAAAGACTCTGTTTCTGAGGCACTAAAATAATCCAGGACTTTTCAAGCTATGTTTCTGAGGCACTAAAATAATCCAGGACTTTTCAAGCTATTTTTTTTTCTTCTTCCTGGAACCGTTCCTCACTGACAGTCAAAGAATTCTTCATACAATCTGTATTTCTAGGACTTTTCTCCATAGGCTCGTAGAGTTGACAGCTCTTGACAGTTAAATCAAGCGATTAGTGGTGTCACAGCTACCTGCCCTCGGGGAGTATCTCATCCCCTCCCCCTCGCCTGAGTAACAGACTAAACAAACAATCGGCAGTCAGCCTGACTGTGGGAACCGAGCAGAGTTTGAATGCGTGTCCAGCAGATTGACAAGCATCTCTGTGCAGCTCATCAAAGAATGTCAGGCAGAATTTTCCTCAAAAGCGTTTGACCTTCATTATCCGTTTGCTGTGAAACGGTTCAGATCTCATCCAAAGTGATCACTTCGGCTGTCTGATGTTGGAAAACGGACCTTTGGAGTCTGGATATGAACCATATTTAAACTGACATGAATAAAAATATGGCTGTGAGGGACAGCGGTGCAGCCAAAGAAACATTCCAGTGGATGACAAACTGCAGAAAACGTGGGTTATGAAAAGTAGACATGAACTAAGTCATTAAAACAGAACAACTTTTTGAACTGACTGTGTTTCTGTCCTCCACAGCCTTGATTTTTCAGCATTAGAAGCTATTTTACACTGGGTCTAGCACCTGTAAAGAGGCTATCTTGATCCAGAATGTGTAAATCCATATGATCGTCACTGCATTGAACTTCATATAGCCTTCAGAGCTATGGTTATTAAATTGGCCTTTCAGTGCATCATTTGGCTGCATTAGTATCCAGATGAAAAGTATGTGAATTGGTTGGAGATATATAAGGATGACTTCATTCATATTTTTTTGTGCCAGCAGATGGAAACAAGGTTGTGAGTTATTCACTACATTTTCAATAGTACAGTACATACTGTACAAGGTGCATACTGTATTCGTTTTTATCTACTGAAAGATTTTGGAAAGATGTTTCGTCAGCTGAACAATTGACTTTTTGTTAAACTACAGTACAATCCATTTAACACTCTGTACTTCTATCCATCATGACCTTGTTTTAATTCCTGTTCAAAACTAAATATGGACTCAAGTCTGTTATCCATTTTGTCAGATGCTTTTATCCAAAGTGAGGGGCGCTTTGAATTCAAGGTTTTATCAGTTCATTAATCCCGAGAATAAATTCATGACCTTGGTATTGTTAGCACCGTGCTCTACTGTTAGCAACAGGAACACCAAATCTTCCATTTGTTTCAGTAAAGACACATTTGGATAACTAGCTCAAACGTGTCGCCACTTGCTTAGTGAACTAGTTAACAATCCACTACCCCTAACAAGACTCAGCAGTATTAACTCGACTTGCCGGTTCTCCATCTGATCAAGCACCAAAGCCAGTTTGGGCCAGCTAGAAAGATGTACTGATGTACGGCTCCTTTCATCAGTTGGTTTGGATCAGGGATTTTTCCTACGTGATGTGAATGTCTTCCCTTTAGGTCGTCTTGCGGTTAGAGGAAGGTGTACTTGTTTGGCAAAGACAATCAAGATTTTAAGTAGTTTTTCAGAGTCGTTGGCTTCATTCATCGGCATTGTAATATTATGAATGGCTGATGATTAACTCCACAACTGAGAAAAGTTGTGGAGGTACAGTAGGCCACTTCAAAGTTTAATGACTGGACAAGAACTTCACTCTCTGGCAGTTTGAGTCTCTGTCATTTGCTTTCCTCATTTCTTTTATAGTATGTGTATATTTTGTAACTCCTCTGCTCATTTGTTATTTTCAGCTGAGCGTTGTAAAATGTTGCGTTTCTGCCCTGCTAAAAAATCCAGCATGAAATCCATGTTGGTTCAGGCTTGTGTATGCTGGTTTGAGCTGGTGCACCAGTATAATAATGCTGTCTTCAAGTAAAACTGAGCTGGTGAAGCTGATCCACCAGCAACCAGCATTCCATTCGGATCCCAGCATGCAAAACATTTATTATGCTGGTGACCAGAAATGCTGGATTTTTCACCAGGGTCGTCTTTCATTTTCTTTGTTGATGATTTAATCTACCTTCTTTGATTCAGGTTTGGGATGCTTCGTCTTTTAGACAAACATTAATTTAACATGTCAGTGGTTCAACTTAAAATGTATTTAATAACAATTAAGGAATGAGTTGGTTTTGGCGGCATACTTTAATACCTTTTTTTTAATTAATTTTTTTTCAGATGAAATCTGTAATCTTAAATCTCATCATAGGAAATAAAGCATGACACAGTAAAGTTCTGATTTGCACATTATTGCTAACATTGAGAACATTTACATGAATAGCACATTCAGAAATAATTCACTCTCTTGTGTACAAACATGATGATATTTTAGTTCACTTAATCTGCATCTATTTATTGAAAATGATGCCATTGTGATGCTTCGGATTGTAATTGTTACTCAGGAAAGAGTTGAAAGATCAACTGTAGGTTGTGTTTGGCACAAGATTATTCATCCAAACGTGTAAATAGTTTGGAGGAATGTGCATGAGCTTGTGATGTTCAGAGTGAGTACATTTTCAGTATACTGTAGTGTACATTTCATAGTCGGCACAATATTAAACACTGATTGATTCTGTTATTTTCCTTGTTTATCACTGAAAAGGTGCTTTGAAAAAAAAAGCTGCTATCTGTATTGTATAAATGGCTCTATAAATAAAAGTGACTTGATTTGACTCGATATAGGATACTTACCAATCAGTCCTCTGTGCATGTCTATGAGAGAACATTTCAATATTGGTGCTTCCCCGGTGTGGACACACATTCACTTCACTAAGGGCAGGATTAATATCGAATGTAATATGAGATCAAACTACAGTAGTCATGTTGCCATAATGAATCATTGCCTTTTGAATGTTCCACTGTCTTCCTTCTTCTGAAGGACACCCTGAAGTGCACAGTCCAGAGACGTGACCTGCCAAAAGCCAGCAAATCTCCCAAGAATTCTTACAGAGGTATCAATCTTTTTACTATCAGTAAACACTGTGTACAAGCTATTTTGTTGTTGCATTTAGCAGGCAGGTATAGATAAGGATCTCTATTTTTCATTACACATGCAGTTATGCAGGGACACTCCCCCTGAAGCAACCTGGAATTAAGTGCTATGTACATAATCTGTATGACATAATGTTGATAGTGTAACGGAAGCCAACTAGTAAGAGTTACGCAGGTAAACCTCACTTACCTCAAGAGGTGCATTGTGATTAGTCTTCTGGATGGGCATGAGGTTTAGGGGAGTGAGCGTAATGGAGACCAGCTTGTAACAGCTGTGCGAGTAAACCTCACTCACCTGGCCTCAAGAGACACACTAGTGGAAGATGTTAGATGCTGCAGCCTTCACCTTCCTTCATAGTGGACCCACATCCCATGCCGGTTGATGGTGATTCAAATCCTGCTTGGAGGAGTGCGAGTAGGACTAGTTAAATTGGTGCCGTGACCCAGATGGGAGTTAGTGTAAGGGAGGCCAGCTAGTAAAAGCTTCTCAGGTAAACCTCCCTCACCTGGCCTCAAAAGGTGCACTAGTGACTAATGCTAGAGACTGCGGTCTTTAGCGTCCTTGTTATTGCACCTACCTCCCATGCTGGTTGACACTGGATCGAATCCCAATCGGAGTGGTGTGCATAGGATCAGAAACACATGGTACATAGCACAAAGCTCACTCGTAGGTATACTGTAAAAAAAAATTAAAAATCAGTTAAATTAATGTTAAAAAACCGCAGTTGTGTTGCCATAAATTTACCATAAAAAATATGGTAGCAACGTTTTAGGTTTTACAGACGTAACTTAAATTTACAGTTCATTATCTGATATAATGTTAATTTACCGATCTATTGAAGTACTAATATCCTATTTCATTATCTGATATAATGTATATTTTTTGACCAACTGAAGTACCAATATCTTTTTTGTAAAATAGTAATACACTGACAATCACCAATCACAGAGATGATGAGAGTCACATGATGAATCAAAGCTCATCACAAGCAGCTTTTTCTCAAGAAAGTTAATACAAATACATATAAGCTGCACAGTGTCATTCACACAAACACTGAACACCATCATGGTAACACACATGCAATTTGACATTCTAAAGATGCAATAAAGAACATTAAATTTAACATAAAACCCTAATGTGCATGATTGATTAGAAAAAAAATAGACCGAAATAGGCCACCAATTCCTGGGAAAAGGAAAAAAATACATCAAATGTGAAGTGTCACGCTGTGAATTGTGGGAATGTCAATTTACTTTTTTTCACTGTAAATTTTACAATGACTTGTTCTTTTTCACTTCCAAAAACTGTATTTTACTCTAAAATTACATTAAAGGTACGGTTATATCTATCACAGTTCTTCACCGTATAAAGTACGGAAACTTTCTGTTAACCAATTAAACGTTTTTCCCCGTATTATTTTTACCGTTAAAATCACGATCATTTTTTACTGTATCACACCAGCCCCCAAAATACGTTGCCACGTGGAGAATCTGAGCAGGAAGAACAAGCGTCAGACCTTTTTGATTATGATTGGTGTTTGCAGCTCTGCACTCTGATTAAATCCCACAGTGTGAGAATAAGGAACGAGAGACTGAATCTGGTTAAATTGGACAGCAGGAGGCCTGTGTGTGTCTGGTGGGGGTTTGGCTTCTACTCTGCCTATTACTGAAAACGGTCGCCCTCATAAAACACGTTTGTCTCAAAATTGCCTAACCATTTTAACATCATCAAAACAGGTTTAATCAATTACCTCAATCCTCATGCTCTCTCATCTTAATTGGCTGTAGAGACAGCAGTCAGGTTCTGAAGGTTAATACTGTGACTGAGATAACAATCTCTCCAGCTCCTTCACTGATTGATGGGTGGCAGCGCTCGGGAAGAGAGGGAACATGGCATGGAAGCAGCGGGAAGACGAGTGGGAGGGGTCCGTTAGCTGAGAACAATAGCTCTTAAATTAATGTCTGCGCCCGTAAATCAGGGAAAAGGAGAGACCAAATTGGCCCTGTGATTGTTGAGATATGGAACGTGAAATCCAACTACGGCAGGACGGTTTATCAAAGTGCCCATGCAAATGCTTGAACAAAAAGACCTATTGCACGGGAAATGGACCATCTGACAGCAGTGTGGAATGCTCTGACAGAAATAAAGATAACTTTGTTGCTCTTTCACAATAGACAGAGTTGAAAACAATGATTTAATTGTACGTTTGGTCGTCGAGCATGTCTACTTTAGTTTATTCATCATGAACACAAAATTAGCCCCTTTTTTCTGGTCTTAATTTTTCAACACACGTTATTCAGTGCATGTTATTCGACAGAAATGTTCATCTTTTGAAAAGTGTAGAACTGCAAGTCATTATTTGTATTATTATTATTTTCAATTTATTATTTGATTGTTTACAGATTGCTTTATCTTTTCCACAGAGATCATTGAAGAACTCAGTGGATAAATCTCTTCTCTTGGCCGTGTCTCTCAGGGATCTGCAAAAAGACAGTGGAGTGTATTAGCATGCCAAACGTGTAAAAGATGCAATTAGAAATGTAAAAAACAACAACCATTTAGACACACGTCTCTTGAGTTTAACATACACACACATCATCATCATCATCGTCGCCGGTGGAAAGATCTTCCTAACCTTATACCCGGAGAGCTGAACCACTGACAGAACTTCAAGAAACTGCCAGAATCTCATGTTTTCCTTTCCCACTTAACTTTATCCTGCTGATGTTGATGTTTGAAACTTTGTATTGTTAACACTTCTAATTGTATTGCTTAGGATGAATCACTTTGTTGGTTTTCTCATTGCACTCTGCTTTGAATAAAAGCATCTGCAAAATGAAGAAATGTAAATGTAAAGAGTGATATGGCATAACACCCTCTCAACACAATGGGTGTGAGTGTTGTGTTTGTTATGGACTTGTTGAGAATTAGGCATGAGAGTGACCGGTTACAGATGCCTTCAATCTGGAAGTCTTTGTTGAGGAAAGAAAGGTTAAACCAGTCTAGTTTGGCACTCTTATAAGGTTTAAACTAATCTTGCTGGCTCCCAGTCTGGCCAGTGGATAAAAACCCTAAAAAAAATCTCCTATTAAAGCACATGTAAAGTTCTTGATTGTAATTTTAACTGCAGTGTGTTATTTACAGTTTAACTCTAAATTGCAACTTCATTATTACACGTTTAATTACAAATATATTTTAAAAATGTGACATACATGTTTCCATAGAAATTACATTAAAGTGTATTTTAGTTTATAATAAATGCTTTTCAGTACATTCAGCAGGACGCTTGAACCATTTTCAGTAAAGTAATGGAATTGCATATAAATATGTACTCAAGTCCTTCTTAAGTGGCTCAAAAAAGCACTCATTACTTCAACTACTGTATAATACATTTCTAATTAATTGTAAATGGCATGCAATTAAGTGTTCAAAAACATTCAGTTATTTTCTCTTAAAGCATGTTATTTCCGTGATATGTAGGGTACAACGGGGCGAAAGGCGCACCGGGGTAAAAGGCTCCTTTGAGTTGATTTTCCTCTAAACCACTAGATGCACAAAAATCTTGCCGGAGCACTATCCAAAACATCCGCTTTTCAAGATGCACGTGGAAATTTGGCTGATCCTTGACGTGATCGCGCGGGCAGAAGTTTGCAATTTTGAGCTTTTATGTTTTTTTTGTTTGTTTTTTTCTTGTTGTAGATTTAAGTAGCGAATGAAAATCGCTAAAACTATTGAGCATATTTTGTGACAAAGGTCTTGATGATTTTCAGTTTTGTTACGAGGTAATTAACAGTTTTTCAACAACAGAAGAATATGTAAAAGTAGGTATTAGGGCCTAAATTACCCAAAATTAAAGGCACAATAATTAACAATCATAATATCTTGCTAACTTTTCCATTTGTTGACGTGACATGGTCAGATTCAGATGGTAAATATCATATTAAGTTGGGTGTCCACGTTAGGGATAATAACCATATTTATAATAAAACTATATAAAAAAAAAAAAGATTAAAAAAAAAGATTTTAATCATAATAAAATAAAATGTTGTGTTACTACTGTAAATCTATATTAAATTATGGGATCTCATTCAATGCTTTCAGAATCTTTACTTTTTTAAATAATTGTATGCATTTTTAAATATATTTTTATATAAACATTAATGAATTATTTATCAAAATAAATAGAAAAGTGATTATTTTGCACAAGTATTAAATTAGACATTATTAAAAACATATTTTAGCTGAAGTATTTGTCTTTTGCCCCATGCTGGTTTTGCCCTGTGTCTGTGGAGCTTGCCGAAGCCAAAGGGGTGGAAGGTGACAAACAAAGGACGGCCCGCAAGTCCGTAGCTGATGCTTGGCGACATCTGACCCAGGTGGAGCCGGCGGTCCAAGGGAGTCTGGCGAGGCCGAATGCTCGATGGCCGACGCTGGAGTCGAGGGAGGAAGGAGCGTAGGTGCAGGAGCCAGGTCGATGGGTCAAGGTGGGACAGAGCATGACAAGGCTGGAGGCGGAGCCACAGGCTCATAATCGCCCAGGAGGAGTGGGCTCCCAGCATGTTCACGGTGTTACCTCGCCACTGAGAGGAGGATGTGATAACACAGCGGGACTGATGGGAGACCATTATGACTGGATGACTGGATGACAGGCTTGGCGGAGTTCTGGAAATGAAGAGTGGCACAAAAAAAAAACCCAAAACAGAGTGTCCTTGATGGTAGTTAGTCGAGATGGCAGGAGAGGGAGGATGGGTGGGATTAATAGGACTGATGAAGATTCAGATACAAGTTCAGATTCAGATAAGTTCCAGGGATAAAGGGAATTAATCTCACCACACTCAATTAAACTGTCAATAAGTCCAGCCGGTGCTCGCTCTCAGTGGCTTTGCTTCCATGCCCTCAACTCCACGAGGACTCACACGGCGATGGACGGCGACGTCAGCTCACACCCCTGGTCGGACTCTCCGTGGTGCTTCGGCTCCGGGGCGACGTTATGTTCCGCCTTCCCATCCTCGGGTATCGGCTCACTCGTCACAGCAGGCGGAAGCTTCCAGGCTGCGGGGGGGCTTAGGCGTCGTCAAGCGGGGTGGTGACGGGCTGGGCTCTGGCTCTGGCCAGGTTCTGGATCGAGGCCGTATGCACTCCAGACACCTCACGATGGCTTCCCTCCACATCAGTCCGGCGGTGTCTGGGAGGTGGATGGTGTTGTGGAAGTTCACCCCGATCCAGAACAGGGTCTTGAGCGTTTCACCCTCTAGAGGCCAGTTGCTGGCCAACAAATTTAAATTCTTAATAAATGAAAAATAATCAGGGCTCTCCTGAGCCATGACGATAAATTTAGCCTATCATCCATTTGGGTTGGTCTGTTCATCTGTCACAGTGGTTGCGGGCAGGCAAACACAGACAAAGATAAGAAATCCAAAATGACAGGTTAAATGGTAATTCTGGCAAACAAACAATCAGGTAGCAACACACACTAACCAAGACGGTGAACAGACAAGGAGTGACTGAAAAGGAAGAACTTATATCGGAGCACAACCTAGGTAACAAGCAACACAGCTGAACAGAATGAACTCATAATGAGGTGATCATGGTAACCAAGAAATGGCGGGAATACAAACAAAGGAAGGCATGTGACGTGAATATAAACTGAATGTCCATGATAACTGAACAGAACAGACTGTGACAACTAGGTGTAGTGTAAAGCAATATTTTTCTTAAGGTGTGCCTTCAGCCGTGTTGTACCCTACTCTTTTTAAATGTTTACTACAGCGTACTTCTTTTTCACAACTGAGCTTAGGCCACTCATCTCATAAATATGAGTGTCTGTCTTTCTGAAACTTATTTTTCCTCATATCTTAACAAGCAACTCTAATGACAAAACAGGGTTGCCACTTATTGAATGTGTGTGTGTGTGTGTGTGTGTGTGTGTGTGTGTGTGTGTGTGAGAGAGAGAGTGTGTGGAATCGTAGAATGACATCATAATGATTTTTAGCAGTGTTAATTGAAAGTCTCTCGTCTGCCTTGACTTGCTGACACAGACACACACTCAATGACAGCAGTCAAACCTCC
The DNA here is from genome assembly GCA_900092035.1 of Leuciscus waleckii. Taxonomy (NCBI): domain Eukaryota; kingdom Metazoa; phylum Chordata; class Actinopteri; order Cypriniformes; family Leuciscidae; genus Leuciscus; species Leuciscus waleckii. The sequence goes on along the minus strand of FLSR01001606.1, from coordinate 2,777 downwards.
AGCACATCATTAGGCTGTCTGGAGTCTGTGTGTGTGTGTGAGCTGTCTGCAGGTATACCTAACACCACATATACTTACCTGCTGAGTGTTCGCACTTTGCACATTTGTGTCTGAGCCGCAAGGAGTGTGTGTGTGGCTCCAGGTTCACCATAATGAGGTGTAATTCTCTGATAACTGAAGATATTAGGCTGTCATGGCCTGAAGCAAGTTTTCACATAAACACACACACTAAATGTCAAGTGATCCTTACTACCTTGGATATGATGCTACATTAAAAGTGAACAACAAACAGAACGTGCACAGAATTAAAAGTGTGTAAAAAAAAACTTATGAAATTATATTACATTTCTGCACACGATTAGATATTAGAAATTAGATATTTAGGCCCTGTTTACATGACGCCGTTTTCAACTAAAAACATAAAACTTTTTAAGCGTTTTGGCCGTTCGTTTACACGACAATGGCGTTTTGGGTGCCTGAAAACGCAAACTTTTGAAAAAGGGTTTCAAAGTGCAAGTTTTAGAAAACGTCTCTGTGTAAACAACAAAAATGTGAGTCTCTGAAGACGATGACGTCATGCACATGCACATTACGTGTTCAGTCTATGGTGTTTCATCGCCATCTAATGGTCTGGCAGCAGAATACAGCATTTGCATTTGCATTTTCAGCATTTCATTCGTTTTCGCGAATCCGTGTGAATGGGATCGTTTTGACAATGGTGTCGCCTGTACGCGGAAAACTCAAAGGAAAAACTACTACATTTTAAGTCAAGTCGTCACCTTCATTTATATAGCGCTTTTAACAATATAGATTGTTTCAAAGCAGCTTTAAAGTGATAATAGGAAATTAAAGTAACAGAGATTGTTTTGGCTTTACAGCAGCTCTAGAATAAAGTTAGTTTTGATTGATTCACTTCCGTCGCAACGATCATTAGTTATTAACTTAAGGCCGCTAACACCGTAGAATAGATGCTTGACTAATACCCTTATATAACGAATTACAATACCAGCTTAAAAGTTTTTGGTACGTATCCTAATGACAAAGATGACTTAATGGTGTTAATGATATTAATGATATTAAGAAGATGATCTATGACCTCTTAGATTAAGCATATCGTTGTCGTGTAAACGTACCCTAAGATATAGAATCAGGTCTAGCTTTATTCTCATTGCAGTCTCATTTATCCAGTGCTGTTTTTATATCTATTTGTGGTACAGTTAATTGTTGATTAAATGATGTTGATTAGTATAATTACAATGTATCTGGCATCACTATCGTTGTGTATGAGTACAGACATGCACAAACATATATACATATGTAGACATCTCAAAAGAAAAGAAAAGTTTGAACTTTTGCTGGAATGCTCTCTAAATGATGCCCTTATATCAACAACCACACACACACACACATGCACACACAGCCTTGGCAATGATAAAGAGTGTAATCTGTGTCTTTCTGCATCATACTGCTCTGTTTACCTTTAATTACACACCCTTTAACACACCTCTTCAAACCTCCATAATCACTGCGTTTCACTCCAACACTTACATGCAATCTCTTTCTTTTCTGTCTGTCTCTCTCATAATGTGTGTATTCATGTGATTACCTGCTGTTGCAATCTCACAATTGCATATGTCTATTGATGAGACAGCAGAAGTAAGCCCTGAGCTCCCTGCCTGTCTCTCACACACAGACACTCTCAGGAGATGAATAGCACAGAAGTGACAACTATACAGCCTGTTCATGCGCAGGAACTTAACACATGACCGCCCGCATGCACACGTCAACGACATTTACCCTACGTGTCCAGTGGGGCGGAGCAAAGCCGCTTAATACTGCCCAAAACCTCAGAGGTCAGGCCTGCTGCTTATAAGGGTGCGTCAAGCCAATTAGGGATGTACCCAGAGCCGAATGCCTACAAGTTAATTGAATTTAATTCATATAGGCACAAATAACGACTTGAAAATGTATTCTACTGAATAATAGAAGCAAATTCATTAGACTGATTATCCAACAAGAAAAAAATATCTGTGCAATTCTGAATCTGTGAAGGTAATTTGACAAAAAATTTAACATTATAAAAAAAATAAAAAAAATAAATAAAAAAATGCATGTGCTTGTAAGTTCAAATCCGATCCAAAATCCGAAAATGCCAAAAATAACATTTAAAACCTACTAGAAGGCGTCCTGCAGTCGTGGTGTTTCCCTTTGCGAATGATGTGAACAAATCTTTCAAGTGAAGAATCATGAAAAACTGAGGGAAAGATCTGGAGTTCTGCTTTGTAGTTATTTACAGAATGCTTTAGGATATCTTGGTAGACGCTATCTCAGGACCAATTCGTACGAGTGAGTACGAGGTGGCTAATTCGTACGACTTGTCGAAACCCAGTGATGGGTAGGTTTAGGGGCGGAGTCAGGGGTAGGTAATTCGTACAAATTCATACGAATTGGGCAACTCGTAAAATATGTACGATTTTGCAAAAATGTTATGAATTCGTACAAGTGAGGTTGTATGAATTCATAAGATTTAGCCACCTCATAAAATACGTACGAATTGCCGTGAGATTGGGTTGGCAGATATGACACATGCAGAGTTAAGGACAGGATTTCATCGCAAAATGCAAACTGCAGTAAAATGTAATTTGTCCTGACTTTAAGTCTATGTGAACCGAGTAAAACCGCATATTCAATGTGAAAAAACAGAGGATGGGGCTTGATTTTAGTGCGCATTGTTATGCCAAAGCCTTCAAACTGACACCATTAGAAAAGGAACACAG
>FLSR01001605.1:0-10067 GCA_900092035.1 Leuciscus waleckii | reverse complement strand
TAACTGAAAAAAAAACAAATGTCAGAGCATGTCAGAACACCTCCAGGGCCCCAAAAACACCTCAGACCTCAGAGGGTTAAAGAAACAGATACCCATGCCCTGTTGCATCATCAGAGTTTTCATCCGAGACATACATTTAGAGGTATAGTGTTATCCCAGCTCCTTAGATTTAGGAGGATTTGTTCAAGAGAGGAGGACTTTCAGGAAGCTAGACGCACGTTGTTTGGTGCGCTTCGGGCAAGAGGTTACTTGGCTACAAACCAACTTTCGCACACACATTTTGAAATGTTACATTTGTAGTAAACTTCAGCACAACTAGTTTACTATTTTAACACTAGGAGTACCTTTTTGAAGTATACTCTTCAGTAAACTACTAGTTTAGTAGTTTTTTTACAAGTATACTTATAAGTTTTCTTTAAGTGAACATAACATCATACTTAAAGTGCAAAAATAATATATAAATAGTATTATTTATGAAGTATACTACTTTGTTCCTATTTAGGTTTTTTACTTGTATATTTTTTGAATGTACATTTTTAATACCTGAAATATACCTTTACACTAGAAATATACCTTTAACTGTACTTTAATTTGAAAAACATTGTATTCTAGCTTCAAGCATCTTTTTTATCAACACTAGAATGTGGGTAGTTTAATTGAAAAAAGCACATTTTAAACAAAAAGCTGAAATAAATCCCATTAAAGCCCTATTCGGGCGGTAATTGTTTCTCAGGGGGACGTAAAGTATTTTCACCATTTACAGGGGTTAGTCTGAGATTGTATTGCCGTCCGAATCCAGAATGTCTGTGTTTTTCTCCCAACATCCCCGTGAAAATACCTGGCCGAATAATCTACTGTTTTTTGCAAACACCAAGTTGTGTGGTGATTTAATTGCCATCCGAATCCACATATCTAAGTTTACAAGAAGAGACCACTTCAAAATTCACTGTTTAAATCCTTTTTGGGCACTGCGGAGCACTGTATGATAAGTGTTATGTTTCGTGTTGTAATTTGAATGCATTCTGATAGGAACAGGTGTGCTATACCATTTTAAAATATGTATCATATTATATATACAAATACATTAAAAATATTAACCAAGCAGGTTCGTGCTTACCTCGTGTACTGTAAATAAGAAGCTGCATTAAATTAGCTAATTTCCTATTTTAAAATGACATAATTTTGAGATAAATTGCAAGACAGAAAACCATTTCAACTATATAATGCATCCATCTTCCTATTTTTAAACAGGATATTTAAGTAATCAAATAATAAATATAATATTAGTATTTACATTAAATATGAACTTATTCTCAGCAGACAATCACGCAACCGACCGCGTGAGCAGCGTGCGCTCCCACAAAACTCGCTCCTTCACCGTGACTAAATCGATCATCCGAATGAGTTTTATCACTGAAGTGCCATGTAAATTTATTTTTACAGACATCCACATGAGAAACAATTACCGTCCGAATAGGGCTAAAGACTACATCCAGATGGGATTCAGAATGATGATCAAAACATAGACAGAGTAGATTGTGTCCATCAACACCCCAAAAGCTTCACAGTAATTCATTCAGTAAACTAGGCAGTTTTGATTAATATGCTGTTTAATGTTAGAAGATCGGCAAAATGAATGGTAAAATAATTACAACATTTTTTTTGGAACTGGAACGTGATTTCTTCATGGGCTCTCTTCCTCTGAATCTTCATCTGTCCTTTGTCTCAGAGTCCTCCTCATCTGCCTGGTCTCTATCATCCACCCCCCTCATCTCCCTGGTTCTTAACACCCAAAAAAAAAAAAAAAAAAAAATCCAGGGTCTGAATTTCCTCAGTATTGTGTTGCTCTCCATAACAGCATTTTTTTTTTTTTTTTTATAAAAGTCAGCCTTTTTTGAGCCACGATATCTCAGATTTTTTATTTTTTTATTTACTGACAAGGGTAATTCCGCTTTGATGATAAAAGCATGAGGGCTGAAAGACGTGACACGGACAAACTGGCACTAATCAGGGACGTCTAGGTCATGTGGGTATATCATCTTTACAACCCAGGGCCAGATGTCACAGTGGATGAATGCCTGGTCCCCTTCAGAGGTCACTACCCCTTCAAGCAGAGCTTGCTAAGTAAACCAGGCAAGTACTGAATCAAAATATGGACAACATGTGATGCAAATTCAAGATATGCTTGGAGGATGCAAGTTTACACTGGAAAAACTGCAAGTGGTGTGACGGAGCGAAATCAAGGAATGCTGCAGCACCCCCACCCTGAAGAGAAAGAGATGTGGCCCAAAAGACAGAAAAACTTGATGTGTGAAAAATGCAAACATTACATTTGCAAATCACACGCTAAAATAACTGTTATCTGCCAAATCTGCAATGACGAATGAATGTTTCTGTTAAAGTTTATTCATATTGTTCAGTCATTTTTTTCTTTACTTCCTGTTTATTCATATTCTTCGCTGTCTTATTGTTTATTACTGTTTTTCCAGTTTATTACCATTTTCGATTTGTTCTCAAAATAAATAGTAATAGTTCATTATGGTATTGTTGTTCATTATTGATGTTCACTACCTTGAATTACATAAATCTGTCACTTCAACAAAATGTCTAAACGTATACCTGAATGCACAAATAAACAAACAGACTTTAAATGTGAGGTTAGATCCCAGGGGAACAGTTCATTTGCTCCATATACAGCTATAAGGACATCTAGTGGCAAGAATCATTAAATATAATGTCATATCATTTTTTTCCCCACAAGAGGTCATCAAAGTGTAAGGTTTATTGAGATGGTTTAAAAGGTTATGAATGCAATTGTGTTAGGTGTTTATTTGAAAGAATTTGTACAATGTGCTTATCTATATTTAAATTATTGATAAAATCAATGAATTTTGAGGTAAATAAAATATAAAATAACAAAAAACTTCCACAAAAAAATTGATTTAAAGTAGAAGAAAAATAGTATAAAAATGAAATTCTTCTATTCTGTCAAAAAGAAAGTATAATTTTAGGGCTTCGGGTCATTTTGTCCCTCGAGGGAAGGATTTGTTACAAAACGCAAGGGAACTCAGGGAAGACAGGTGAAGATGGCACACTCACAGAGTCAGAGATGTCTGATGCTGCACGGACAGCAGAAATGAAGAACCAACCCAAAGGAGACTGGCTATTCCTGGAGCTGGGTCACGTATAAGAAAAATGAAATCATCTAGGCCTCCACAACAGCTGATCATCCTGAACTCTGCCAGAAGGTGTCTTGATGTACGGTGGCTTCATTATCATGTTTATTGCAGTCCCTACCTCTTGAGTTATATATGTGAATGTTATTTGAATAGTGGATGTAAAGCTTTTTAGATAAAATTATTTTTGACATTTTATGGATGTTACAAATAGGACAACAAAGAATAGAAAAAATAATATACATGTATTTCAACAAATTCAGGAGTAATTAGCCTACTAAAAAGGTAAATAATAATGTAGATGTATAAAATATATATAGAGAAACAAAAACCCCATAACATAAAATCTGCAAATTTCTTTGTGTAATAGCAGCATGCTTGAATGCAGAAATGAGGCTGATCCATTCAAATTTTTCACAATATGATACCCATACAAATATTTTTTTCATGGCCATAAAATGGTTTACTTGAATTAAACATTATGTTTACTTAATACATTAAAATAATCGACACGCTGCAATTTAGGAAAGCAAATACCTGTGAAATGATTATATAAACCATGAACCCACCCGGAAGCGTGCATTTTCATTTTAATGACTTCTAATTGCTCTTCTCCACAATAGGTGCATAGTAAGAATGTTGTCCCACCTTCAACATAATGAAGTAATATAATAGCAGTTATCAAAAAAGCCCCAATAAGCCTGCAAAGCTGCTGTCTGTCCATCCTGACGGATGACAACTTTGAGCGGAATCACGGAAAATAAACAGATGCACTCTGACCAATTAAGGAAGTTTACTTGCACGTGACTTGTATTATCAAAGTTTGGTCCGTTTGGAAAAATTGCCTTGTTAAAGCGAACCGAACCAAGATAAAATTACAACATTGTAGCGATTTAACCCCCAGTTTTGGAACAAAGCAAGCAATCTACAGATTAGAAAACACCCTTAGAAAACATAATTATACTTTTAAGTATATCTCGATGAAAAGAGGCCAAATATACTTAAAATTGCATTTAATATACTTGACTTATACTCACAGAAAGGTTTAAGTAGATTTCTGAGAAGTACATAAAATATATCTCTGAGAAGTACAGTTGTGATCAGAATTATTGGCATCAAAGATGGCTGTAAAAAATAAATCTGCATTGTTTATCCTTCTGAACTTTCATTCAAAAAATGCACAAAAATCTAGCCTTTCATTGAAGTGAAAGAATTGAAAGTGGGTGGAATATCACATTATGAAATAAATGTTTTTCTCCTAAACACATAGGCCATAATTATTAGCATCCCAAGAATGTGTTACTAGTAAAATATCTCTGAAGTATATTCCCTTTAATATTCAAAATATTTTAACACACCAGGGTGACTAGGAACATGAAATTGTCCAGCTATGACTTCTTGTTCCACAGGAGTATAAATATGAGGAAACATAAAGGCCAAATTCCCTAAATAATTCATCACACTTTAAAACCAAAGAATATAGTTCTGATGTGCAGTAAAAGATTGTTGAGCGTCACAAAATAGAAAATGGCTGTAAGAAAATAGCTAAAGAATTGAAAAATCCCCAATTTGACCATCAGGGCAATAATGAAGAAGTTAATTATTAAAGTTAATTATTATCAACTAAAGATGTTACCAATCTGCCAGGAAGAGGACGTGTGTCTATATTGTCTTAATGCACAGTGAGGAAGAAAGTTTGAGTGGCCAAAGACTCTCCAAGGGTCACAAATGGAGAATTGCAGAGATTACTTGAGCGTTGGGGGTCAAAAAGCCAAAAAAATTTAAATAAATGACACAACCCCTACATTGCACTGTTGTTTGGGAGGGTTTCAAGAAAAAATTTCCTCGCTCCTCCAAAAATAAACTCCAGCATATTCAGTTGTCAGACACGACTGGAACTTCAAATGGGACCGGCTTCTATGGTCAGATGAAACAAACAAAAATAGGGCTTTTTGGCAGCAAACCCACCAGATGGGTTTAATGCAACCAGGGATAAAAAGTACCCCATGCCTACGGTTAAATATACTGCTGGATCTTTAATGTTGTGGGAGTATTTTTTTGCTGGAGGTCCTGGACCTCTTGTTCAGATACATGGCATCATGGATTCTAGCAAATACCAACAGATAAAAAATCAAAACCTGACGGCTTCTGCTAGAAATCTTATAATGGGCAAAACAAACATCAAAATCATCACAAAAATGTGTCACTGAGCACAAAATGAAGCTTCTGCCATGACCATCTCAGTTCCATGACCTAAACTCAATAGAAAATGAGTGGGGTGAACTGAACAGAAGAAGCAGCAACATGGATCTGGGAATCTGAAGGATCTGGAGAGATTCTGCATGGAGGAATGGTCTCTGATCTCTTGTCAGATGTTCTCCAAACTCATCAGGCATTATAGGAGAAGACTCAGAGCTGTTATCTTGGCAAAAGGAGGTTGCAAAAAGTATTTAATAAAAGGGTGCCAATAATTATGGCCAACGTGTTTTGGAGAAAAGCATTTATTTCATAATGTGATTTACCCCCCAATTTCAATTATTTCACTTCAACGAAAGGCTAGATTTTTGCGATTTGTTTTTATGAAAAAAGGATAAACAATGCAGAGTTATTTTTACAGCCATCTTTGATCATATTTACCAGGGGTGCCAATAATTCTGACCACAACTGTATATAAAAAGTAGTCTAAAAGTATACTTTCTTATTTTTAGTTTAAAAGAAGTATACTAATAGAACACTATATAGGTTTTTTATTCAATAATGTTCCTCCATGACAAAGGTCAGAGGTCAGTCTCTCTGACTGGCTCTAGACTGTACAAAAATAGGTGTAGGAATGATAGATTAGTGGACACCAAAAATGTGGTAAAGATTAAAATAATAATCACTCCCTGGGGTATGAAAGTGCAAACTAGGCCCATCCAGGGTGGATCATATGAGGCAAGTTTGGGAAGGTTTAGAGCTGTTGTCAGGGATCACACCACACCACACCAATAGAAAAAAAAGAGGAGAAGAAAAATGCTGAGCGCTGAAAGACCATGGGCCAAAAAAATTTGGACTACGCATTTACGCTTCTCAATTTTATGTACAATATTGTGTGCATGTTTTTAGATACGTACACAGCTCACTATTGGTTTGGCGAAATAAACTTAAAATTCTCGGGACAGCAGCATGTGTCCAAATTTTAATCTTAACCGTTCTATTTTATCAGATACGATCTGTAAACAGGGCTTTAAGTGTAAAATACCGAACTTGTCCTTTAAAAATACCTTAAAAATATATTTTGGATGAAAGCTTTGTTTATGGAGAAGTGAGAGGGTATCTGTTTCCTTAAAATAGACTCTAAAGTCCAATAGCCCTGCCTGTGGAAACCTAAGTCCCTTATATGACACCACATCTAGAAAGATGACCTCTGAAAGGTTAATCGTGAATTTTATCTTGATAGTGGCTTAGTGTGCGTTTAAGTGTTGTGTGAATTCGATGAACCAAACACCCCAGATGTCATCAAGAACCTAAAATATGCGAAGGGTTTTTTGGGTAAGGAATCAAGGCCAATTCCTAACAATCAGCCATGAAGATTTTTGCATAGGAAGGGGCAAATTTCTTACCCATGGCCGTTCCATTTATTTGAAGGTAGAATTTGGAGTTAAACTCAAAATAATTGTTTGATAATTTGTTAAATTAATTTCTAATAATTTTCAAATGTATTCATCCGGCCTGTTTGGGTCTGGGAACTTACACTTCTTGACAGCTTCTAGGCCCACTTTGGTTTCTATATTTGTGTAAAGACTGTCAGTGTCAATAGTGAAAAGAAAAGCATTATGGGGAATTTTTAAACGGCCAAATTTTTTTATATTACAAAGTGTCTTTTAAATAACTTTAGCATTCCCCTTTTCTGCAGGCTTAATGACAATATTTCTATTTTTCTGGAGCTCAACCGATGCTTTTCTTTCACCCATGATTAAATTAGATACAACTTAATGGCCACAATTTAAGTGGCGGTTTATAATTAATAAAGTTTATAATTTATAATATAAATAAAGTTTATAATTATCTTCCCTGATAATTTGGACTATCTGTTTGAGGAGACTGGAGAGGACAGATGTTCAGTCAGAGCTTTCATTTCTGATTCTTTCCTTCAAAAATTTTTTCTAGTTTAAGCCAACGGTGGTAGGACCACATGTATTTCAATAACTCTTTCTGTTGAGTCTTAGAAGATTAACCATAAGTTTATGTTGGCCTGTTATTGGGCTGCCATATTCTGGCAGTTTAAATGAGTCATCCAATGTGCCAAAATGGCTTTGGCGGTCAGTGACCTCCAGTGAATGTAGTCGTTGTCAACTTGAAACTGGGTGTGTGGGTGGAAGTAACGTAACAAAATTCATGCTTTTTTTTATGTGTCCACTCAAGTGCTCCAGCACTCCTCCATTGGGAGGGTTCTAGCCAAATTAATAAGAGAAAATATATACCTCCGTGTCAGGTAATCTCTGTACGCTCTCTGAAGTTCCGCAATTGCTGTAATTCTGTATCTTTGCTTTCTGTTATTCAAAACAAATGATAGAATGATCTTTTCAGGCTTGACCTTAATAGTTTTTTCCTTTTTTCGCCTGGAAAGCTGTGTCCACTTGGAGATCTGGACAGTGGAACCTAGCTACATTGGTGTCACCAATAATGACGATTTAAAAAAAAAGGTTAAAATCCAAACAAACAACTTTCTACCCATGTTAACATGTCTGAGTGGGCGACCGAATTAACTGAATGATAAAGAGGTCTATTCTGTCCCTCTATGTTCAATAGTATTGTATTAGTTCGCTGGTGCATTTCTTTATTTTCCCACTTGGGGTCAGTATCTCATTAGTGTTTCTTTTGGGTTCTTCTTCTGATTATATCGCGTGTGCTACTCGGCGCTCTGTTGTGATGTGTTGACGCAGCAGGAAAAAAGTTTGTTACACTCAGTGTGAGAAAATGTCCGGAGGTCAGGTGTTGACATTCTTTACTCTTCCCAGTTCCATTATATCTTTGGGAAGCTTTGACATGCCATAATCTGTAAGTAATTAGTGGCCAATTTTGTTTTTCTAAATGTTTAGTTACTTTTCTGGTACTTAAGAGGTTATTTGAACTCTTTCAAGCAAAAAGGTTGTTTGTGATCTAAGTCAAGCTAATGTTGCTAGCTTCTGTTTAGTATGTGGTTGTTCAATATCTTATAAGTCAATGTGAATCTGTGCACTGAAACTGCAATTAACTGCAGTATATTCCGCAACCACATGGTGGCAAACTGAATCATTTAAAGATGTAATGTTGTGATTCTTATATCTTGAACTCTGATCACTTCCAGCATTTAAATTCACAGCAATGAGTCTTGGTTTGTTAAATAATGTATTTTTAATGAAATTTGCTTGTATGTTCACAGTTTTACAAATCAAAAAGAGAGGTCTTCAGTAAAGACACTAAGAAGAAAAACTGTGTCCTGTTATTCCTGGAACCACCTTCTCTTACTGTTTAGCTCGCTGCATAGGCTGAGTAGCCACACACTCAACCGAGGGCAGAAGAAGGTCGAACCCTGGGGATTCACGGGATTCACATCAACCAATGGTTGTGGTTCCCCTTGTTCTACATCTGTGAAGAGTCTCAGTGGAATTCTATCACTCACATTCAGTAATGCATTTCTATAATAAAAGACATATGATATGATATATCTTACCTTTCAAGCAATGTGGAAGCAAAATGACTAAATAAAAAATAAACTATACAGCCATGTTATTTTTGCAAGCACAAAAATAACACTGTATTTAGTCTTAATTCTAAGACTTTAGTCTTTAGTTTAATCAGTCTTTCTTTTTATATAATTAGAATCAAACAAACAATATAGTTCTTACACAGTGAATAAAGATTACTAAATGAAAAGATTGAAAAATTATTGCACAACCAGCAAATAGGTGGCGATATGCACTAAGAATGTAAATCAGCATTTAACAAAAGAAGAAGAAAGTAGCAGTATAGCGCTCTTTTTCTTAGCCTCCGTTTCCATGGTGATTCGTCGCTCTGTTGAGAATGTCTGGTGTGTGAACCATGAACATACTCTGAGTTGGATGAACATTTACTCCCAGACACGTTTTTGGAACCAGCATACCTCAAGTAAGCAAGGTTTGGTTTGATCAACCAAAAGTTTAGGGTATGTTTGACGGTAAGATAACCTTGCTTTCTGGAATACACCCCTGAAGACAGTTTCCTTCAAAGATACATTCATTTAAACCCCCACCCCAATTTGATATTTATATTTTTCTTCCTATATTTCGAGCATCGCCAACAGTGATCTTGCTGTGTCTGGTCATTTCTCAGCTGACTCCACTTTGAGTCAGTCTTCAGCGTGACTCGTCTCTGGCCTGTGTTATCGTCCTGTTTACAGACTTTGTAATATTTTCACACAAATGACATTAAAGGAAATGATTGCAGTTTGTGTGCTAGTCCGGAATAGAAATCAGTCAAAATGAAACAAAAAATCGTCCGCTTGAGATCTGTGTTTAATGCTCAAACCGTCAGTTTCCGATTTTGATGCATATCCACAAAAAAGGTTGCACGACAACAATTATTTGCACTCGCACAAATCCTCCCAAATAAATTTTGAGGACACACAGATTTAATTTCAGGAGTATATGTGACCAGAATGGTCACAATTTCGAGCCTTGTTTTTGTTAAAGGTAGGGTATGGGATTTGCAAAATGGCCGGCAGATTTTGAAAATGCACAACTCAAATGGTCCTACCTTCTTTCCTCCAATGCTGGCCCTGACTCCACCCATTCATGTGGAGGGAGGGGGATGGGGGAGAGTAGTATGGTACGACCGTTTGATTGACGAACTTACTGTCCAATGATTCTAGGTGGTCTTGGAAATGATTGG
>FLSR01001602.1:0-25205 GCA_900092035.1 Leuciscus waleckii | reverse complement strand
CTCCCGTCCTCGGGAGTTCGTTCTCCTGAGTCGAACTTGTCAAGTCCGAACTACCAAGGACTCAAGTCCGAACTTTGCGTACTTGGTATTGAGAAACGGCTAGTGAGTTGTTCAAAATCGTTCTTTTTAGTAAACTCTGTGCACACAAACAATGTTCTCAATGCTCGAGTTCATGTGTAGAGCCCCTGGTGATACTTTGAGCAGTTTCATGTTGTGTCGAGTCTTCTAAGTGTTTTAAAAATAGCGATTTTTTATGCTATCATAGAAGTGCCCCAAGCACTCCCATTCAAAAGGCAATTTGACCAAAAAAAAAACAAAACAAACAAAAAAAAACGGTCAAACTTAAAAGTGCCGTTTCCATTCTAATTATGCTTTTAAACGAAAGTTTGCCTCTGGCAAATTAACAAATTAGCAATTAGCAATTAGCAAATAAACAAAAAGACCCTAGGTTGCATTTTGCCGAGTTACTCTTTAATAGCGGCAAAATTGTTTTGCAATACAATATGAACACAATAAGTAGGCCTACATTGTACCTATGCATAGAAGTTAAAGACACCCAATATAAACTGTGACTGCTTCATGTGATCCATACAATCTGCAAGTTATGTTTACCTGAACTTATGTGTGACAATGAAATCAAAAATAGCAATAAAGAGAAATACACAGCAATACTTGGTGTACTGGAACGCAATATGTATCATTTTGTGACCCACTGTGGCAGTGTCACATTTTTGGCATTCATACGAAGCCAACTTGTAATTACTCTCAGGATGGAGGAGTTCCTCTCTGTATAGCACGCTTGCTGCACCGGCTGTACCAAAGATGCGTTTAATGCCTGCTGATATGTTGGCACCTCCTCTGGCCATGACCCATCCTGTCTGTGCTGGCCAGTGCCCAGCCTTTCCTTTTCATCATCCCTCGCTCTTTTGATCTATTCCTTCATTCTCCTAGTGCTGTTAATGAGCACTACAGGAGGTGGCTTTCTGCCAACAGTTGCCTGACTGGACACACAGACAAATTGTTTTCATAATTGTTATATAATTTGCAACAGGTTTCCAACATATTTTTTTATTGTGCTGATACAGCTAAATATAGCACTGATACACACTCACTCAAATTCATACGTCAGGTGTGTGGACCTCTTTTTCTAGTTTACAGGGAGTTAAATGGGATGTTATTGTGTTATAATTTTTCTGTGGATTTTAAGCTATGGCCATTTTACCTGCATGATTTGTACGAGGTTGTATGTAGGTTATAAGTTGTATGTTGCTCAGCCATGAATTAGAGATAGGCTAAGCATAATATTTTTAAAATGCAAAAAGATAAACAACAAACTTGGACAAATTGCTCAGAATGTGGATCAGAAGCACTGATCAGGAATCTTTTCAGTTTCCGCTTTTTGTTGTCTATTTTGCTTGGCACCAAAACCCTTTTTTTTTGGTTTGTATATTTGGAGGGCATCTTCCCCCAAAATAAACCCATAACATGGTATTCAATGTATATATATATATATATATATATATATTAAACAACAACAGCAAAAATGTTTCAGTGATGGTGACAATGTCAGTTATGTTGCACTCCCCTATGACTTGCAGAAATATTTTTTTCTATACATTTTTGTTTAATTTAGAGATTACAGCATTCCAGAAAGATCAGAGGGGGAAAAAACATTTACAACTAGAGCAAAAAGCATAATCTCCAAAAGAGAGGCATTAAACACGTGAAGCACAGGAAAAGACAATGTAAACTTCAGAAATTAACCTTGTCATATCTTTCCACAGTAGTCTTGTTGTGGAATTTTGGCACATTTAATTCTTCTTTTGTTACTTCTTTTCTTTTTTTTTAAATGGTAGATTAAGAAAAAGTGTTGCAAAACAGGAAATAAAGTAAAAATACAAAATAAATTAAACAAACACTACGAAGTCTTCAGAAACATGGGCCTATCAAAGATTGTTTTTTAAATTGAAATATTAATAACTAGACGTTGGATGAAAATGTTGTTTCACATGAGATTAACTGAAAAAAAGTTTTGTGGCAATGAAGATAACAGCTAAGACCAACACATAAATATCAAATTAGTTCTACACTATGATCAGAATACTGGTACGTTTCTCTTAAAAGTTTCTTGTGTATGTAGACAAAAATGTTGCATAAATCAGTTCATTTGTAAAAACATCTGGGCAATGGTCATGTTAATGTTCTGTGAGACAAACACTAAATATAAATGGCTTTGAGAAGAAATGATATTGAATACTGCAGATATACACTGCCCCTGAGGTGGCTACATTTTGAGAAATAACTAGTTGTCGTTGGGGTCTCTGCTTTGTGTTTTTCCTGTCAAATAAAGATTGACCAGCACAGTGCACCCAGGATGAAATTACTATTGAATATGTATTGTTTGCTGGGCTGTGAATTTCTTTGTGTGTATGACCTACGGTACATGAAATGAATGTGAATGATGAATACAGAAATATGTTACCAAGTTTGGCAAAACCAAGACATTTTTATGTTTATTAAAAAAAAAATCATCTGTGTGTTCACCAATGTAGCATTTAATTAATCAAAACAAAATACAACAAACCAGTGATATTGTAAATTATTAACACAGTTTGAAATAACTTCTATTTTTAAAATATTTTTTTTTATCTGTGATCACAGAGCATTGCAAAGCCATTGCTCCAGTCCACAAAAAAAAACAAAAAAACTTGCGTTATACTGTGTAATATTTAAGAATTCCTTTGAATGTGTCTGTTTGGCACTCGAGAAGTTATTTGTTTTAGTATTTGCACAGTTGAAAATAATTGCGCAGCTTAATAATGTGTGGAAACAGCAGTACATGTATGGCCTAAGTAGAGTTTGCATACACAAAGTATGGACTACAGTTGCAAGTGATCAGTCAACAAAATCAGTCCGTTGTTCTTTTGAGAGATGAAGGCTATTATTTATATTGCTGACTTGAAAGAAAAATGAAAACTGGAATCTATCCAGCACAAAGAGAGAAGTGAATGGCGCATATGCACGAGTAGTAAAGGTATTATGGATTATTTAAAAAGGTATTGTGGATGGATGAAGTGTTGAGCCGAGGTTCACAAGAAACACCTATAGCTATAGAAAGCAAGAGATGAAACTTCAATTGAATATATTAATAAACTGACTGCTAGAATGGTTAAGCTGTCAATGCGGCTCTTTGAACAGAGTTTAAATAGTGAAGCAGCTATAACTGTATATAATACAGCATTTGTAACATTGTAAATGCCTTTATATTAATTTCTGATCAATTGAATGCATCCTAGGTGAATCAAAGACTCAGGTTCTTGAAAACAAAAAATGTCTTAGCATTTCCAAACCTTTGAATGGTAGTGTAGAAATGTATGGGAATTTATGGAGAAGCTGTTTTAGGATTACGGAATAGAAAGCCAAGTCCAGTGCAGTCAAATCTTCCGGCTCCTCATAGCCTCACTCTCCATCTGATCTCAGCATTCATCTCTGGTTTCCCAGTGGAGCATATCAAGAAAATAGAGTAGGAGGGGTTCAAGACTGAGGTAGATGGGGAGCAGCAAAGCAGTCTTTATATAAGGGTTAGGTGGATTTAAGCACCATGGAGTATGTCCATTTCATGTCATCTCCAAAATCCGGCAAAAAGGGGCTGCAGACTAGGGGCCAGACATACCCCCAACAGGGCTTTCCTCTTGAGATGATCCTAATTAGTGTAAACTTTCTTCTCCAGTTCACCTTGAGGGTCTTTGTTTGCTCCAGCGACTGCCACAGCAGAAATTATGCCATTACAAGATAACAAGATAAAGTTTAACACAAAGTGGAGGGAGGTGTTGATAAAAACACAAACACAAGTACAACCTTAGAGAATTTTGTTTTGCACACAAATTCCTATTTTGTTTGAATGGTTCATCATGATTCAAATATTTAAGGAATTTATAACAAAATATTCCAATTTTCTTATTCGTTGATTTCTATTACGAGAATAAGTTGTTGCATTTTGCATATGTGAAGAATTAAGTCACACCAGTCCATTGAATGTAATGTGAGTTTATGCTAAGAAATTGTGTGAATAATTGTGCAACACATCTTGCCTTGGAAACATAGAGGTATAGTCATTTTCATGACTGTGTACCAAGTCTCAGGAGTCTCTACTGAAAAATCCAGCATTGCTGGTCACCAGCATGGGAAGCCGGAGTGTTGGTGGACCATGCTGTTTTGTTTGAGAACAGCATCACTATGCTGGTCCACCATCTAGACCATCACTATACCAGCTAAAACTAGAATATACCAACATGAAATTCATGCTGTTTTATATGCTATATTTTTCAGCAGGGGTCAGCTAGATGTGTTATGGTTAACTTTGTGCTGTACCACTATGCTCTATAGTGTGGTATATGGCAGATAAGGGCCTGAGTAAAATGCAGCATGCAGGGCTTTTCCTCAAGACAAATGATTAATGGGGAAAAAATGTCTGTCCAATGAACACAAAAAGCTGAAGAAAACGTACAATTATGAAATTAATGTAGCAGAGTCCAAAGAATGTTCATTATGCAAATCACTAATCATAAATCTCACAACAGTTCATTGAAAAAGGAAATATCAATAGAAGAAGTGTCTGTAAAAAAGAAATGTAAGAAGAGATTTGCATGCCAAATTAGATGTATGTGGGATAGTGGTGTATTCAGCTGTTGTTAGTGTTTTCTGCTGCACAGTCATGATCATTGGTACCTTCAGGTGAAATGAGAGATAAAATAATAAATGTGTTAAATCCACTCCAGTTAGTAGAAGGAATATGATGTGGGTGAATAATGCTTAATGGCTGTACCCTGTATCCATATAAATATAGAATTTACAATTTAATTCATCAATTAACTCTGATTGCTGACACATGTAAAAGAGGGGAATTCAAAATTTGTCAGAAAAAGATGGTCTTCAAAATTACATCTGGTGCTGTACAAAATGTTTTTTTTTCTTTCTTATTTTTTGTGTTTTTTGTTTTTGATTATTTAAATCTTTCATTACATCTGGTGCTGTACAAAATGTTTTTTTTTTCTTTCTTTTTTTTTTGTTTTTTTGTTTTTTGATTATTTAAATTTTTGGCTTGATGTTTTTCCTTTTCATCTGCGTGTCCAGAGTAGCACCCAATCTCTTGTACATATGCATTGATTCCCTTATATTTTCTTAAAGCTAGAAATATGTTCCCAATTTTAGATAAATATTAAAGTCTGAACATAATATCGCTGTTGCAAGCATAATCATAACTATCATCATAATTGTCATCAAAGCATTATTAAATAACAGTAGTAATTTGTGTAACTTTTTACTTTCCCAGAGTTGTTGGTTTATGTAAAGCTGATCTTTTCTTCTTTTTATTGGTTTTGATTTCTCATGGTTTTTAAACTGGTGTATGTTGAATATGTTCTCTTTTTTAAGTGTATTCCAGTCTTTTTCTATATTACAAAGAGCTGCACTAGCAGCATCCTGACTGAGTTTAGAGACACAGGCCTGAGGACAAGGAGAGAGGGATGGAGGAGTAGATAAAGTAGGGAGGATGCTGTGTCATTACGGAAACCGCTGGACACCGAATCGAGGGTCCCTGGTATCCCGGATCTCAATCTAAAACGAGAGAGAGAGAGAGAGAGAGAGAGAGAGAGAGAGAGAGAGAGAGAGAGAGAGGAGTAGATAAAGTAGGGAGGATGCTGTGTCAAGAGAGAGAGAGAGAGAGAGAGAGAGAGAGAGAGAGAGAGAGAGAGATAAACATAATTATATACAGAGCAGTGAAGACATAAATAAAGAATTAAATATACTTTAAAGAGATAGTTCACCCAAAACTGAACATTTTGGCATCATTTACTCAAACTGATGTTGTTGCACAGCTGTACAAGTTTCTTTATTCTGTGGAACACCAGACGATATTTTGAAAAACGTCAGTTTTTTGTTTGTTTTTTTTTACAATGGAAGTCGGTGGTCACCAAATAATTGGTAACCAACATATGTCAAAATATATTATTTTGTGTTCCACAGAAGATAGAAACTCATATAAGTTTGAAATTATATGAGGGTGAATAGAATTTTTTTCTTTTTTGGGTGAACTATCCCTTTAAGCCCAGTGAGAAGAAATCAAACATCTGTTAATTCCATGTATACATAATTAAACCAACATCCCATTGGTAAAGATCACAACCCAACACAACAATCCAACCCCCGGGGAATTAGTACAGCATAAAATTACTGACCTAATCAGGAGCAATCAGTGAGCTTATACCGTATTGATTTGTAATATTTAGTTGTCTGGGAACATTCAAACAAAGGAGGAATTGGAGGAGTTATGACACAGCAGTAGTATGGCATAGCCTGGGTCAGCACAAATTCACAGAGGAAGGGAAAGGTTTCATTCAGACAGATAACACATCCTCCTACCTCCTAACCAACTTTGGTCCCTGTTTTGCATCTGGATCTTATGGAACATGTGGGAAACAATTACGAAACCACAGATAAAGAGAGTCTAAAGTGTTTTCTGAATAAACAATTAATCTAGCTCATTTAATAGACATAAGCCGCATTTCCAACGAAAGTACGAAGAATAATTTGTCCCAGGAACTGTTACTTTCTGCGTTTCTGACGCATCTAAAGTACCGTGAAGATCAGAGATGGGCACAAATACATCAAAAAGTATTTAATTACAAATTACAAATACTTACTCATCAAATGTATTTAAATAAAATACAAAATGCTGTGAAAAAAGTATTTAATTAAAATACAAGTAATTTGTCATTTGAAAATACAAAAATACAAACAAAATTTGCAGTCTTTTGAAGTGCGAGAGTAACTGTGGAGTTAGATACACGTAAGAGTATAGAATATCGTAATTTCATCGTTTAGTGCAGAATATGCGCTTTTAACGTACATGTTGCCGCATACTGTCATAATAAAAGACCATTACGCCTATAACAATATATTTGTATTATATTACAACAAAACTAGTTAACGCTGCTGTGGGGTGCGCTGTACCGTACATCCGCCTTGGCCGTACAGCAGGTCTCTCGAAGTATTTAATTACAAATTACATTTCATTTATTTTTGTTAAGGAAAATACAAATTACAAAATACCCAAAAGTAATTAAATACGTATTTCAAAAACATGTAATTAAAATACTGCCCATGTGTGGTGAAGATTAGGCAAATTAGTCCGGTGATGTAGGACTGCACGCACCGCAACATAATTTTAAAAATGGTGGTTGAAATGAAATGCTATGTGGAGTTAACCAATTAAAATGCGGCATGAACTCAATCAATCAGCATGTTCAGCGCCCAAATCCCACACCTGAAAGTTCCTGAACTTTGAAAAAGTACTACCTTGCAAACAAGGACTTTCTGAGAGAAAATTTACCCGGAACTTCATTTAGACCCAGGTTCCTGCGGTCGAAACACACAGAGTAAGTCCCTAGTTCCTGGGGAAAGTTCTTCTGGTGGAAACACAGCTTCATAATATGTCTGTGAATGTGGCAAAACTACAGTTTACACAATGCTTGTATTTAGTTCTGTCTGTTCAATCAAACAAGTACATTCATTTTCCCAATGGATCTTATCTCACTCTAGTGTTCTATATGTGTTAGGTTACAAACATTCATTCCTTTTGTTTATGCACTTAACATGAGACATTCTTCAAAAACTTTTAACCATCTAGTACTGTTAAAAATCTTGGTGTAATCTTTGACTCCTCTCTCTCTTTACTATTTCTGAATTTAAAACTATGCTCAAAACTCTTATTTTCTGAATGTTACCATTCTTAAGTTGTACTACATTTTGTTGTGTCTGATTGTATTCTGCTGTATGCTGCCCCATCTACCTAATTCTCTTTACTGTACTTTTACTCTCGTTGTTTTGTATGTTGTCATTGTCCCTTGCCATTATTGTTGCTTGTTCATTGTAAAGCGTCCTTGAGCCCTGGAAAGGCGCTATATAAATAAAACTTTGTATTATTATTATTATCATCATTTCATACATAATTAAGACATACAAATATTCTACTTGGTCTTATAAGTGAATCTATTTTTTTTTTTGCAAAACAAGAAAATATTCCTGCAGGTAGAAGTTGCAAGTTCTAAGTGAACTGACCACTAGAGGCCACTATTGTTATTGTAACCAAATTACAAGCAATAGCATAAATAAACACCACAGAGGAAAGACACAACTGAAATAAACAGTGCTTATCAGGTTTTTCATGTAGGTCTAACTAAAGTTTTTAGGTACAGAAATTGAATAAAGTAATCAAACATAAAATAACTCCATAGTCTTAACTGTATAAATTAACTATAGATTAATCCTTATTAAAGTTACAAAAGTTATTCAGACAACAGTAGTAAGATATTTTTTTCTTTCTTTTGTTGTTTGATCTACATTAAGGACAGTCAGCAGCAGGTTTATTGGGCTGCTGTCACTTTAAGACCTAATGCACGAATCCAATATACTGTTACACATGCGTTTTCTTTTTCAACTGCTTATGATCACTTAAGATCTAAACGGATCTAAAGCAGAAAACTTCTCACACAGTGTGCGAGTAAAGAAATGAGTTCTCTTGAGTCTTTCACTCTCACCCAGGGCCATCAGGCAGTCCTTACTGTCGAGCCCTAACAGGTGAGTTTAAACGAGAAGGTCTTCATGTATCTCTACTGGTGGAGCATGGCACTTTCAACTCCCAGGGAACATGCAAAATAATAGAATAGTAAAACGAATCTTCAATGTATTGCAAATGGCTTAATTGCATGGGAAATTTCTGTGGTCTTTTCTGAGGTTGAATTTTGGATCTACTGTAAAATTTTATTTAAAATTTAAAATCCAGGTATATGTAGATTTAGGGTTTAAGAAAATGTCAATACCGTAGTATTATGATGAATGGCAGGTAATATCCAGCAATATAAAATGGTGTTTTAACCAGTTCTTTATTTACCTTTGCACTGCATACAAGCAGAGACTATCTCCAAATTGTGTGCAGCACTGCATTCACGATTGAGGTGGGTGGAGCCACTGTATGAGTTTTTTCCGAAGTTTGAGGATCCACTGTAGTTTCGAGCTTTAGCCACAAGCCCTAGTATACAGCTATTTACAAGCTCTAGTATTCAAGCTATGGTATAAAGTTTAGGCAAAAAAGTACAAAAAAATAACTTTATTAACCAGTATTTTTTCTAATTAAACCGTTTTCGGAACTGTAATGTTACAGAAGGAACGGATATAATACTGATTCTGTTTGGAGTGAACCGATGTCAAATTTCCAATGTCATAGTTCTTCTCTCCCGTGGACTGATCCAGAAGTGAATCAGTGAATCTCAAGGCCACTCAAGGCCCTCTGAGAAAAGCTATGAGTGGGGGCACCTGACTGAAGTTCCAGACAAACCATGGTAAGAAGTTGACAAATCTGTGTAATCAAGTGATCATTGACTCCATCTGAACACTTTCAGGCAAGATGATATACCCCAAGAATGACACCACCTGGACATTTGTATTTGATTTATTTGACAGTTCAGTTCATGCAGCTCTATGCTAAGGAGCTGACGATTTAAATAAGGGATATAACTAAAGGAGACATACAGTACAAAATGTCCAGTAGCCTAATGTGGGTCCCCAAGACCAGAGTTAAGAGATCCACTGTTATAGATGAAGGCGAAGTCCTGCAATATGACATTGATTAGTTCCTGGAAGACAACTGGGGCACTGATCAAACTAAAGGGCATAACCAAATACTCAAAGTCTTTTCATTATTAATACAGTCCAGGTATTTTGCATTCAGGACATCCAACTTTGTAAAGATGGTGGCACCTTGCAGATACAGAGCAGAAGACAAGTCCTTCATAGTGAATATGTGGCGGCAGGGAGACACCCACCTTGCTCATAAAGAATAAAGGCCATGAATAGGGATAGATTAGGCTGACTGCCACTACCTCCGAGATGTATTTTTCCATGGGTCCAACTGGTGCAGATAAAGTGAAAAGTAAACCATGATGTAAAGATATAAAGTGAAGAGGCCACCATGAGGCAAAGATGTGTAGGAATATACAGACGAGTATACAAAATAAATAAATCTCCTTTCAGTGGTTACTGCAAAAGAGAATACTCTCTGGAGTTGTTGCCTAGGAGATTTAAGCCAGGCATTGACCATTGAGGGCGCTGGTCCTCAGAAGGAAGCTTAACTCAGTAACAGTTATCCCCTATTTGTCTGCCAGTGCTGTTGCGAAAAGTTCTCATTAACCCCAGAGTTCACGAGTTCCTTTGCCCATATAATCTTTAAGCTAATAAGGTTAAGAAAGAAGGTCGCACACCGGACGAGAAGCGCAGCGCCGCGTCCCGTCGCGCCTAGGACAACTCGAGGTATCGCACACCGGACGCGCGCTTTCTCAGTTTATGGCCAGCAATATTGTTATGTTTAAGGACATCATGGAATTAAGATAATGTCTGTACTATGTTATGATTGTACTGTACAATTAAATACAATCGTTGCTAAGTCTGCAGTCTGAACACTTTACCTCAGAGCGTCCGTTAACTGAATGAATTGAGAATATCTCCTGAAAATCCAATAACATCAGTAGTTTTCATCCACGCAGCTGATTTCTGTAAATGAATGTAAAACTAAATGTATATTGCAGCACAGGGTGAAGTCAGTATATACATTAACGACGATTTGAGACAAGTAAATGTACATTTTATATAAAACTATGTAAATGGTGCTCTGTGGCGCGGCAGGATTTTGAACAAGGTCCTGAGCCGTAGCTGGGCACCGCGGACAGACGCCGAATGACGCCGCCGGTGTGTGTACACTGATAGAGAATAATGTGTTCGAATTTTAAAGACGTGGCGCTTCTCGTCCGTTGCGACCCCCTTAAGGTGAGCGGCTGCTTATATGCTCCGCCGGTTAATTGAAAGATTAGATGGGTTCACTCCTCCCGAAATTACATTGTGAACTTCACTTAACGAAAACCAACTGTTGGTAAGCAATAGACACCTAACAAGTGACAAGCATCTTCTTTTATAAAGCTTGCAGCTGAATAATGACTGATGGCTTGCTGCAACATAAACAAACAAAGTTACGGATGAGTATCTTATCCTTTATTTTCAACAACAATCCATTTAGACTCAATGACATAGTCCAATATTCAACTCCCCTGATGAAGGTGAAAAAGAATGAAGAATGGAGAGATTCGGAAAAAAAATTACTACAGGGGAGCGGTCTTCCTGCACGGCCACTCCCTGCAGTAAGTAGCATGATGATGTTAATGAAATTTGCTTTGAGGGTTGATTGATGGAAACCAGCAAACACTGGAAGAGGAATCAGTTGAGACTGATGAGACTGGCTGCATAAATCTCAGACTTTCCCAAAACCTTGCTGAGCCTCAGTGGACAGCCTTCCTCTGATTCCATGCTGACTAGATTGTAATGCCAAGTTTGAACGAGGAATCACTAGCAGATGGTCTGTTCACAGATTTTAATGAGAATTATCCAGAAAAAGGCAAACAGAAAGAGCTGCCAACAATGGGTATCTGCAGGGCAGCAAGGCATGCAAACAGACTAGCACCAGCAGAGCATAGTAAAAAAACAGGTGAAGAATAGGAACCAATGAAACACAAAGACAAAGCATGGGGAATTAACTGAATGGGAATGGCAAGACAGGTGAAACAAGACAGACATGAGTGATTACATAAATTATGAATTGCCCACATGGTTGGGAGGCTATATGGAAAAACAGATGCATGTGACATAATAAATAACAAACATTATACTTAAACTCCCTAATGCAGTATTTCTAAACACCGGTCCTGGGGAACCACCGCTCTGCACATTTTGTTTGTTTTCCTTATCAAATAGACCAGTGGTCTGTTGCACAAAGCTAGCGACAAACTCTGAGTTTCAGAGTAGGTTTAGAGTTGACAAATCCAGATAAATCCATCCTGGTTTAGATCAGGTTCAGTGATCTCACAAAGCTCAGTATAAAGTCCTCTGTCAACTCAGGTTTGATCCAGAGTTTGCGGTTAACTCTGAAGTGCGTGCACCTGAAAGTGTGACATGTGCGGCAAACAGCCACTTCACTTCTCGCAAGGGATGGCACAATTCACTTCTCTTCTAAAGATTAAGAGATCATTTTGAAAATTATCATGAAATTAAAAGCGTTTACAAGGCAGGAATAAACATTGCTGCTGCAGCCAGCAATGCATGATGTTTATCAATGCATGATGTAAATCAAAGAAATGGGCCTAATAATTATAGTTCTCTTACGAGAGGTTCTCTCGTATTGCGTAAGTTGCTTACGCTACGGGTAAAGTAATCTTTTCTCGAGATCTGAAGCCAAAAAATTATCCTTAATTTTGTATATATTGTCAACGCAGTGCGGCAGACCATAGCAGGCTGTATAAGCGTGCTCATTGGCTGACCTGCGGCAACTGCTGCAGCCTATCGGTGAGCCCTGCGTGACGTCACGCCCGATGAGGGCGCTTCGCGTCACAGCCTGCCAGAATGGGTGTGGCTTAGGGTATATAAAGACTGGCTCAACAGGCTGAACTCTGATTTTCATCTCTTCAGCGAAGCTCTTCGCATCGTTGGATCTTGAGAAGCCGCCGCCGTTGAAGCAAGCAACCAGCAAGCATGGGAGGCGTCTGAGGAAGCCGGCCTTCTTCGCCGCCTTCAGCCATCCGTGCCTGTTGAGCTATCAGGCGACAGTATCCTTTTTCTGCTGTGTGTGTTCGCCGCTGCGACACACACTTTCTATCTAAAAGAGCGTGAGGCGTTTTTATCAAAATGCCTCGCTCTTCCTGTGGCTTGTGCCGCGCCCCGCTCAGCACCGGAGACCGCCATCTGATCTGCGCTCTCTGTCTGGGCCGTGAGCACGCAGCCATCACTCTCTCTACGGGCGGCTGCCCAGTGCGAGGAGCTTTCAATGTCAACCTGCGGGCTTGACTTGAAGCTTTTAATGAGGAAGCCGTCACTCCGCCTGTCTCTCCTGGGCCGCGCAGGAAGAAGCGCCGCTCCCAGAGGCCACCGGAGACCGATGTGGCGCTCAAGAGCTCGCCGGAACCCTTCCTTCGAGCCTCTTTCCCTCCTTCTCCGCCCCCCCTCCCGGATGCGCAGCCGCCGGCTCCCGCCTGCGCCGCCGCCGCCTCAGGGGATGAAGCGGATGAAGTGGACGAGGACGCCGACGCTGACAGCTGCTCTATCCTGGCCTCTGACAGCGAGGAATGGTCTCACCACTCTGCCTCCTCGTCAGTCCAGGAGTCCGGCCGTACTCGGGCCGGCGTGGATGCGGAACTACTGCACCTCCTCACCAAGGCTGTCGACCAACTTGGCCTCGAGTGGTCACCGCCTAAAGAGCCCGCGCCGAACAGACTCGACGGCTGCTTTCTTCATAGCCGCCACCAAGCACCCGCATCCAGGACTGCACCCCTCCTGCCGGAGCTCCACGCTGAGCTTTCTAAATCGTGGAATGCACCATTCTCCGCGAGAGTGCACTCTCATGTCTCCTCGGCGCTCTCACAGGTTGACGGCGCCGCCGAGAAGGGGTATAATTCCATCCCCCCTGTGGAAGAAGCGGTTGCAGCGCATCTTTGCCCGCCTTCTGGATGGTGCTCAAAGGTTGCCCTCCCGTCCAAAGCCTGCAGGACTAAATCAGCCCTTGTCGGCCACGCCTTCGCCGCCGCCGGACAGGCCACCTCAGCTTTGCACTCCATGGCAGTCCTACAGATCCTTCAAGCCGATCTCCTCCATGAGCTGGATGAGAAAGGCCCGGATCCTGCCTCCATCACGGATTTGCGCAGCGCGACGGATCCGCTGCCCAGGCTCTTGGAAGGTGCATGTCCTCGCTGACCGTCACATAGAGGCACCCCTGGTTGACGCTCGCCGACATGAGGGAGTCCGAGCGGGCTTTTTTCCTCAACGCCCCGCTCTCGCAGAGGAGACATCCCTGCTGCGGCAGTGGAGAATATAGCCAG
Source organism: Leuciscus waleckii (assembly GCA_900092035.1). NCBI lineage: Eukaryota > Metazoa > Chordata > Actinopteri > Cypriniformes > Leuciscidae > Leuciscus > Leuciscus waleckii. The sequence goes on along the minus strand of FLSR01001602.1, from coordinate 11,235 downwards.
AGTAACAGAGCTCCTGCAGGAGCAGAGGAGACATCCCTGCTGCGGCAGTGGAGAATATAGCCAGAGTAACAGAGCTCCTGCAGGAGCAGAGGAGACATCCCTGCTGCGGCAGTGGAGAATATAGCCAGAGTAACAGAGCTCCTGCAGGAGCAGAGGAGACATCCCTGCTGCGGCAGTGGAGAATATAGCCAGAGTAACAGAGCTCCTGCAGGAGCAGAGGAGACATCCCTGCTGCGGCAGTGGAGAATATAGCCAGAGTAACAGAGCTCCTGCAGGAGCAGAGGAGACATCCCTGCTGCGGCAGTGGAGAATATAGCCAGAGTAACAGAGCTCCTGCAGGAGCAGAGGAGACATCCCTGCTGCGGCAGTGGAGAATATAGCCAGAGTAACAGAGCTCCTGCAGGAGCAGAGGAGACATCCCTGCTGCGGCAGTGGAGAATATAGCCAGAGTAACAGAGCTCCTGCAGGAGCAGAGGAGACATCCCTGCTGCGGCAGTGGAGAATATAGCCAGAGTAACAGAGCTCCTGCAGGAGCAGAGGAGACATCCCTGCTGCGGCAGTGGAGAATATAGCCAGAGTAACAGAGCTCCTGCAGGAGCAGAGGAGACATCCCTGCTGCGGCAGTGGAGAATATAGCCAGAGTAACAGAGCTCCTGCAGGAGCAGAGGAGACATCCCTGCTGCGGCAGTGGAGAATATAGCCAGAGTAACAGAGCTCCTGCAGGAGCAGAGGAGACATCCCTGCTGCGGCAGTGGAGAATATAGCCAGAGTAACAGAGCTCCTGCAGGAGCAGAGGAGACATCCCTGCTGCGGCAGTGGAGAATATAGCCAGAGTAACAGAGCTCCTGCAGGAGCAGAGGAGACATCCCTGCTGCGGCAGTGGAGAATATAGCCAGAGTAACAGAGCTCCTGCAGGAGCAGAGGAGACATCCCTGCTGCGGCAGTGGAGAATATAGCCAGAGTAACAGAGCTCCTGCAGGAGCAGAGGAGACATCCCTGCTGCGGCAGTGGAGAATATAGCCAGAGTAACAGAGCTCCTGCAGGAGCAGAGGAGACATCCCTGCTGCGGCAGTGGAGAATATAGCCAGAGTAACAGAGCTCCTGCAGGAGCAGAGGAGACATCCCTGCTGCGGCAGTGGAGAATATAGCCAGAGTAACAGAGCTCCTGCAGGAGCAGAGGAGACATCCCTGCTGCGGCAGTGGAGAATATAGCCAGAGTAACAGAGCTCCTGCAGGAGCAGAGGAGACATCCCTGCTGCGGCAGTGGAGAATATAGCCAGAGTAACAGAGCTCCTGCAGGAGCAGAGGAGACATCCCTGCTGCGGCAGTGGAGAATATAGCCAGAGTAACAGAGCTCCTGCAGGAGCAGAGGAGACATCCCTGCTGCGGCAGTGGAGAATATAGCCAGAGTAACAGAGCTCCTGCAGGAGCAGAGGAGACATCCCTGCTGCGGCAGTGGAGAATATAGCCAGAGTAACAGAGCTCCTGCAGGAGCAGAGGAGACATCCCTGCTGCGGCAGTGGAGAATATAGCCAGAGTAACAGAGCTCCTGCAGGAGCAGAGGAGACATCCCTGCTGCGGCAGTGGAGAATATAGCCAGAGTAACAGAGCTCCTGCAGGAGCAGAGGAGACATCCCTGCTGCGGCAGTGGAGAATATAGCCAGAGTAACAGAGCTCCTGCAGGAGCAGAGGAGACATCCCTGCTGCGGCAGTGGAGAATATAGCCAGAGTAACAGAGCTCCTGCAGGAGCAGAGGAGACATCCCTGCTGCGGCAGTGGAGAATATAGCCAGAGTAACAGAGCTCCTGCAGGAGCAGAGGAGACATCCCTGCTGCGGCAGTGGAGAATATAGCCAGAGTAACAGAGCTCCTGCAGGAGCAGAGGAGACATCCCTGCTGCGGCAGTGGAGAATATAGCCAGAGTAACAGAGCTCCTGCAGGAGCAGAGGAGACATCCCTGCTGCGGCAGTGGAGAATATAGCCAGAGTAACAGAGCTCCTGCAGGAGCAGAGGAGACATCCCTGCTGCGGCAGTGGAGAATATAGCCAGAGTAACAGAGCTCCTGCAGGAGCAGAGGAGACATCCCTGCTGCGGCAGTGGAGAATATAGCCAGAGTAACAGAGCTCCTGCAGGAGCAGAGGAGACATCCCTGCTGCGGCAGTGGAGAATATAGCCAGAGTAACAGAGCTCCTGCAGGAGCAGAGGAGACATCCCTGCTGCGGCAGTGGAGAATATAGCCAGAGTAACAGAGCTCCTGCAGGAGCAGAGGAGACATCCCTGCTGCGGCAGTGGAGAATATAGCCAGAGTAACAGAGCTCCTGCAGGAGCAGAGGAGACATCCCTGCTGCGGCAGTGGAGAATATAGCCAGAGTAACAGAGCTCCTGCAGGAGCAGAGGAGACATCCCTGCTGCGGCAGTGGAGAATATAGCCAGAGTAACAGAGCTCCTGCAGGAGCAGAGGAGACATCCCTGCTGCGGCAGTGGAGAATATAGCCAGAGTAACAGAGCTCCTGCAGGAGCAGAGGAGACATCCCTGCTGCGGCAGTGGAGAATATAGCCAGAGTAACAGAGCTCCTGCAGGAGCAGAGGAGACATCCCTGCTGCGGCAGTGGAGAATATAGCCAGAGTAACAGAGCTCCTGCAGGAGCAGAGGAGACATCCCTGCTGCGGCAGTGGAGAATATAGCCAGAGTAACAGAGCTCCTGCAGGAGCAGAGGAGACATCCCTGCTGCGGCAGTGGAGAATATAGCCAGAGTAACAGAGCTCCTGCAGGAGCAGAGGAGACATCCCTGCTGCGGCAGTGGAGAATATAGCCAGAGTAACAGAGCTCCTGCAGGAGCAGAGGAGACATCCCTGCTGCGGCAGTGGAGAATATAGCCAGAGTAACAGAGCTCCTGCAGGAGCAGAGGAGACATCCCTGCTGCGGCAGTGGAGAATATAGCCAGAGTAACAGAGCTCCTGCAGGAGCAGAGGAGACATCCCTGCTGCGGCAGTGGAGAATATAGCCAGAGTAACAGAGCTCCTGCAGGAGCAGAGGAGACATCCCTGCTGCGGCAGTGGAGAATATAGCCAGAGTAACAGAGCTCCTGCAGGAGCAGAGGAGACATCCCTGCTGCGGCAGTGGAGAATATAGCCAGAGTAACAGAGCTCCTGCAGGAGCAGAGGAGACATCCCTGCTGCGGCAGTGGAGAATATAGCCAGAGTAACAGAGCTCCTGCAGGAGCAGAGGAGACATCCCTGCTGCGGCAGTGGAGAATATAGCCAGAGTAACAGAGCTCCTGCAGGAGCAGAGGAGACATCCCTGCTGCGGCAGTGGAGAATATAGCCAGAGTAACAGAGCTCCTGCAGGAGCAGAGGAGACATCCCTGCTGCGGCAGTGGAGAATATAGCCAGAGTAACAGAGCTCCTGCAGGAGCAGAGGAGACATCCCTGCTGCGGCAGTGGAGAATATAGCCAGAGTAACAGAGCTCCTGCAGGAGCAGAGGAGACATCCCTGCTGCGGCAGTGGAGAATATAGCCAGAGTAACAGAGCTCCTGCAGGAGCAGAGGAGACATCCCTGCTGCGGCAGTGGAGAATATAGCCAGAGTAACAGAGCTCCTGCAGGAGCAGAGGAGACATCCCTGCTGCGGCAGTGGAGAATATAGCCAGAGTAACAGAGCTCCTGCAGGAGCAGAGGAGACATCCCTGCTGCGGCAGTGGAGAATATAGCCAGAGTAACAGAGCTCCTGCAGGAGCAGAGGAGACATCCCTGCTGCGGCAGTGGAGAATATAGCCAGAGTAACAGAGCTCCTGCAGGAGCAGAGGAGACATCCCTGCTGCGGCAGTGGAGAATATAGCCAGAGTAACAGAGCTCCTGCAGGAGCAGAGGAGACATCCCTGCTGCGGCAGTGGAGAATATAGCCAGAGTAACAGAGCTCCTGCAGGAGCAGAGGAGACATCCCTGCTGCGGCAGTGGAGAATATAGCCAGAGTAACAGAGCTCCTGCAGGAGCAGAGGAGACATCCCTGCTGCGGCAGTGGAGAATATAGCCAGAGTAACAGAGCTCCTGCAGGAGCAGAGGAGACATCCCTGCTGCGGCAGTGGAGAATATAGCCAGAGTAACAGAGCTCCTGCAGGAGCAGAGGAGACATCCCTGCTGCGGCAGTGGAGAATATAGCCAGAGTAACAGAGCTCCTGCAGGAGCAGAGGAGACATCCCTGCTGCGGCAGTGGAGAATATAGCCAGAGTAACAGAGCTCCTGCAGGAGCAGAGGAGACATCCCTGCTGCGGCAGTGGAGAATATAGCCAGAGTAACAGAGCTCCTGCAGGAGCAGAGGAGACATCCCTGCTGCGGCAGTGGAGAATATAGCCAGAGTAACAGAGCTCCTGCAGGAGCAGAGGAGACATCCCTGCTGCGGCAGTGGAGAATATAGCCAGAGTAACAGAGCTCCTGCAGGAGCAGAGGAGACATCCCTGCTGCGGCAGTGGAGAATATAGCCAGAGTAACAGAGCTCCTGCAGGAGCAGAGGAGACATCCCTGCTGCGGCAGTGGAGAATATAGCCAGAGTAACAGAGCTCCTGCAGGAGCAGAGGAGACATCCCTGCTGCGGCAGTGGAGAATATAGCCAGAGTAACAGAGCTCCTGCAGGAGCAGAGGAGACATCCCTGCTGCGGCAGTGGAGAATATAGCCAGAGTAACAGAGCTCCTGCAGGAGCAGAGGAGACATCCCTGCTGCGGCAGTGGAGAATATAGCCAGAGTAACAGAGCTCCTGCAGGAGCAGAGGAGACATCCCTGCTGCGGCAGTGGAGAATATAGCCAGAGTAACAGAGCTCCTGCAGGAGCAGAGGAGACATCCCTGCTGCGGCAGTGGAGAATATAGCCAGAGTAACAGAGCTCCTGCAGGAGCAGAGGAGACATCCCTGCTGCGGCAGTGGAGAATATAGCCAGAGTAACAGAGCTCCTGCAGGAGCAGAGGAGACATCCCTGCTGCGGCAGTGGAGAATATAGCCAGAGTAACAGAGCTCCTGCAGGAGCAGAGGAGACATCCCTGCTGCGGCAGTGGAGAATATAGCCAGAGTAACAGAGCTCCTGCAGGAGCAGAGGAGACATCCCTGCTGCGGCAGTGGAGAATATAGCCAGAGTAACAGAGCTCCTGCAGGAGCAGAGGAGACATCCCTGCTGCGGCAGTGGAGAATATAGCCAGAGTAACAGAGCTCCTGCAGGAGCAGAGGAGACATCCCTGCTGCGGCAGTGGAGAATATAGCCAGAGTAACAGAGCTCCTGCAGGAGCAGAGGAGACATCCCTGCTGCGGCAGTGGAGAATATAGCCAGAGTAACAGAGCTCCTGCAGGAGCAGAGGAGACATCCCTGCTGCGGCAGTGGAGAATATAGCCAGAGTAACAGAGCTCCTGCAGGAGCAGAGGAGACATCCCTGCTGCGGCAGTGGAGAATATAGCCAGAGTAACAGAGCTCCTGCAGGAGCAGAGGAGACATCCCTGCTGCGGCAGTGGAGAATATAGCCAGAGTAACAGAGCTCCTGCAGGAGCAGAGGAGACATCCCTGCTGCGGCAGTGGAGAATATAGCCAGAGTAACAGAGCTCCTGCAGGAGCAGAGGAGACATCCCTGCTGCGGCAGTGGAGAATATAGCCAGAGTAACAGAGCTCCTGCAGGAGCAGAGGAGACATCCCTGCTGCGGCAGTGGAGAATATAGCCAGAGTAACAGAGCTCCTGCAGGAGCAGAGGAGACATCCCTGCTGCGGCAGTGGAGAATATAGCCAGAGTAACAGAGCTCCTGCAGGAGCAGAGGAGACATCCCTGCTGCGGCAGTGGAGAATATAGCCAGAGTAACAGAGCTCCTGCAGGAGCAGAGGAGACATCCCTGCTGCGGCAGTGGAGAATATAGCCAGAGTAACAGAGCTCCTGCAGGAGCAGAGGAGACATCCCTGCTGCGGCAGTGGAGAATATAGCCAGAGTAACAGAGCTCCTGCAGGAGCAGAGGAGACATCCCTGCTGCGGCAGTGGAGAATATAGCCAGAGTAACAGAGCTCCTGCAGGAGCAGAGGAGACATCCCTGCTGCGGCAGTGGAGAATATAGCCAGAGTAACAGAGCTCCTGCAGGAGCAGAGGAGACATCCCTGCTGCGGCAGTGGAGAATATAGCCAGAGTAACAGAGCTCCTGCAGGAGCAGAGGAGACATCCCTGCTGCGGCAGTGGAGAATATAGCCAGAGTAACAGAGCTCCTGCAGGAGCAGAGGAGACATCCCTGCTGCGGCAGTGGAGAATATAGCCAGAGTAACAGAGCTCCTGCAGGAGCAGAGGAGACATCCCTGCTGCGGCAGTGGAGAATATAGCCAGAGTAACAGAGCTCCTGCAGGAGCAGAGGAGACATCCCTGCTGCGGCAGTGGAGAATATAGCCAGAGTAACAGAGCTCCTGCAGGAGCAGAGGAGACATCCCTGCTGCGGCAGTGGAGAATATAGCCAGAGTAACAGAGCTCCTGCAGGAGCAGAGGAGACATCCCTGCTGCGGCAGTGGAGAATATAGCCAGAGTAACAGAGCTCCTGCAGGAGCAGAGGAGACATCCCTGCTGCGGCAGTGGAGAATATAGCCAGAGTAACAGAGCTCCTGCAGGAGCAGAGGAGACATCCCTGCTGCGGCAGTGGAGAATATAGCCAGAGTAACAGAGCTCCTGCAGGAGCAGAGGAGACATCCCTGCTGCGGCAGTGGAGAATATAGCCAGAGTAACAGAGCTCCTGCAGGAGCAGAGGAGACATCCCTGCTGCGGCAGTGGAGAATATAGCCAGAGTAACAGAGCTCCTGCAGGAGCAGAGGAGACATCCCTGCTGCGGCAGTGGAGAATATAGCCAGAGTAACAGAGCTCCTGCAGGAGCAGAGGAGACATCCCTGCTGCGGCAGTGGAGAATATAGCCAGAGTAACAGAGCTCCTGCAGGAGCAGAGGAGACATCCCTGCTGCGGCAGTGGAGAATATAGCCAGAGTAACAGAGCTCCTGCAGGAGCAGAGGAGACATCCCTGCTGCGGCAGTGGAGAATATAGCCAGAGTAACAGAGCTCCTGCAGGAGCAGAGGAGACATCCCTGCTGCGGCAGTGGAGAATATAGCCAGAGTAACAGAGCTCCTGCAGGAGCAGAGGAGACATCCCTGCTGCGGCAGTGGAGAATATAGCCAGAGTAACAGAGCTCCTGCAGGAGCAGAGGAGACATCCCTGCTGCGGCAGTGGAGAATATAGCCAGAGTAACAGAGCTCCTGCAGGAGCAGAGGAGACATCCCTGCTGCGGCAGTGGAGAATATAGCCAGAGTAACAGAGCTCCTGCAGGAGCAGAGGAGACATCCCTGCTGCGGCAGTGGAGAATATAGCCAGAGTAACAGAGCTCCTGCAGGAGCAGAGGAGACATCCCTGCTGCGGCAGTGGAGAATATAGCCAGAGTAACAGAGCTCCTGCAGGAGCAGAGGAGACATCCCTGCTGCGGCAGTGGAGAATATAGCCAGAGTAACAGAGCTCCTGCAGGAGCAGAGGAGACATCCCTGCTGCGGCAGTGGAGAATATAGCCAGAGTAACAGAGCTCCTGCAGGAGCAGAGGAGACATCCCTGCTGCGGCAGTGGAGAATATAGCCAGAGTAACAGAGCTCCTGCAGGAGCAGAGGAGACATCCCTGCTGCGGCAGTGGAGAATATAGCCAGAGTAACAGAGCTCCTGCAGGAGCAGAGGAGACATCCCTGCTGCGGCAGTGGAGAATATAGCCAGAGTAACAGAGCTCCTGCAGGAGCAGAGGAGACATCCCTGCTGCGGCAGTGGAGAATATAGCCAGAGTAACAGAGCTCCTGCAGGAGCAGAGGAGACATCCCTGCTGCGGCAGTGGAGAATATAGCCAGAGTAACAGAGCTCCTGCAGGAGCAGAGGAGACATCCCTGCTGCGGCAGTGGAGAATATAGCCAGAGTAAAAGAGCTCCTGAGGGAGCAGAGGAGACATCACTGCTGCAGCAGTGGAGAAAATTAGACAGAGAAACAGAGCTCCTGCGGGAGTAGAGGATACATCACTGCTGCGGCAGTGGAGAAAATGGCCAGAAAAACAGAGCTCCTGGAGAAATTGAGCTCCTGTGGGAGCGACACTGCTTGGGCAATGAAGGAAATTTTACTACAGAGACGGAGCCTCACGCTAGGTGCTGCTGAAGGAGCTGTAGGCCACTGGTAGGGAAAAAGGTTAGAGGCAGCGGGAGAAAAGAGGGGCATTAGTGGAGGCATCCTAACACTATAGGGTCTGCAGGCCACGGACAATGGGGAGAGTTAGAGATGGCGGGATGAAATGGCTTAGCTTGCCCAATTAGCTGAGGCAACCTCACACTACAGGGAAGGCATTCGTTGAGAGGAGCGGGCATTGTTGTATGGGATGTGGCGCCTGGAAAAGCCACGGTGTGTGGCTAAGAGAAGGGAGGAGGAGAGTGGGGCCTGGAGGGGCCGATGCTTGTCTTCTTGCACGTAAATCAAAGACGCGAAGAAGAATAGGTGAGAGATGAAATCCTTGCAGGATTATGCGCATCTGAAGTTTAAGTGGGTGAGTAAAGATAGCAGTTTGCCTTTAGAACAGTTTAGACTGTCTGGGAAGACGAGATCAGAAATATCCTATCGATTTTCCTTGTGCAGTGAGGCCTGGAAATCAACTCTATCCAAGTTAATGCCCAGAATTCAATGTACAAGGCTGAACCCATGGTTTTAACCTGTGCAATTGGGATCCCAAGCGCAGCAGAAACTGTGCGGGGCTGAGAGATTGTTTATTAAACGTTTGAAAATGTTCTTATTTTCATCTGAGAAAATCAATAATATCAGAAAGGTGATCAGCACATCCTTGAGTTGGGCTGGGGTCAGACAGATCAGACCACCTGAGAAAGTAGTTACTATGTCTGATTTCAAAGAAACTGTTGGCAAAATTTTGGAAGAAACCGTACAGCACCTTAAAACATCAACATACGCCCTTGGCACTTCCCACATCTTTTTTCAAAAGTGTGCTAAACAGTTTAGAAGCAGATCTTCTAGAAGTGGTAAATGCCTCACTTCTCTCTGGGAGTTTTCCAAACTCCCTGAAAACTGCAGCTGTCAAGCCCCTCCTGAAAAAGAACAATCTGGATAAGACCATATTAAGCAACTATAGACCAATCTCAAATCTTCCTTCTGCAATAGATTGAAAGAATGAGAGGCTTTGTTTCCAGACAAGACTTAGTGAAACTGGTGCATGCTTTCATCACGAGCAGGGTGGATTATTGTAATGGACTCCTCACTGGCCTTCCCAAAAAGACGATAAGACAGTTGCAGCTCATACAGAACGCTGCCGCCAGGATTCTGAGCAGAACTAGAAAATATGAACATATCACACCAGTCTTCAGGTCTTTACACTGGCTCCCAGTTAGATTTAGGATTGATTTTAAAGTATTATTACTGGTATATAAATCATTCAATGGCCTAGGACCTCAATACATTGCAGATTTGCTCACTGAATATAAACCCAACAGATCACTCAGATCATTAGGATCATATCAGCTAGAAATACCAAGGGTTCACATGAACCCTAAGTTGGGACTACAACTTTTTAGAACCTGCGTATATTCACCTCTGACACATCAGTTTGATACTGTAATCTTTGTTTGATGTTGGATGATCATCAAACAGCAAAGTACAGTCTGATTTAGATGATTGTTTGTGACTTATCTGTTGCTGATTTGAGTGGCACACGCGTATTCATTTTAGTGAAGTTCCAAAGAGACCACTTATGGTAAAAGACAAAGCTTTGCATAAATTTGTGCTCCTTGAATTTATTTTTCTGAATCAGAAAAACATCTATGCTATAACTATAAGTTTCTAAGCGATTTTTGTAGATAAATTGCAGGACAGCGTTAACGATAGGTTCTTAATGATTCTGTGTGCAGTCTGCACGTAATGTGCAACCTACTGTTTACGTGTGAGTTTATGCCACAAGGAAGCATTGCGTCAATGACGCCAAATCATTTGTACAGAAACGATTTAAAACGCGTATTCCCAGATCAAAATGAGTATCCAGATGGCATAACTGGCTCGTGATTCAATAACTGAAGCGATGCGAAGTTCAACCAGAGACGGAAAATGAGAAGAGCACTAACGGAGTTGACCCCGCAACTTGAGAGAGTGGACTGGCCGGGACTGAATCTGCGGCGTGGCTTACTTAGGGCTTGCTGCGGCGGCCTGATGCTGGAGGAAGGCCTGTTCCTTCGCGTGAAGAGGGTGGCATTGCCTTATTGTCCACTTCTCTATGGCAGGAATTATTAAATGGTCCGGTTTAGAGAAATACACAGAAGGAGATTGCGTTGTTTTGACTGACGCCCGCGAGATTAGGGATGGCTGATGCGAAACTGACGTTCCGAAGCTTTTCGCGATCCCGAAGCGCAGATGTTTCGAAACACTGATCCGAAGTGTGATTCAAAACACCCATGTCACGTGACTACAGCTAAATGAAGCTTCGGAGTGTTTCACAAGTGTTTCGACAGGGGGCATGGTCCGCCAAATCAGTGTTTGATTGAGAGGGTCGGGAACAGACCACACAATCGCACATCTGTATAAAAGTGAAGTCAGCGCATCTTGACCTCATGGGTTTTTGTGAGAGGAGTTTGATTTCGAGATAGCCGATTTTTGGTGATATAGTGACATTTATAGTGCGATTTGTTTAGTTATATTTAGGCTTACATTTAAATTTACACATTGACTGATAGGCTAGAGACAAACAGAGTATACATATAGTGACACATTAATAGATGCATAGATATAAATATATATAGACAGATAGATTAATCGATAGATACATATACATAGATAGATTAATAGATAGATACATAGTTAGATTAAGAGATAGATAGATAAATAAAAATGGAGGCTCCACAGAAGAGATGCCATACATCTGTGGTGTGGGAGCATTTCCATTTAGAAACCCCAGATAAAGTGAGATGTATGTATTGTGATCGGCAGCTAGCCTACTGCAACAATACATCATCCATGATGCGCCATTTGAGGAGCACTCATCCTGCCATTTTGCAGGGTGCAGAGGATGGTAGCATTCCCTCTGTACCTAGGCCTGCTACTTACACTGCTGGGCCATCTAAGCAAGGTATGCATTGTTTGAAATATTATTATTTGTATGTCCTTCTAAAAATATCTTTGCATGCCAGCAACAAGTGTCCCTTGTGAAAGGATTTTTTCAAAGGCTGGAGAAATTA
>FLSR01001601.1:1798-15229 GCA_900092035.1 Leuciscus waleckii | reverse complement strand
TGTGTGTGTGTGTGTGTGTGTGTGTTAAAGAGCTGACCTTCACAGTTGTACATGTGTGTGTGTGTGTGTGTGTTAAAGAGCTGACCTTGACGCTGATGACGGTGTTCAGGACTTTAGTCTGCGTGGCTTCGGTCAGGGGGTTTCTCCGGTGTAACTCCTGCGGAGGAACTCGATAGAAACAGGGATGCCGGCTGGTCATTCTCAGCTTCTCTCCGTCGGTCGGTGTCTTTAACACTGTAGACCGGTCCTCTTCAGCTCACTTTACCAGCTGATAAACTCTTACTTTAGTAAGACTCTTACTTGTTCTTCATTTCTTCCACACATGTCATCGCTGAGCAACTGTGCAACAGGTCTCGGTCTCATCTATTATTCAATTCATTTTCTTTTCCTTTTTATCTCTATGGCTTCCTTCCCTCTCAGACGTGATCCGGCTCTGTAAACGCTGTCAGGCGGACCGCATCAATAATTCATCTCGGGTTCGGGTTTGTAGAATATGTTGACATGTACTTGCCGAGTTAGTATGTCTAAAGTGTCCTTAGTTACGCAACTGTGACCTAATAATAATAATAATGTTCAATGCCTCAACCTCACGCTTTTAGACTTTCTCAGTGTGTGTAAACCTACCTCGGGTTCAGAGTATTTATTTGTTCCCACATTAATATCACACATGTCTAGTACAATTATGTGGTTTTGTTTTATTAATACAGTGTTTACATTTTTGTAGATTTCCCCCAAAAGAATGGAAGTGAAATGTGACAACATGCCCCATATAACATAACCATATGACAGATTAAAATAATATCTGATCTAATAAAAAAATATACAAGACAAACTAAAATATTTTCTCAATAAAATACAATTATTAACTTTTTCATATAAAATAATGGCATTTTTTTATCATTAAAAATAAACACATTTTTGTGTTTGACAACAAACACACCGGAAAACACATCTATACAGCATAATTCAAAACATAATAATAATTATTATTAATAACCTTTTTTCATGGTTTCTCAAAGAATAGAATAGAATAGAATAGTTCTAATAGAGGCTCATTGTAACGCAGTGTGACAACATGCCCCGCCTGTACAACTGGGGTTTAAACCCGGCGAGTGTGTTCTGCTGGTTAGATCAGCATTAAAGAACTATCTCAACTGTTCAATAACTGATAGAAGATTAAAATAATATCAGTTTTTTGTTTGTTTTAAATAAACAGAAAAAAAAGCACAACAGATTAAACATTTACTTCAGTAAGAAATGTACTTCTGCTATGGTTAAATAAATGTTCAGGTTAAATAAATAAAACTGGCCAATGCATGTTAAAAACAACAAGCAAGCCTTAAGACACTAATGCAAGAATTATTAAATATTGATGGAAAGCACCTTTTACTTTCTTTTTGTTGCAGAAAAATATGATCATTACCAATTCCCTTTTTTGGTAAAATGATGTATCTTGCAATAGTTACACACTATTCTACTGTTTCTACTTATTCATAATAATAAAACAATAACAATAATAATATATATCCCATTTTAAACAGCAATGAACCTTTATAATGTGTAAATATTATTGCAGTAATAGTAAAGATGTTATCTGATTCAAGAAAGGAGCTATAATAATAATACTAGTTATTATTATTAATTGGCTATGGCTGTGAAATGATATAAATACTCCTGGTGAAACAGTAAGTCTCAGACTCCAGACGGGATATCTCCAGTCGGTCTTTAAGGCCTTCATTAGACAGAAGTAACTCAGACTCGGTTTAATCTTCAGAGTTTGAACACCATGTTTCACTGCCACGTTTAAATGACTTAATATCTTATCATGTCACAATCTTACAATATAACAAATGTGCAAAAACATACATCCAGTCGTGTCTTATAATTAATGTTTCTCTGTGTTCTTCTGAGTGAAACGTGTTGCTGAGCTCCAGAAACCGCAGAGCTATATTAGACTAAACTGCCTGAAACTGGAAGTGTGTAAATGCCTGAAGTTCAGAGGAGCGTCTGATGCGGTCCCACAGGGTATGGGGTCTGAGCGGTCCCACAGGTGTATCGGGTCTGATGTGGTCCCACAGGTGCACCAGTTCCTCGTGAGCGACACTTTCACTCGCCTCGCACTTCACACTTCTCTTCCACAGGTGTTTAGATCTTAATAGTCTTTCATATTTATGTCTTAAAGTGAATGAAAATGCAAATTGAAGAGTCAATGGCGCCTATGAGTGAACAACCTCCCTACATACTAGACTCAATCTGCAGAAAACAACATATTAATAAATAGCTTAATCTCCGTCATAAGTTTCTGTATACTTGTGTATTATGTTTGAAATCTTGGTACGATTTTTTAAGTTGTTGACCTTAACTGTATTGAATACAAATTATGAAAAATATATTTTTAAATCTCTATAAACAGGATTGCAACTAGTTTTTTTTTTTAAATGTTTGTTTTATTTGTGTTTTCCTGAAGCTCAAACAGTAGAGCATGACGCTCACTACATCAACATCATCCGTTCGATTCCCAGAGAAATGAACACTTCTGAACTGATGAACATTTCCCGTCACAAGGCAGTGGAGAAACAGACATAAAAAACAAAACTTTTGTTATTGTTATTTGAGTCCAGCTGTGGTTAACCATGACATTGCAGGTCAAATTGACCCACGAACATCCAAATCGTCAGAAATTTTGTACACACAAAAGAGTCAAAACTTTACAGGCATGACCATATGACCATAAATGAGAAAGTTACCAAATTTAAATATATATATGCGATGGTTAACCAGTATTTTTAACCAGTCAAACTGATCCTCAACATAATAAAAAGGGCTTTCAGCTGTTTCTATTTTCTGATGGAAGGAGTTTAGATTCATGTTTTTCTGACATTTTAGATTATTTTCAATGCTATATCTGTGATGTGAAGCTCTTTTTTAAACATTTTTAAAATTGAAAATATATTTAGTTTCAACCTTCATATACCAAAATATACTTCAAAATGCATTTCAAACTCTTAGATTAGCCTACATTTAGACTGAACACAAATGTGGATAGATAGCATACTAGAATCAAAACTACATTTTGTATTCACCATTTAAAGTCCCCCTGTGGAGAAAATCCAGCTTTTAATGTTTATTTGTGTCTATGTGGTGTTTTTAATGTGCTTTAAGACAAACCATGTGTAAGTTCATAAGTCGACAGCATTGCTGAGTATTTCCTCCTTAAAACTGCAGTGAACCAAAGACAGTCTCAAACACACGCTTTGAAATCGCTGGTGTTTCTGACGTCACAAACTACCTTGTAACCAATCAGATCAACGTGTGATCGTCAACCAGTGGATCTCTGAGCTGAGTGAGTGAGTGGAGGCGGGGGGTCATTTGCATATTCATAGAACCGCGTATACCAAATGAGGCAAGGGTGTCAAGTTACATTCAAGCTATTTTAAGGTACGCTGATTAATTTTTCCAAGGAAAAAAATTTAAAATGTAATTTGTATGAGTTTTAAGGGATAAAGTTATTGACTACAGGGGGACTTTAAAATGTTACATTCTGATCAGCCACAATCCCCGACCAAAAATCAACTAAACAACGGGACTACCTAAAACATATTCTCAATACACTTTAGCATTTTTAGAAGAAGCCCTCCGTGACTTTTTTGTTGTAGGCTTTGACATTGTCAGAAACAAGAGCGACACGCAAGTCATTCCAGAAGAGCGGCTGCACTCGTGGGTTCTTGGGCCACGACAGGACTGACTTCTTACAGAGCCGTTTCCTCATCTGAAGGTATTTGAACTTGGGGAAGGCAACGTCCAGCAGAACAAGAACGGCAACATCCACTTTCTCATCTAGAAGCCGCTGCTGAACCAGAAGAAAGGCTTGTCGGACAATCCCACTAGCGTGAGTGTAGCCACTGGGACTGGTCAATACAAACACCGTCTTTCTGCTGCTGTAAACCGCCTGGTGGAGATTCTCTATGCAAGATACTCCAGGCAACCAGTCACGCTCCTCTAGGCAGAGCCGAAAGCGCCATCTCCCCCTGTTCTCCAATCTCGCAATCATCTCCTTGTAGATCCAATCCTGATAGCCTTTTACTCGTATCAAAGACCACAAACGCATCGTACTGGCTATCGGTCGTGTTCCCGTTGGCTGGAGTGTGTCCCTTGTGTGCAGTCCATAAAATCTGGATGCAATACCACAGATCCCAACCGTAGAGATGCTTTAACAGGGGAATGCTGGTCGCGGCCAATGTCAACAATAAAGTACAGAGTAAAGCGAATCCCCCATATATCTCCTGGCACGAGCGAAGGTCAACCGAGAGGACGTTCACGCCGGCCAACGACTCTGGGTAAGCACAGTGAACCCGTGTGGTGAGGTGTGGGATATCCAGTTCAGTTTCTCTGAGAAATTTGGCAAAGCCGGAGATAATGCAACTACAAATAAAAGGATTGGCATGCAGGACAAGTTTGCAAGAGGACACATTATTATTCCCCCCAGCAGGACAGAAGGTATCACCTTTATGAAACGACAAGGGAAGAGCATATGCGTCAAGGATCTTCAGCTGGTTGTGGTTGAGCATTAGGTGTTTAAGGTGCACTGCCTGACTAAGGAAAACCCTTGGGATTGCAACTAGCCGATTGTGGCTTAAGTCCAGGCTTACGAGACGGAGCTCAAAATGGATGTTAGGTAAGAATGAAAGCATGTTTGAGCTGAGGTTCAGGAAACAGAGCTGTTTGAGAACCGAGATGTTTCCCCAGGGAAAGTAAGTCAGCATGTTGGAGTCGACTCTGAGCACCTGGAGGCTCGACGGCAAGTTCACCATCACCTCCGGGGGGAATGATTTAAGATGGTTTTCAGAAATGTCTAAGTGCGTAAGGTTAGTGAGACCTTGGAAGAAATGCACGTATTGGTTACGCCTCGAGTCCCACATTATGTCCAAACGATTTCCCGAGAACACAAAATACTTCAGGGAAGTACTATTGAGAACGTTAGAGATTCGTAAACCTATGTGATTGTTCGCTAGACTCAGCACTTTAAGAGACGACAAGTGTGAAAGGAACGTGAAGCGATGTCCCATTCCCTTCATGACAAAGTGGAATTCGTGTTGCTGAGTCAAGAGCTTTCAGTGTCCCACTAACCTCTCGAAATGCCTTTTCAGAGTACAGGTCGATGCGGTTGTGCGCCATATTAAGGAAAGCTAGTTTGCTTAGACCTGAGAACTGCCGGCCGTTTAAAGATTGGCTGATGTAGTTGTAGGATAGATCTATGCATACCACATTTTCCATGCCGCTAAAAGTGCTTGCATTCAGCCATGGGATGTTGTTTTGAGACAGGTCAAAAGACAGGCTTTTGGAGCAGATTTGCTTCTTGAAATGCCACATGGAGTAGTAAAAAGGACAGGGACCTCCATCAGAGCCCTGCTTAGAGTTCAGCTCTGGGACGTCTTGGATTTGCAAGTTGTAATGTTCACGGTCGTGCCGTTTATCAAGGGTTTGGAAAGTCGATGTGGCTTCAGAATTGCAGGTTGAGTAGCATGGACTGAAAGCAATCATGTTTTGGGAAAGGCCCACCCTTCTTAACGCACTCATCTTGCTAATCGAATCAATGCTAATGGAGCATATGAAGTTCATGCGCAGCTCCAGGGACTCGAGTCTTGGGAGTTTGATCAGATGTGCGAGGCTGTGGTCCGACAGTTCTTTGAAGAATAATCCACTCAGGTACAACTCTCTTAGAGCCGTCATCTTCTCTATGGCCGGTGACAAAATCAACTCAGAGAAGGTGTTCAGAGGTTCATAGTTGTAAAGCAGACTGAGCGACACAACATGCTGGAGCTCTTCATAAAAGGTGCCATTTTGTATGGCATAGGCTAGGAAGTTGTCCGACAGATCCAGATCTCGGAGATGGCGTAGCTGCATGAAAAGATGCCGGGGAAGTGTGCGAAGAGAGTTTCCTCGCAGACTTAGACTGATCAGAGAGCCGTTCTGATGTAGAAAAGCATCCGGATGCAGATGCAGAGACTGGTTGTTCGGGCATGGGAAGCAGGGTTCGGAAGCATGGTCACATCTCTGGCAGTTCCACCCCAGGTTAAGATGTCGTAGTCGTGTAAGATTGCCAAAAGACTCTTGTTAATGCGTCAATCTTGTTCTCTCCCAAATCTAGGCTTTCCAGTGAAAGTGGGAGATGTCGGGGAACAGCGGTCACATTGTTGTAACTAAGGGTAAGGTTCAAAAGCTCAGGAAGATCTTGAAACACACGTGGGTCGATGAAGTAAGACTGATAACACGGGTTGGCGTAGAAACAATTCTTGCTGAGCAGTAGTTGTTTGAATAGAGGTGTACCGAGAGGTTTGACGATATGAAAGATCTTGTTAAATTCCAGACCCAAGACCAAAAGCTGCTTTGGTAGAGGAGGAATGCTCTTCAGGCTATTCCCCGCTAACTGGAGGGAAGTTAGGTTTCTAAGTCTGATAAATGCTTCTGGATCAACATTCAGGCTGCATGAAGACCATCTCTGCTCTATGAGAGGATCTGGTACACAGTTCCACATCAAGCTGAGATGCTTGAGATTGGGTAAACCAGCAAATGCATCACCTTTAATGTAGTGTATATGGTTTAGATTTAAGTTGAGTGATACAGCAGACAGCGATATGAACTTGGGGATTTTGCCGAGACGTCTGTGCTGGCAGTCGATGTTTATGTGTCCGTCCTTGGAAGTGTGACTTTCACATGGATAGAATTCAGGATGCATAGTTGCAAAAAGATGAAACTGATTCAGTATGAGAACCATATACGCCCGTCCAAACATGGCCTAGACACACCAGAACAATAACATTAGTTAAAAATGGCAATGAAAGTTGTACTATGCTATACTCACTAGAACTATGGAGTGCATTACTTATTTGTCACAGTGGTAATGCTTTATAATAACTGCACGCTATTAATCATTAGTTAAGCATTATTAAACAGTTAATTCATCATTTATAAAGCATTAATAGACATTAATAAGCAGTTTATAAATACAGTTATAAATGCTTTGTTCTTGATTTATAAGCATATCTATAATGGGTTTAATAATTGCATTTTCATACTTTATTAATGATCAGTTTATCATTTCTAAATGAAGTATTGCATTATTTACAAACCAGTTTTTAGGAGTGTCAGTGGTTCATAAGATCACTTAGAAAGTGTGAGTATATGATTAATAAATGGTTTAAATACATATTATTATTCAGACATATAGTAATAGTTACTAGTGTGTTAATAAATGGTTTATTAACATGTATTCAGGGTTAATTCAAGTAGTTATAAAGCATTTAGTAGAGGTCAGTTCACTGTGTGTGAGCTCATCTAAAGTGAGGACTAGTTATGCCTTGTAAAGCTTTTATAAAGGAGATTTAAAGACTCAGTTAAATATTTCTATGTTCTGTATCACTGTGTGTGTGTGTTTCCTTTTTCTGTTTAGAAGAAAACGGAGTCTTTAAATCTCCTTTATAAATGCTTTACATGGCATAACTAGTCCTCACTTTAGATGAGCTCACAAACATAGTGAACTGACCTCTACTAAACGCTTTACAACTACCTGCGTTTACTACATTTACTTACACTTTCTAAGTGATCTTATGAATCAATGACAACACCTAGTTTGTAAATAATGGTAAATAATGTAACTGGTTTGTTAATAATGCAATACTTCATTTAGAAATGATAAACTGATCATTAATAAAGTATGAAAATACAATTATTAAACACATTATAGATATGCTTATAAATCAAGAATAAAGCATTTATAGTTGTATTTATAAACTGCTTATTAATGTCTATCAATGCTTTATAAATGATGAATTAACTGTTTAGTAATGCTTAACTAATGATTAATAGCATGCAGTTATTATAAAAAGTTACCGTTACAGTTACTATGTGAAGTAAAAAGATAATAAAAGCATATGCACATTCAAATATTTTATTGCAAATAAACTAACTTACAATATTTATTCCTGTACTATGTAGGATTTATTTTACAGAGTATTGAATATATCGTGCTGTATATTATTTGCTTGAGTTTCTCCATCATATGGAACATATTTAAAACACAGAAAATCACTTACCAAAGGTTTGCAATCCAGATCTCACAACTCCACAACACCGTATATCAATTACATTCATAAGGGGAGCAAAGAATCAAAAACACTTGGTCTGGGTATTTATATTACCAGTGTTCACCTTTTCATGGAAGTGAAAGAAAAGTCCACAGTAACTGAAAGTCAATCACACACACACTTACACTCTCTCACACACACACACACACACACACACACTTACACTCTCTCTCACACACACACACACACACACACACACACACACACACACACGCAGTCGGGGAACAGATGTTCAGAAGTGGTGAGGCATGTGATGCAAGAAGGAGTAATATTAGTTATTCTTGGTTTAAAAATAGTTTACTGAAATTAAGAGATAGATTTCATAACCAATGAAAGGCTGAATCAGGGAGTACTGGGATGTTGCCCACAATATTTCTCTCTTGCACTAAACCTGATTATTGCATGATCACAGCATTCGAGTTGTTATCTAGCTCTATACAGATATTGATGGCGCACACATACCATACTTTAAAACAAGATACTATAATGTGAAGAGAGACCAGCTCCCTGTGGTTATATGTGAGGTTTAGAGTGCGTAGTGGAAAAAGTTTAAGCCTTACAGAAATGTATTCAGTACATTTTATTGAAAAGAATGCAGCCAGTTGTTTAGTACATCTCCCAGACAGAAACCATATTACAAAAAAAGTGAACCAATGAACCGGTCATCAGCTTGGCACAAATATAATCAGCCAATAACTGACAACTAAAACCATTTCCGAAAGCAAGTAAGATCTGTAGTATTTTTCAAATGTTATTTAGTGTAAATTAGACTGAATTATTTAAAACGTACTTATGTCAACGTATCATTTCCACTTCTTCAAATCTCACACAATATGCCTGTGAACCTCGTCAAGTGCTTCAGTATTCAGAGATTTTGATTGAGTTCTGAATCAATTCAAGGAAAAAAGCCTCAATTTGGCAATGCAGCTGTTATCAATGACAGAGATGTAGACTGATTTGGTTCATGTGGAGGAAGTGACATCACAGAGAAAGGTGTTGGATAACCCAGAGAGCGGCGTTTATGAACCCATCCGATTCTGCGTCGACTTTGGACAAAGCGTGATTATTGCCCGGGTACCACAGCAATCTGTGGACACACCAATGTCAGGTCAAGTCCCCTTCATTTATACAGCGCTTTAACAATATATGAGCCGATGCTCCACTGCCGCTGTAACTCACCTCACCGGCACCTGTGACGCCTTCAGTGCTCGGTAGTACTCTATGCCCTGCTTACTGGGAACACGCTTGTCCTCCTCACCCAGCATCAGGAGCACTGGGGTCTTTACCTGAGGAACAAACATTACAAACTGTGAAGTGAAGAATAACACTTCAGGATAATGGACTGTCATTAAAGGGATGGTTCGGAGTAAAGTCAACCTAGGGTCCTCTACACCATGACCTCAAGCCAAACACCCCCCAGAAGCCTTTATTCCCCGATCAAACATTATTAAAGTTAGAGGTTATCTACAGAGATATCAGCCGGATGGTTTAGTGCAGCGCTAATGGATCCAAGGCTGTATCTGGTAAATTACGCCACTAATAATGCCCAGAATGGCACCAAACTTCTACAGTAGTACAAATAGGTTCTGTACTCATAAAACGAGGCATTGGAAAGTTTGTAAGTACATCAGGAGTTTACTTAAATAACACTTGCCTGACGGCTAATGCTACCGCTAACCCGGACGTCGACGTCACTTCAGTGGTTTGGGAAAAGCACGTAAGTATGTAGTGTAACGATGCCCAGTTCCAGGAATGCACTAATATTTTGTTGGTAGTTTCAGTTTATAACAATTATTAGTTAACACTAAGTCGTTACACTTCATCCTTATGCATCGCTTTCTGCAGGACTTTTACAGGCTTTTCCCAAACCCCTGAAGTGACGTCGACGTCCGGGTTAGCGGTAGCATTAGCCGTCAGGCAAGTGTTATTTAAATAAACTCCTGATGTACTTACAAACTTTCCAATGCCTCGTTTATGAGACAGAACCTATTTGTACTACTGTAGAAGTTTGGTTCCATTCTGGGCATTATTAGTGGCGTAATTTACCAGATACAGCCTTGGATCCATTAGCGCTGCACTAAACCATCCGGCTGATATCTCTAGATAAGCTCTAACTTTACTAATGTTCGATCAAGGGGAATAAAGGCTTCTGGGGGGGTTTGGCTTGAGGTCATGGTGTAGTAGAGGACCCTAGGTTGATTTTACTCCGAACAATCCCTTTAATAAGTAACTATGCAGGAATAATGAGTAGTTCTACATTAACACTTCAGCTACTACTATTAACTAATATTGAAACAACACTAATCAGTGAGTAATATCAAATTTAGGAGATAGTTCCTCAGGTAGTTAGTTGGGTAATCAATAATTACTAATGAGATTAGCCTCATTAATAACTATTAACCAACTGACAAATTATAAAGAACATTATCGTGTGTCTGAGACTCAATCAGTCATCATTTTTACTCTGAATATAGTCATATAATGCATCACTAATTACTCAAGTGTTGCCTAGTCACTATGTGTTCAGGACCATTATTGCAAAAGATGTTCACTTTAAAATAAGGTGCGGATCACTAGTAGTGCCTAAAGAGTGGCTAGGACACTTGAGGAACTAGTGATGGGGTTTATGACCACGTTCAGAGTATAAAAAGACAATTGCTAACGTCTCAGATGTTAATGTTGTGATTAGTAATTAATTAGTCATTCTTTATAATTTGTCACAATCACCTATTAGTTCTTAATGATGCAAATCTCATTCAGTAATTATTGATTACCTAATAAGGAACAATCTTAGTCCTAAATGTGATATTACTCACTGATTAGTTAAGCTTGTTTCTACATTAGTTGATAGTAGTAGCTGAAGTGTTAATGTAGAACTACTCATTAGTCCTGCATAGTTACTTATTAATGACGGACTATTATTCTGAAGTGTTACTCAGGAGTAAAAAACAATAACTAATGCATCCGCTCACCTTGCTCACGTGTTTTATAGGGGATTGTCAACATTTGCTCCAGAGTAGCAGGTTCAATGTGATCGTCTGTGTTATATTCATATCCAGCTTCCACCATACACCTGAACACACACACACACAGAACAGTCCGCCATCAGGGCGACATCACCACACATTAGTCTTATATCACTGCAAAGCAAAAGAAAGGAAAAGGAAAGCCTACTTTTGTGCATTACACTGTATCAGGCACCTACTCCCTATCATCTATTCTCCTTTAAATAAAACAATAATAATTGTGTTGCATTAAAGTGGCATTATTATAAATGGCGGCGCACACAGTTGCAGCGGCTCAGTGTCTCCCGGTCGGTGTCATGTACGGCTGTTTTTGTACGTGACGTTTCTTGTTTTGTGTACGTTCTGTCGGGCGAATAACACCTACAGCCGGCATGATCTCCTTAAAGGAGTAGTTCACTTTCAAAAAATGTTTTGCTGATAATTTACTCCCCCCAATGTCATCCAAGATATCCATGTCTTTCTTTCTTCAGTCGACAAGAAATGAAGGTTTTTGAGGAAAACATTCCAGGATTTTTCTACACAGAATGGACTTCAATGGCAACCAACTATACCAATGTTCACAGAAGGTTCAAATGTCCGTCTCAATGCAGCTTCAAAGTCTCGACACGATCCCAGTCGAGAAATAAGGGTCTTATCCAGTGAAACCATCGGTCATTTTCAAAAAAAAAAAGATATATACAGTATATATTTTTTAACCACAAATGCCTGTCTTCTACCATCTCTGAGATGCGGCACGCATTACGTCATCACGCTGGAAAGGTCACGAAAAAAAAAATATATATATAAGGACATTTGAACCTTCTTTGAACATTGGTATAGTTGGTTGCCATTGAAGTCCATTCTGTGTAGAAAACTCCTGGAATGTTTTCCTCAAAAACCTTCATTTCTTTTCGACTGAAGAAAGAAAGACATGGATATCTTGGATGACATCGGGGGGAGTAAATTATCAGCAAATTTTTTTTGGAAAGTGAACTAATCCTTTAAGATCGGCTGTACGAACAGGGCGTAACGAGAGTTTCTCCACACACACAAGATCCCGGTGGAGTTAGCAAGGAGCCCCGGCTCTCCTTGGATTGCCATCCCAGCAGTGAGGAGGCGCAGGCGTAGAGAAAGGAGGCAGAAGCGAGGTTGCAGGGTTGACGTGCTAGCCAAGCTCACCACCGCTTCCCAGATCCCTCGCGAACAAAATGGATAAATTGAGGCAACGGACTAAAGCGAACAACACCGTGAAGGAATGCGTGCGTTCTGCTAGTAACAACCCTATGCAGGATCAGCAGGAAGAGAGACGGAATTACTGATGACTCGTTTTCAGTTCAGAATCACTTCTTTCTTTTAGGAGACAAAAACTTTATTTATCTACACTTTGATCTTTGCAGACCTTTAACATTCACGAACAGCTCTACTACACACTGCATGAAAGGTCATATCCTAAAAAGTATAATAGGGGCACTTTAATATTTCACATCACAGAGTATGGAAAGGATTGCAAAAAACCTTTAAACTGGTGTGTAATTTCACCACTCAAACAGAAATGAGGGTGAAACAATAAATTGGTTAAATCTGATCTGAAATCCCCCTAATGCAATTTAGTATGATGATGGTTCATGTCACATTACCAGTCGGGAATGTCTGTGCTGCCGATCATGGAGGCCAGATTCGTGACGGGGTTTCGAGCCACACACGCCTTGTAAAACTCAGGATACTGTCCAATCAGATGACAAGCCAGGAATCCACCATGAGATCCTCCAATCACAGCGATCTTCTGCTCGTCGAAGTCTCCGAGCTTCAGAACACTGTCTACAGCAAACTGATCAGAGTTAAACAAACACTTTATTATACACATACATACTGAAGTATAGTCACAACACATATGCCGCTAGTTATTCCAGCAGGGCCTTCTGGAAATATGGAAAATAAACACTTAATTTATTTAGTATAACCAAATACCAAAATAAATACTAATTTAACGTGTAACTCATTACAAGTAACTTGAGTTATGTAATCGGATTACTTTAAGTAACTAGTAAAGTAACGCAATACTTTTTCAATTTACAACAAAATATCTGAGTTACTTTTTCAAATAAGCAACGGAAGTTACTTTGTTTTCCCATTTATTGACTGACAATACAGTCAGGAGTGTCCACATGTTGAGACAACTCGAAGTACAGAGGCGTTGTGTGTGTGTGTGTGTGTGTGTGTGTGTGCGCTGTAAACATGTGATGGTTATTGTATTTGTGCTATAAATGAGAACATACATGTAC
>FLSR01001598.1:0-10001 GCA_900092035.1 Leuciscus waleckii | reverse complement strand
CCTCCATAACTGCGAGTTTCATCTGCTCAGGTGTAAATATGAAGGATGGTGTCAATTTCAAACCAATTCAAGCCTGATTTACACTTAAGAATGTTAACAAACAATAGGATTGTCCAGAATGGATTTCATGTGCGTACATTTTTTTTTGTAATTTCCTTATATATTTTATATGGGTATACACCATTTAATTATGATATTTGTCAGAAAATCATGGTAATACCAACACTAATCAATCACAAAAACATGGTTAATTTTCCTAAGGGGCGGTGTACAGCCTTCCAAAAGCAAGAGCTTACAAAAGCTAAAGTAAACACTACATCAATACTGTAATGTTAGTTAGCAGGAGAACGGAGGTAAAGCTTTGCCCTTAGTTTGCATCATAGCAACTACATAAAACGTATAATTAGAATCCATTTTAACCACTCTCATCAGCCTTAGGAAGGTCAAACAAATGAATTTTGGAAAAGGGATGGCAAAAACAGCGTCTCTTAGATAGCAGCAGCTCAACCAGGCCTTGTCACCATTTTTGTGTATTCTGTGGACGGGGATTATTTAAATGAATAACCTTATGACTTCACAAAGCCCTGAAAAATACGCATTGTTGTCCAAATGAACCATTCGTTGCAGTTCTTGAAAGTGGATCTGTTAAATAAAAGATCTCCCTTGGGAGTGGACTTTGAGCTTTGTAACCTTGTAGAAGGTTTAAAGCTCTCATACCAGCAATGTAGTTTTTGCAGCAAAGCTGCTGCAAGCCAGACTCTTTAACCTGTGAGGCCCATATGGAACGATGCCTAATTAAGAAGGCCTTTTTTCCAAAGCATAGTTCAAAGACCAGCAGCCATGCTTAGCCATCTAATGTGCATTCTCAGTAGAATAAGCAAGTAAGAGCACCTTGGCATGCTTCAGGCAGGTACATCATGTGCCTATGTTCTTAGACACCATGTAAGCTCCTAAGCGGCTCCTTTGATTCCTAAACATCATTTTGTGCACCATTGGAAATCTAATTTAGGATGCCTTTAAAATTCCAATTCACTCCCTGAATTTGAGTTGAATTTTAATTGAAAATATTGCAGAATCTGTCTGCAGCCTGCAAAACTTCAAGTTACGCCCCTTCAAGTTACACCCACTTCAGGTTACGCCCACTTCAAGTTGATCACTGTTTTTTTTTAGTTTTTTTTTTACTTAAAGCAGCGCTGCACAGACCGGTCGGTGAGTGACATCAAAGTACCACAAGAGTGCTTAGAGAACAGACAGTTGTATCAATTATTCGTCCCACCTCAACTAGAGTGTGGAGCAAGCACTAATATATCCTTTTGGAATTGGGCTTTATTTCAATTTTTTTTATTTCATTTTTTATTTAAATAAATTTATATTTATTTATCTTTTAATCTTTTGATGTCTTATTGTACGCCTGATTTGCTGATGATTGAACATTTTGACTGATATCAACAGCACTAATGAACAGCTAATGATACTTTTGAGACAAATGAACAACAAGCACACCCATAGCAAAATCTTTTAATTGAAAGGCAACACAATGAGGGTTTATGCAAACCCAATCTAATATGTTCTGTCACTAATATTGTCTGTTCTGGGCTACTGCGGCAGAATTACATCCAATAGAAAATCAGATCTCAGAAAGTGCCCCCAGCCACATAAAAGCAGTAGAATCTAATCCTTGTAGTTTTCCCCTCTGTCCACATCCCCTGTGGGTTTCACATCTTTGTAAGAGAATTACATTGAATGCAACAGGAGATTAGATACGGAGTTATGTAGGTCTTTCTATGCTCCTTTGAAAATGTGTTCCAGTTTACCACACCTGTTGACAAAAGAAGAGATGGGTTCATGTGTAAAACATGTTCAGATGTATATATATTTTTTAATACGAAATGTTCTGGTAGCAGTGTTTCCTCAGTATTCATTTTAGTATTGGTGTGCCACCACAGCAAGAAAAATGTGAAACTAAAAGAAACACTTATTGTCTAAATCGAAGCATTAGTCTATTGTAGAAGTAATTATTATATTATGATGATTAAAATAATTTTAGCTCTAGAATCTCAACTTTAATCATAACTTAGGCCCAAACATGGACAGATAAAGGACAAATGAGGAATCGTCACTCAAAAGCTCCACCGCTGCACAAAAAATAAAGAGGAAACAGATGTAAACTGGTATAGAAAACAATAAACTATGCATTTAAATCTTTTAGGTGCCATCTTACCCATGCATTTACATTTTAATAATGGCAAGTGATCACTCCAGGGCGATCTACTATGTTGCTGCTGGCATCTGTGGGACACTCAGCGAGACAAAAATGCTTTGCTTTGCTTTGCCTTTGCTGCAATGTAAAAAGCAGCAAAATGATTACTTATACACTTCAATTTACACGGTTATCTTGGGAAAATATTCTTACCGTTGTCTCTATACGAGCTGAACAACATCTCGCTTTGAGTTTGACATATCGTGTGGTTCTGTGTGATTTGGACAACTTCAAGTTACGCCCACTTCCTGTTACGCCCCTCTCTTGCAGTCCGCAGACAAACCCGTCTCGGAATATCCTAAGCTCGCGTAAAGGATCGGCCCTCTTCTGAACGGGGGCGGGGAGCAGCAGCTCATTTGCATTTAAAGGTACACACAAAAATGGCGTGTTTTTGTTCACACCCAAAAAGGAGCAAATTTGACAAGCTATGATAAATGATCTGGGGGGTATTTTAAGCTGAAATTTCACAGACACATTCTGGGACACAATGATTTATATTACATCTTGTGAAAATGGGCGTAATATGTCACCTTTAACAAGAAAAGTAAAGAATTTTGACTTCACAAAGCCTTATTTGAAGGTTTTGAAAAGTTTAAAGCTTTCAAATTTGAAAAGATAGATAGATAGATAGATAGATAGATAGATAGATAGATAGATAGATAGATAGATAGATAGATAGATAGATAGATAGATAGATAGATAGATACCCCCAGATAGATAGATAGATAGATAGATAGATAGATAGATAGATAGATAGATAGATGTGGGGTGTGTCCAATTAAGTTCAAATTCATGCTTGTAAATTGAAAAGGAGCCAGTTCTTCAGGCCTGAATTTGGCGCAGTCCTGCTGACCGCAGAGAAACTTTCAACAGACCGCCATCCGATCTGGCTGCCCCCAAGTGACCTCAGCAGAGCAGAACGGACACATCAGACCGGTCCATCGGAGAGATCATTTTAGATCTGCCACCTGTTCCGCTGCTGAAACCGCCAGCAAACACAATGCACTGTGAAGGACAGGCTCAAGCCGACCTGTTAGCTTGTGCTTAGACGTCACACCTGACTGGCTTAGGGCCAGACAGAGGCTGCAGTGGCATCGGGTCTTCTTCCTAAATGAGTCACTCTTTAGCCAGCTCCAGAGAGGTGAGACGTATGTTAATGCCTCGCTAGGAAACTAACCCCTGGGGTGCAACCATGGGAAACGATGTGGGTTGGCGTCTACCACACAGATGGGATGGGAGACTCGCCACCCTAACCCAACATGCCAGGCCAAAAATAGGTTCCCTGATCACAGTAGAGAAAACACGGTTTGCAGAAGGTAAATAGTTCCATTCAGTTTCGCCATCTTTAAACAAAAATCGTATTTAAACACCTGAATTCCTAGTGAAAACTAATCTACACCCATCCGATGCATATTGCATACAGAAATTTCAAGATTTTTCTCAATTTGACAAGCTCTAAACTGATTGGCTGCATGGCTTTGTGAAACTAACAGGAGTCTGTCACATTCAATGTTTTTTTGTTTTGTTTTTTCGTGCTCACCAAGGCTGCATTTATTTATAAGAAAGTACAGTAAAGTAAAGTTTTTATTTATATTATAACAATTTAAAATAATAGATTTTTTTTATATTTTAAAATATATTACATTCCTGTGACTACAATGCTGAATTTTCAGCATAATTACTCCAGTCTTCAGTGTCACATGATCCTTTAGAAATCATTCTAATATGCTGAATTTTTTTTTTTTTTTGTGCTCAAGAAACATTTCTTCTTATTCTCATATTTTAAAACAATTGTGCTGCTTAATATTTTTGTAGAAACCTTGATAATTTGTCCCCCCAAGATACTATGAAGTTTAAAATAACAGCATTAATTTGAAATAGAAATCTTTTGTAACATTATAAATGTCTTTACTTTTGATCAATTTAATGTCTTTGCTGAATAACAGTGATTTATTTTAACTTTACAATTATTATTATTTGTTTTCTGTATAGCTGTTTGTGGACAGAGACTGCTGTGCAATCACATTTGAATGATTTTTTCGCCTGTTTGATAATCCCACCCCTAAATGTCTTAAAGGTCCCACCTTTCTGAAGTTTTATTTTAGGTTTTGATGTCCTGAAGAATATATGTTTGCGGTATAAGTGCCAAAAACAATCCCAATACATTTTTACAGCTCCTTTCTCAGGAGCTCTGCTTAGAACAGGTCGATTTTGGCCTGTCTAATATTCATGAGCCTCTCTTCTGATTGGCCTGTTGTTTTCTGAGTGATGCACGGCCAGGCCAACCACAGGTAAGGTTCATGTATGCTGTAGCCTGCTGTGGCTGATGCTCACAAGTAAGGTAAATAAGACACCTGTAATGATGGACATTGCTGAGGGAAATGTTATCCGGCCTTATATGTTCGAGCCGGACTCAGACCCCGAATCGGCAACGACGGGAGTATATATATATATATACAGTATATATTATAAGAGTATTATAATTAGCATTACATCAATGCTGCCGCAGTTTAACGTTAATGCTAATTGTCTGTAAACAAACTCAGACTTTTTTTGTCAAATTCGATTTAAATTTCCAAAATATGCACGTTAATAGCTAGTTATACTCAGATTTTGAAACACTTAACTGCTTTATAATGTAACGTTAGCAGACAGACACGAATAAGCTATGTAACTATTGTTTTCCTACTGATACAGTAAGTTGACGTGCTACAATTTCTTTTACAATGTTACTTTTTTCTGTAAAAGGTGTACTTGTGGTAAATGTGCAAAGATGCCCACAGAATGCGAGAACATATGCTGAAATTGACGCCCAAGGTAAACCTGTAAAACTATGAACTGTAGGGACTGCAGGGACTTTGGTCGAACTAAATTGCTGTGGCGTTTCTGAATAAATAAACACTAGCCACTGTTCTCTTATGTTAATGTTGTTCGGAAGCCTGTGTAATGATGTAGTTTCCTGACGGTGGGCAGTGCTCGGGGTGGGGACTGAGTACTTCTGACGTCACATTTATACGAAAGTCACAACGGCTCGTGAAAAGGCACAGCTACTTTATGCAGGCTGTGTGCATTTGTCTGTGGATTGACTGTTTTGAAACTTATATGGTAGTTTCATAGCCCCTAGACCTCTGTTATCATGAAAAAGCCAGTAAATTTCACTTTTGACAATATGGGACCTTTAAAACTAAATAAAATGCCATTAGTCCAAAGTCTGGCTCTACCAGACTAAATTGTATAGTTATGAGAGGCAGTCACAAAAGATAGTCAAAGACTAATGTGCACTTTGTCTTTTGTTTTCAGAGCTTTGTTTGTTTATTGGTATTGTCAGCAATGAAGGCTGAAATTTCAGTCAGTCATTTCTTTTATTCCATCAACGTTTGCGTGTATGTGTGTATATTATGTGTGTGCATCTCTGTTCAGACTGAAATTCCTTTCAGGTCAAGGGCTCGGTCCATTGATCTGGATATTTAATTTCATTCAGGAAAGCCCATTTGCAGAGGGATTCCATCTCTCTCTCTCTCTCTCTTCTCCTCTCTCTCTCTCTCTCTCTCTCTCTCTCTCTTTCATTCAGCAGTTTCCTTAGTTCAGCTCCTTAGTGTAGTTTTCAGAGGGGAGAATAGGCTGGTCTTCTCAATGACGATAACGTGAAAATGAAGAAGAGAAGGAACAAGGGAGAAAATAAGAGTGTGTGAAATGGCTTGAGTCAGTCTCTAGCGAGTGGCATCAGCAGGGTACCTGTCACTCAAGAAGGAGAGACAGGAAGACTGTGAGAAACACTAGCCTTTCTGAATGCAGAAACCAATCAAAACTTCTATAGTGTACTCATTTTTAGCAAATGTTGATTTATTTGTGTGCAAAGTGACTTACTACGTATACAATTATCAAGAAAATAACAGTTACTGAACTTAGTCAACTGTTTAGCATGTGTTGCAAAAGAATGCATAAAAATATAAACATATTAAAAACATAATAATGGTTGCACTTCATTTTACAGAACTTGCACTTGCTTACTATCGTTAATATAAGGTAACTACATGGTTATGGTTAGGTTTAGGGGTCGGTTCAGGGTTAGTATCTAGTTATTGTAATTACTATAATAAGTACATATGTACATGTTAAATTAAGAAAAAAAAAATCTGTTTACATATTTGTTTTTGATCTAAATCTGCCAAATATACGTTCCCCTAATGTCCCCATCTATCACCATTGCATTTGTTATATAGAATATCATATAAATAAATAATAATGTACAGCTTACATTAAAATAGCATGCTTGTGGTCTATGCAGATTTCTTTTTTTTTCCTAAAATGCTTCATGCATTCAGTGTTTTATTTTTTTTGTGTGTGTGATTTATTTACCATTATAGTATTTATTTATATTTTGAATTAGCTTTTATTTTTATATTTTCAGTTTTCATTTTAATTTAAGTTTTACTCATTTTCATTTTTTCATTTGTTGCTTTTTATATTTCTATTTAGCCTTAATTCACTTTTTTTATTTCAGTTTTAGATATAGAAATTTTAGTAGCATACTTCAACTTCAACTTATTTTTTCAGTTAGTTGCCAGGCACCATTTCCAATTTTTGTTGTAGTATTTCAGCTCAACAGAAGAACATTTCTGTTATGTTTACATTTACTGGACTTGTCAAGCTCACAATTTATTTTGTAAATAATGAATGCACAAAATAAATTATTATGTTAAATAATAAACTCCTTGATAAACTTTTACAGAAAAACAAAAGTAAAGATTTTTTTTCGGGGGGCACAAATTACAAAATGTTAATAATAATAATAATATGTGAATAATGTGTTTGTAATGTGTGGTTATTTGCTAGTCAGACATTTTTACACCCTTTGCAACACTTTAACTTTATAACATTCAGCTCTGATGTGCGACAAAACAAAAATGTTTTGTTTGAAATGAATTGACAAACCTGGTGAGATTGCAATGGTTAATTCATGTATTTCAACAATGCAAGAGCCATGGGTGTGTGCCGAGTGTGCCAAGTGTTTACATCTTATCAAGCATCAGTGCGACTGGCAAAACAAGCACAGCCTTTCCAAACACTTCTGCTTGTCACAACATTCTCTGCTCTTATTTGTCTCAGCTAATGCTAATAAGCCTCATGTCTCACCTCTGTTCTAAACTAGGAACTGCAGAAAATACTCCGCTTGGTTTGTTGCCCGCTTTTCTGAAATCATGTGAAACCCACACATCACATCTTGGCTGGTGCTCACTGACCTGTTTGCGAGTTGTAGCCCCAGACAGAAGCCAGTGCTAAAAGCTTTGGCTCTGCGGTGTGACGGGAGAGAGTTTGTGGGGGAGTTTGTGTGAGATTGAGGTGTCTCGTCTCAGTTTAATTATGGCCTGGAATGTAATCCAGTGTAGAGTTTCTCTGCAAACTGCGCTGCCCTCTGCCTTCTTGATTGACACAGGGGTTAAAATGAGTCTCAGTCAGAGATAAAGTTAGAAGGACTGCAACTGAGGGAAGGCAGGAGAGAGAAGAGTGCAAATTGTAGATGTTCACAAATCAGCGCCGTCTTTAGTGGTCACTTATGGACAGCGTTTGGGGGTAACGCATTACAAGTAATGCAAGTTATGTAATCAGATTACTTTTTCAAGTAACTAGTAAAGTAGTGCATTGCCTTTAAATTTACAACAAAATATCTGAGTGACTTTTTCAGATAAGTTTGTTCATTGACACTACTCCTGTCCCCATGTTGAGAGAAATCAGGAATAAATGCAGAGGCGTTGTGTGCGCTGTGTAAACATGATGGTTACTGTAGTTAAATGTGAGAATGCATTGACTCATCTCACTTGCACAAAAACAGACTCAGTTTTCCTCAAAATAAATAAAAACAGTGAAATGCAAACTCGGAATATTATGCAAACCTGCAATAATTAAATATGTTAAACAACACACACTTTATGTATTTAATCTCACTTTATTAACCCATTCAGACCCTGCGTCCATTACAATGGACATCACATGTCAACCCCCCTTTTTTTTACTTCTGGAGCATTTCACCTAGTTTAAAGCCTGCAGTCCATTAGTCTTTTTATTTTTTTTTTTTTTTTTTTTTTTTTTTTTTAATAAGAAGTTGGGGCGCAATATATCGAAGGGTTAAAAAAAATCTAAATAAATTAAAAAAAGCTTAAAAAACAAATGTAATAATACCCTTTAGTACTTTTCAAAATAAATGGAATAATTGGAAGAATGTTTTACAAGAAAGTACTATTTCTTACTACTTCAAAATATCATGTTTAATTCAGTGTGTTACTTGGTCTTTCTTTGTAATTATTTTTGACATTTACTAGCAATTTCTGAGTGAAAATAGTTTTTACACCCTTTTTTTTTTTTTTTGGAGTGTGGAACAATATAAATGATACGAGCACAACTTTGCCGTTGCAGGCAGGACTAAAAGCCATTTGGAGTTGTCTTTAATAAAGTGCAGAGACAGTGCAAAGTTGATTTCTGGAATAGTCTGAAAGAAATTGTAAGTGTTTAGGGGTGAAAATCTAATGAAATTTGTTATACTGTTTGTTGCTGCAGAAATTCGGGTCTACATCTTTAAGCACTGTCGATCTGACTGTCCTTTCAGCAGACGGATGGTATCATTCAGCCACCAAACAGCAGTGTCATGATCACACCGTATCGCAGGTCCTCTAAAATGACCCTTAGTTGCAAAAAGAGAGGGAGAGACCGTGAGACGCCTAGATGATGAAGTGCTTCCACAGGCCTAGCTGATGGACTGGGGGTCAAAGGTTAGGCGGCAATGTGCTGTTTTCCCTCCTCTCTCCCTCCCTTCCTTTCTCTCTCTCTTTCAAAGTGTTACTCTCTGTTACATCCCCACATCAAAGAGGACTGATAATTCTATCAATTTCAACCTGGGGAAATACCAAGATACAACAGAGAGAGCAAAGGAGATGAGAGAGAGCGAGTGGGAAACAGAGAGATGAGTGTGTTTGGTTGCTAAGGAACTGCTTGGTCGAGCTCAGATTGTACTTTCTGGTGTGTGTCAAAGTGATGGTGTGGAAACAGGAGGAACATGAAACCACTTTCTCTCCTTATTTTCATCTCCTGAAAAGAGAGATAACCTCCAATCAGAACACACGCATCGGGTCCGAGACCTCTCTTTAAGAGGTTAGATTGTAGCCGGGCCGCTTTACCTCATCAAACTTTATGGTTAACCTCCCATCTCTGCCTTAGCACACCGCTGTTAACCTCACATCTGTATCGGTGTGAACTTTACCGTTAACCTCTCGTCTCTACCTCTGCAAGCTTTATTATTCGCCTGTGTAGCGCACTGAAGCACGTGGTTTAAAGTGAATAAAAGTCATAAACGGAGAAAGTATGAGGAGGACTTGATAAAAGATAAGGAATGAAAGTCCCATATTTCAGTTAAAAGAGCCAATCAGTTTATTGGTAGATTAGCAGGGCCGACCTGAAAAATAGAATTTTTCACTTAGTTTGTTTTTAGTTAAAGTCTCAATTATGATGACATTAGAGATGTCAGATGTTATTGGTGATTTGAAAAATGTCATTGGAGCATAAGCTCAGCCACCAGTTCTGGAGATCTCAGTCTATAAGTAGATAGGAGAGACTACGTGCTTTTCAAAAATCGAACACAGAAATAGCCACCAGGGACCAAGATGGCCACCAAGTGAACTGACTTGCTTTAAATGGAACTAAATCTGATAAGCAAGAAGCGTTTAAAGCTATAAAGTCCATGTAAATC
>FLSR01001593.1:0-10516 GCA_900092035.1 Leuciscus waleckii | reverse complement strand
CAAAGCAACCAAAACAACACCCTGACTTACTAAGAATAATTACTTACAAATAAGTTTTACTTAAATGGGCACTCAATGAGTAAATGCAACTCATTGGCAAAAAAAACCCCATGTAAACAGGTGATTGCTTGTTTTATATGTATTATTCATATTTAAGATTTCTGACATTCATGCATGTATTTCTGAAAATAGCTTTTTGAATAACTACTCTCATGTCATTTCAAATCTGTTCTTTCATCTTCGGAACACAAATGAAGATATCTTTAAGTAGATAATTATTTTAAATACTTACTTGGTGACTTTTCTATGTGTGTAGTATGAATGTAATCCGGACATACTGTATATATTCGCCATGTTGACACGGTCATGTGACCTATATACGGCATCAGCTTTGTCGCTTCGCTGCCATTCACAAATCCTCTCTCGTGGCCTCATGGGATAGTAAAGTGTGCATATGCACACTTCAGAATCTTCAAGTCATCCGGGTACTTTTCGCCTACTCTTTTATGAGTGCTGTGAATTCAGACATACTACTCTTGTCACACACAATTTTTCACCTTCTATACAGTAGGGAAGAATGCGATTTCTGATGCAGCCAGTGTCAAGATCTCATACATTTAAATGGAGAGCTGATTTCCGGTGACACGAATGATAGTGACCGTTGGCAACAGGATGATGGCGTGTCCAACAAGGCCACTGTGTTTAACTCTATGCAAATGAAGAGCGACTTTCTGGGGCGACAACTAATAGAAGTGAAGACTGTCAGTCACACGTCACCCATCTCGAGTGCAAGCAAAGAACAGATCATTTATGGAGCAATTTCTCTGTTCTGTATGTCTTGTCTGTAAACGCATTACATTGTTATTAAAAAAAAGAAGTATGAAAAAGCAGTCTTGTGTCAGTGACTGCAGTCTCAGTGAGTTTGCCTCATACATTGATAGGTCTTGTTGATTATATAATGCAATGAGCAATTTAGCACTGATGCAGTTCAAAACAGTTTTCTTCTGCATAATCTTCTTTATTATGGACAAGAAAACCGATTTTTTTGTAGAATTTGAAAGATGTTTTGGAATTTTCTGGTAGTATGAGTGAGTTTAAACTGTATTTTGATTGATTGTTCATCTTGTTAATGCACTAGCACTACTGTAGTTTATAAAACAACTCTATCCCAATAACATGATGACAGGAACGATGACAAGCAACAAATGTGCTGTGAATGAGGCTAAAGATATTTTGAGCTTGCTTAGGTGAAATATCAGACACTTTATTTCCACCATTTCTTCATACATTTGCACATTCCTTATGATAGATAGATAGATAGATAGATAGATAGATAATTTATTATAAAAGCATACATCTAGCTTACACATTTACCCAAATTATCATACGCCTGTTTAACCGAAGTTACTTTGGGTGGGTTTCTCCATTTCAATGTAATTTCTCTCTTTTACGGCCGTGACGAGAGCGTTGCTCTCCTTGGCTGTGAACCGCTCCTGGCGCGCGCCTGGCAAATCTGCCGTTACAATAGCAATCCGCTATGGAAAAAGCGTGTCTGCTCTTAAAGGGAATGTGAGATGATGCTCTGATTGGTTTATTTCACGTTACGCCCAAACCACACCTATGAATAATTAAGCTACTTCAGACCAACCCATTTTAGATTTGCGCCTGGCGCAAGAGTCATTTATCCCGCCGTGAAAATAGCAACAGCGCCGAGACCCGCCCACAAAGTTACTTGCGCTTTACGCTTTGACACTTGCGTTTCAGATCGTTAAAATAGGGCCCTAATTATTAGTAGTAAAAATGATATATATAGTAAAAATATATTTTAAGCATTATTCATATTTTATTGTAATTTTATGAAAATATTTGTTATTTTCATCAAATTAAAAACACTTACTATTTAATATTTATAATGATAATAATAATTACAATAATGAAGCATTTGCATCCGGAGCACAGGCAGCTCTCAAGGTTTTGGATCACAGCCCATGAAGATAATAGTCCTATTCAAGATGCATAATCTGAATATTGCTGGCAAATGATTATGCTCTGATGTCCAGCTGTTTGGCTGAAGGCAACATAGATGGTCATTGTAGAACATTTAAGGTTTAAGTATCCCATGATGCATTTGAGTCAGCCACCATTATCACAGGGGTATGTTTTTTTTTTTTGGTGAATGAATATTTCAACAGATCAAAAAATGCATTAGCTCCCTTATTAAACGATTGGTTTTATTAATTGTGAGAAATGAAATCATTCTGTTCCGCCAGAGGCCAGAGGTCTGTTTGGTATGCGGAGAGACGGCACTTTCCCAAGGTCAGATATTGTAAGCGGGTTCCAGGCTGCTTTGAGAGACGAGACGAGGTCAAAACGGCCTTTCGTTGCTTTACCACTTGGTCTGGATGCATAAAAGGGCGAAAGAGAGTGAAACGGAGAGAAAAAAAGAAAAAGGTGTGGGATGCTGTGCATTTTTAACACTGTCTTGCGGGACTCAAGTGACCAGCCATGCATTAAAACGCACTTAGGCTTCCAGTACACGCATCCATTCGTGTGCTATCCATCCATCAATCCGTTCCTCTCTTCGTCACCTCATCATCCATCCATTATTCGGCTCCTGCCTCACAGGTCTGTCCCCAACGGACCGCACCGTTCCAGCCTGTGGCGCAAACATCAGCCATTACGGAGCGTGTAATGTTGGGATTACACCGCTGTGCTCGTTGTCGACTGTTCCCACACGGAAGCTCCTCTCCACAGACAGGACTTCATCACTCCAGCCTCCTCTTCCCGGGCTGCTCCTTTATGAAAGCCAAATCACATTTGCAGGGCTTCAATAATTAATTTCACGGGAACATATGATTTGCCTCCTTTTGACTTAGTTCTGTAAATTAGGACCTGGCAACCGAACGCAGAGGAGGGGATGTACTAATGTGCCATGCAAGCAGAGCTGGGAGTGTGTCTCCAAAACACTCTTCTTTCTTTCTGTCCCTCTGGCTGTTGCATTAAACAGAGCTTCCTCTTTTTCCTTTATTAGACATTAACAATTCCACTGTTGTTAATGAAGGGAAACCTTTCTCTGGGTCTCTGCGGATGCTAATAGCTACGTAAGGGAGGGAGAGCTGTCATTTCGGTTTCTTTAATTAGTTCAAGACAAAAGATGTCACAATGTCACAAAGACTAAAGCTCAGTGATGGAACGCATATAAATCTGAGATGTACTTGATGTGAGATGAGGCTTAAATAATCAAAGTCACAGGCATTTTCATTTGTTTGGGTTTGCTTGTGTAGCTTGATGGTGAAGTTAAATGTCATCCTCCCCATGCACAAATATCAAACAAACTTTTTAAATCAGTGCTTCCTACCTAACGGTTCCTACATCAACAGGACTGATGGAGAGAGGAAACAAATAATGTTCAATGCATATAATACAATGCAACTAAACATATAATTGTGCATTTTATTTGAAAGAAAAATCAACGACATGTTGACGATCTGTGAAGTTGATCAACTTTATAGCAAATTTATGTGACACTTGGCAGAAGTTAGTCAAATTAGGCACTGTAGATAATAAAATAAAATAATTACTTAAACATGTGTCAACATTGGCGGGTTGATAAAATAAAACTAATTAAAATGAAAAGATTATTTAAAGAATTAAAAGTCATCATAGGCAGATTAATAAAACGTCCCAACATGGGCAGGTAAAAAACAACAATAACTTAAAAGTCACCATTGGCAGATTAATCAAATGTGTCAAAATGGGCAGGTTAATAATAATAAATAAATAAAAAGTCAAAATGGACAGGTTAATAAAACATGTCAACACGTGCAGGTTATCAATAATAATAATAGTAATAATACTATACAATTATTTACCATACATATTCTATAGGTTATAGGTTTAGTATGTTGTTGGGACACCACTTGAACGCTGTCCGATGTAAATCCTCTTGAAGGGTCTTGCAGCAAAAACTTTTGAGAACCACAGTTTTAGAGTAAATGTTTAATTTAGGGCAGTATGCGCATTCACAGGATTTAGCCTGGCAATTTAAATTGAACCGAACAATAACATGGTCATTAAGGAGGTTTATATGCTAATGTGAGAAGGAAATCCAGACTTTTTCCTCCTTTCGAACCAAGCTTTTATTGCTTACCTCAGCCCTGGATGCAACAATGCTGACAGGTCTGCGAGTGCAGCTGTACGAAAATGTTAAATAGTCGCAGTCTTTCAGAGCGCTTTTCATAAGCGGTGATGTGTAATGCCATGAGAACTGGGAGTGTAATTTTGTCACAGACCTGAAATATTTCTCCATTTTTTTTCTTGCTAATGGCGCTGGGTAATTTTCATTTCATGCTCGACTGTGGCCTTGCCACCTCTAGAAGTAAATCATAAACACTTAAAGCGAGTCACGCAGGATGTCGTAGGTTGTCACGAGGGGTCACGCAAACTTGAATTTTGACATGATAATATTATGGCTGCTGTCACCTCTAGATGCTGGTGCAAGAGCTTGAAGTCTA
Source organism: Leuciscus waleckii (assembly GCA_900092035.1). Taxonomy (NCBI): domain Eukaryota; kingdom Metazoa; phylum Chordata; class Actinopteri; order Cypriniformes; family Leuciscidae; genus Leuciscus; species Leuciscus waleckii. Next base: position 6,002 of record FLSR01001593.1, on the reverse strand, counting down.
GAGTCAAAGAGAAGTGCAAAGCCCTTTTAGATCTCTTTTCCTTATCTTTAATGAAGCTGATACTCCATGCATTTGTATTCATGAGGCCGTAACTTAAAGACCAAGTGTCACACCCCTTAAAATGCTCACTTATGTATCCAAAGGCAACATTTACCATGTTTTTAACACAAATGCACATCACACAAAATATGATCTTTTCTCTGACTTACCAATCTTTGCTCGGGTCGATGATCTTTGCTCTGACCGCTGATCTTTTCTCTGTAATGAAGTGGCTGCTCTCTTTCTGTCTTCCTCTCTTTCCTCCTCTGCAGTGTTTGGTAGACAGGTAATGCAGAGGAGGATATTGATGGTTTTATCTGAACGTGAACTTCCGATTGCCTCCTCCACATTCGAGCCTTTACCCTCACTTGGCACGACAGTCCTCCATCTGACAAACTCCATCCTTGAGAGACAGAACAGTGAACAAACCTGCAGCTTAAGAGAGAGTAAGTCAAACTGTCAATATGGAATTGACCCTTAATTGCAGCCAACTCGCACAAAAGGAACATAAATGGCCTTCTGGTTGCTGCAAGGAGAGATGCTGTTGGCTGACTTACACTTGAGCACGAATCCAACATCAGCAATGTGCTTTTTTTTCAAGAGCCTGGAAGATATTTAACTTGATTAGAACTGCCAATAACCCTCCAGGTACACTTCAGGCTCTGCCATGAATCCTGCGAAGGAAGATGCTAAAGGAGGGATTTTCTGCCCGGGAGGACTTCCTGTTCTCCCATGTAGCCATAATACCCAAAGCATGAATGCTGATGTTGTTTTCGTCTGTCAGTGTTGCGCTCACATTTTTGTATTCTCCTGGTATCATCGTTCGCCTTGGCTTTAACTGACAAGCAGGGGTGTATCTAAACCGGATTAACTGTGTAATATGTAAAAGACTGGATACAAAATAATTAAAAAACATTACAATTAAATAAATTACATAAAAATGCATATTTTATGGTTACAATTTTATTTGATCTATTTAAATAAGATTATAAAATCACATAGTTATAGTTATTAAGGTATATAAGTCATGCAACTAACATACAATTACAATTTTACTTGGTCGAGATCATTAATTAATTTAATTCACCTTTATTCATTTAATCTTTTCTAGCATACCTTCTCGACATCACTAATAGGCACATTCAAAATTCAGATAAAAAGTCTAGCTTGAATAATTTACATTTAGCTTATGATAATGGCGCTATGGGTTTAGCCCCGCATGTTGTCATATATCTAGTGATGCCCCAGCTAACTAGATAACTGTTTTTAGACAAAAGACTTTGAAGAGGAGGCATATTTATGTCATAATGATCCCTAATACATTTTGTTCTTCTATTAACCGTTTTGCTGAACATTTGTATCCCGTCCCTCTAATTGAAGTCAATCTGTTTTAGCTATCGCGCCTGCTTAATATGACAAAATGAGACACAAATGGAGAATAATATTTTACCTCATGAAATTAAATCTGAAATAGATTCTGGTTAGGTTCACTCTCTGCATGGATTTCATAATGCCTGCGATTTATCCGGCCCCATGAGAGGACACTAATGATGAGAAACATCAGTCAAAACCGCCTTAAACTGGAGAATTGGGTTAACTGAGAAGTTAGCATAGCGCTAACACTGGTTCAGAGGGAGTGGGAACTCTAGAGATTATTTGGTGGTCTAAATCAATATAATCACGGCATAAAGTTTCAATATTAGTTTAGGCTGGTTTCAGACATGATAGTGATATTGATATTAATTAGGCTTCTGTTTATGAGGATAGCATATTGAGGCACTTTAGCATCCCTGCTAAACAAGTATGATTGAGTTGGTTTGCATGCTATTGTTGCCAGTAAACAAACACTGGACAGTAAAGCCATGCTATAACAAACACGAAAGTGTCCAAAAACATATATTTTAACTGTTTGCTGGTCATTCAAACTAGTCACCAGTTTAACTAAACTATTTTAGCTGGTCTATGCATGTTTTTCAGCCTATGGTTCAGCATCTAGGACGTAAAAAGAGAGAAAATTTGAACATAAAGCCGTTTTATAAATGATGTGATGCATGGCAGGTTTCTTTTCGTGCATTGTGAGTTACAGGAAGCCAGCACAAAGTTATGAATACCATAAAATCTACACTCTTGCTTTATAGTCTGTCCTAAAGTGAAAGTTCAAAGCTGTTATTCTATAAGAGCTCAAAACCCTTTAAAGAAAAAGAGCAGTAAATAATGAGAGGAAAAGTTAGCCATCACATCCTATCACACACCTTCTGATCTCACTTGCACCCCTCTGGTCCAAACGCAGCAGTCTACCTTCCAAAAATCATTACAGGGTAAAGTTTTGAGAAACAGAGCAACGAGGAGAGAAAATTCACTCTAAGGCCTGACATTTTTAGCACCTCTCTGCCATGTTTCTGCCTCTATCCACTTTTATGAGGCTCATTCCAATGAATAAATGGTCAGGAAAAGGTCATTGGATTCCCTGGATGAGAGTTAGCTTTGGCACAACCTTACCGACTATGAGAGAAGTTTCCGTTCAGCACAGTTCAGAGGAAGTGAAATAGCTGAAAGGCAGACCATGAGCACTTAAAGTGAGAAAGAATTGATTAATAGTAACATTTTTGTTGGCAAATGAAGCTAAATTATGAAATGTATTATACTTTATATTTTGTTTCTGTATACATATAGTTTATTTTCTACATTCATAATTTTGTACATTTACAACTAGCCTACAATTTATATAAATTGTAAAATTGTCAAAAAAAAAATCAAGCAAAGTGTGATTAGTTTATCATGTCAGTCATATGGTCTCTTCATATTGGAATGGATGATTCATAGCCGGAATAAGCTTTTCATTTGATACTAAAGAGAGCCGGACCTCTCTGATTTCCATTTCCAGTTCCAGAAACACCGGGGTTCCAATGATAAACACTGAGTCATATAAAGTGTTCAGCACTGTGTGCTCAGTCATGGAAGGAAAGATGATCAGAGAGTCTGTCTGATGTTTTCTTTCCTCTAAAGTCATTAGCTTGACATGGTAAGAGTTGGTCGTGTTTGTGTAGGGGGCTTGTAGAGTGGTCAGTGGGCTTCTTAGAGTAGATTTGCATCCTTTTAGCATTTGCAAGTGCGTGGGTTTGTGAGGACGTCCGCATGCGAGAGGGTGTGTGTTCATTGTCGTGCATTAGTCAGGCACTGAATCTGCTTGTTAAACCACCAACATGTCAGCAATTAAAATCTTTCTGAATTTGAATTACCAATCTTCTACAAAGTCTCTAATTAGAGAGTCGTCTTGACTGTTGGGGACAGGTTGTCCGTCAGAGGCAGCGAATAACAGACATTGGTTGGATTGGAAACTTTCTGAGACCTGCATGGGCATTTGGAGAGACGTCCTGCCCTCTTGTGGCCAGACTGAAACTCTATTTGCACGTCAGTTCTATTCAGAACGGGACACAAAAGCTTTGGGCCCGCTGACATACAGAGAGGCTCAGGATGAGAGCGACGGAGAGTATCTAATCTCCTCTAAGAGTCCGTCCAATATATTCATGCGCTATTGGATGGGTTCTTTACTTTAAAAGGGATGAAAAATTGAACATGGTGAAATTTTTGAGCTACATTTTAAGGCCCACTTCAAGGTTAGTGAGGTCAGACTCGGAATCAATAGTTTTCTAAGCGTATCTCAACCGACAAGTACTTTAGAAATTGCAATACAACATAGTACATTTTCAAAAAAGCAAATATGCGTTTTTATTAATAATTATGTTTGTAATTAAATTTGAACATTTAGCAAATTCCATAAAATGACACTTCTATAATAATAATATTATTACAACTTTAAAAAGCTGTATTTGGACAAAACCAAGGTCAGTGGTTCTTGTGAGGAGACATCTCAATGACACAGTCTTTGACCTAAAGCAATGCTTTTTAATTATAGATATTGCTGAAGATGGCTTGACTGTGCGTGAACACGGTCGGTCTAAATGTCAAATCTTTACACAAGTACTTTTACTCAGGTATGTTTTTGGCTAGATAATCTGACTTTTGACATACTCTAAGTAGCTTTTACACATCAAAATGTCTTCATGAGGTCATCTAAATCAAGAGCTAAGAGAGAGCATGTGTGAAAGCAGATTCAACCATTATTTAATGTGTTTAGTTTTCACTCTTGGATTCTTTGTGAGCTTTCAAGGGTCCATATTTCAGCCATAATATATGAGCCCTTAACAACATTGCTTGGTTATTATCATACCAAATGCACACCTACAGTGCAGACAGGGGGAAATTACCTTGGGCTATGTGAAGCTGTCAATCCTCATTCACTGAGGAAAAAGATGAAAGATGGAAAGCCTATGTGAAGCATGAAGACTGTACAATTCGTCACAAAAGAGTACTGCAGAGATACCAAGGTACGGTGATGCTATCAGATAATAACAGGATGGTATTTCGACATATATCATTAGCAAGGCACTTGAAAAATGTCATGGTACAATCTTATACTTCTCCAATAACATTTTCATATTCCTGGTGACACCAAACGCTGCTGGTTCTCATGTCTTGCAACCTGTTAGAATATGCAGAAGTGCAGTTGTCAGTGATTAATGACATTAATTTTAGTCCGTTCCCCACACAGAGCTATCGCATGGCTTCAGAAGATTTGAAAAAAAGCATTAGAGTTATATTTACATTTACATTACTTCATTTAGTAGACATATTTGTCCAAATCGACTCACTTTTATTATGATTATTTGTCCTAATTAACAGCCTCTGGTCTATATTCTTGCATTATGGAACAGTGTGAACATTTATCAAATATCTTTGTTTTGTATGCTTCCGAAAAAAAAAGTAAAGCAGTTTCTGAATGCTCTGGACCCATGTTACATGAATCATTTTTCTATTTATTTTTATTCCCCTCATTCTCTTTGTATGTTCACGGTAGTTTAGGTACAGACTGTATCTTAGCAGCATGGAGCAGAGAAAATAACTATCACAACAAATTAAGGTTTCAGGTGGTTTAGTGGCCCCCGATGAGACACATTAAACCAGCTGGAGTCATGTGCTTCAAAAACACATGCATGTACACTATTGTGGCAATGATTCTGGCTATTATGGGCTTCTTTAAATGTATACATCAGAAAACAAAAGTGACCTTTTCCCCTTGTGATTTTCTGTGGTTCGAACAGAGAACAAGAGAAAAGGGTAAAAGAAGCCATTTTCATTTTTCATTAAAAGACTATGTAAAATTCTTGATTCTGATTGGTCAATCGCTTCGGTGGTAAGTATTTCATTACAACGACTTTGGCTAGTGAGCATGTACAATAAGTACAAATATTTTGTACTTCCAGGTGATTCCTTTCCAATCTACTATGACTGAGATGAAAGCAAAATGTAATGGATAAAGCTTTCTCTAGAAAGTAGAATTTCTCTATGCAGTATCTTTCTTCTCATATAAAAAACACAACTTAACTCAAATTGATGTATGCATTTGGGAGATGCTTTTATTCAAAATGACCAACATTGCATTCAAGTTATGCATTTTATTAGCTTACACATTACTTGAAAAAAGGAACCCATGACCTTGGTGTTGCAAACTGTTTAACTGAGTTTAATTATTTTCTTTTCTTTTATTATTTTTACGAGATACATGAGCTATAAACAAAATTGTCAGCCAAAGAGTTGAAAATACCTTGGGGAAAGCTATCCGATAACATTCATGAATAATATTTCATGTTTAATTGCACTACCGTTCAAAGGTTTCGGGTCGGTAAGGTTTTTAAATAAGTGTCTTACGCTCAACAAGACTGTATATAGTAAAAATACATTAAAATAACTGTTTTAATTTATGTTAAAATGTAATTTATTCCCGTGATGCAAAGCTGAATTTTCAGCATCATTACTCCAGTCTTCAGTGTCACATGATCCTTGTGATTTGGTGCTCCAGTAACATTTCTTATTATTATCAATGTTAAAAACAGTTGTGTTTT
>FLSR01001586.1:3195-15620 GCA_900092035.1 Leuciscus waleckii | reverse complement strand
ACATACACAGCGAAGTACACAAAACACTCCTTACAACTTACAGTAAACAAATATATACACACCTTTTCAGTCTGTGCTTAATAAACTGGTACACTGTAAATCCGTAAAACTATTCGATGAGCTGTCATAAAGTGCGCGCTCTCATTTCATTTCTGCCGTGGTCAGTAACGTTAGGCCTATCACTCCGGAGACTGAAAGCTGGATCAGGAACAGTACAGATCCATCCTCGAGTAACAACGAGAGTAAATGAAGACTGATAAGTTCATTCTTACATCCAACAACAAAACACCTCAATCGCTTAGGAGACATTCTTGTCTACAGTTGCTAAGGCGGGTCTATGCTCAAACTGCAGTGTCAATCAACAGTCGTGGGAGGGGCCTGTGCAAAGTGACGTCACATTGCATAGAATATGAGAACAGCTCATTCTGAGACAGTGCTTATGATTTATTGATATTGTAAAAAAAAACACTGGGTGGATTTTTATCATTCTAGGGTGGTTTTGCTCACACACTGCCAACACACATTTATGTTCAAACACCATGTAAAAGTGAATTTTGCATAATAGGCAATAGGCCCTTTAAATTTCTCCATTTTCCAATTTTCATCATTCAGTCCATATTTACGATTCTTTGTATCCTTTAGCCACTGCCCACGATGTGCTGGATGCTTCACTGGAAACCAAAACTAACTCATTCATGCTATAAGTTTACTCTTTTAATTCTTGCACCCAGGACAAAACAAGTTGACACAATTATGATTATTATGATTTGTTTAGAAGTATTTCTTACTAAAGTAAGGCGGTATTTGATGCTGGTAAGCGTATCCATTATGGTTGTTGAAGTTTTCCTACTTATTTGGCAAAAGGTTGTATTCACTAGTCAGGTAGCACTGATTTCAATTTATTTGCCTTTCTACTGTATAGGCTGCCAAGTTTTACTGAAAGCTCAATTTGCCAGTGGTGAAGTACCCCTTTAATAACCAAATAAAGTTTCACTCAAGAGAGAACTGATTTGTATGTCATCAATGTGGAAAAAGTTTCCCTAAAAAAGGAAACCTTAAAATCCACATGAGACTTCACAGTAGAGAGAAGCCTTACTCATCCCTCCGTGGGGAAAGAGTTTCACTCATAAAAAATCCCTTGGCTCCCACATGAGAAATCACACTGGAGAGAGCCCTTGAAATAAACCAAACAGTATATTTTAATAAAAAAACAAAAAACGAAACTAGCCAATAATATAAGCATTCTTTAAAAATATGCTGAAATAATGCAAACTGATGACTTTAACAAACGCATAGACTAAGATTAACAGCCTCAGATAGTTACAGTAGGTCTACTTACAGTAGTAAGAGTTCTATCTTTAACAGTTTATAAGTTTCAGTTAACAATCAATTTCTTTATGGAGAAAACAAACTATGTTTTACTATGAACATTTTTTTCCCACTTGATTTAGTCTATTTAATTTTGTATCAAATACAATGTGACTTTCTTGATCGATATCTGGCAGCAGTTGCTCATTTTTTTCTCTTCGGCGAGTGCTCCGCGGACAGCTTACCCTGTGCATTAAATCCCCCATATGCCAGCAAACCAATGAGAATGCAGGACAGTGATGACGATACATAACAACAGAGTGTACGCAGCAAAGCTGCTATGGCAAAGCCATTAGATGACAAGCCTGCAACCTTTAGCCAAAAAAGTGTAACGGCTAATGCTAACGCTGGTACGCATGAAAGGAGAGCAGAGGACACTTTTTATGATGGATGTCAATGGAGAATAAACCGCTTTTGTGAGGAAACACCTTATCATTTGAGTAATCGATAGCCTGTACATTAATCTTCAACATGTTTTACACTAAACAATACTTTTGTTGGGAACGATATGTAGATTTTACTATGATAAAAAAGGTTATTTTATAAAGGAAGGCAAAGAAGGTAATGTTGCGACAGTCAGGACTGTAATGTTACGGCATTACCATAGTATTTAATAGTAATATTTAATAATATTGTATATTGTCTAAAGAAAGTAATAAATACAGATGTTCCCTTTCGAAAGGAAACTCGCACTGCGTCGATGACGCTATTGGGGAACGCCCTCCGCATGAACCGGTGTCTGAAAAGCTATCCAATCAAGGCAATCGAATTTTACCGGCAAGAGCCTATGACGTCACAACTAGTGCGACCTGGAAGTATAAAAGGGGTGCCTAGAGAACATGTCATCCTCTTTTCGTCTTCAGGGACTGTTTTGTCTGATTTGCAATCACCTGAAAAAGGTAAGAACAATTATGGCAACAAGCATTTCAAGAAGTGTGTGGATCTGTGTCTCAGGTTTCTGACACAAGATGACACACACAACTTGTGCGTTTATTGTTTGGGAAAGAGCACGCATGATCAGCTCTTGAGAGACCTGATTGTGCAGAATGTGAGAGTTTTCCTATTAGAAAACTCCGCTCTCGTCTGGCCCTCTTCTCGAGGGAAGAGGGACAGGCATCTGGGCCCAGTGGTTCGGGTCTCTCTCGTGCGGAGACTCAGATCATGGGGTTCCCAGATGGAGCTCGCTGACGAGTTTGAGAAAGGTGTTTCTCTCACGGTCGTCAGAAGCTCGAGAGGGTGAGCTGCTAGACAAAGATGTGTGTTATCTCTTACATCCTCTGACTGAGCAGCAAGTGCTCTGCTGGCACCTAGCCCGAGAGAGCAGGAGATGGCTGAAGAGTGTGAAGAAGAGGTACAACCTGAACCCTCACAGCCTACCTGCCACGTGTATGATGAGCTGTTGGGTGTATGGAGCGGGTGAGGAAGGAGCCGTTGGCTCTGCATACTGAGATCAAGAAGGCATGGAAGAACCCATATTCTGCACGCATCCATCGTCAGCAGCGAGCAAACTACACTGATGTCGAGGGGATGTGTGAACATGGGAATGTGTCGATGCCCCCAATCGACGAGACGTTCGCAAACTATCTAGCTGCTGGAGAGGCATCGGCACTAAAAGCTCCGGCCCTGCCTTCTAAGCCACTCAAGATGAAAAAATAAAATAAAAAACATCTAGCTTGAATGGCAGGGCATATGCGGCAGCAGGTCAGGCTGGGGCTGCCTTACACACTATGTCAGTGTTGCGGGCATACCAAGCCGACCTGCTGAAGGATTTGGATCAGGGGAGAGACGCAGTGGACGAGCTGCGCCGCAACACAGATCTGGCTCTTCGGGCCACCAGACAAACCGCTGCCTCGATTGGAAGGTCGATGGTGGCCACGGAGAGCTGGCCACCTGTGGCTGAACCTGGCTGACATTGGGGAGAAAGAAAAGTATTTTCTCCTCAATGGCCTGGTTTCGCAAACCTGAAACCTAATCTGAAACCATTGAGACGGTGGTAGAAAAGTTCAGAGAGGCGAGGGCGCACTGGCTGCATTTAAATCATGCATTCCGCTGGGGTCCGTATCCACGGCCAGACAGCCAGGGGGGCCTGGCCCATCCCGGTTTGAGGATCGGAGACAGGGCTAGAGGTTCAGCGTAGCCTCTCGCGTTCCTCCTACAAGGAGTAGGTCGCAGAGAAGGCGCGACTCAAGGAAGAAGAGGGATCTGAGGGAGGATCCCCTTCCTCTGAGGGTGAATAACAACCATCCTCTCCTCTCTTCTTCCTTTCCCCCCCTATTTTCTTTCCCCCAGGCATAAGTTTCTTACATCAGGCTTGAGGCCTGGACCGATGATGATATTTTCCCATTAAAGTCCCCATGAACCGGAAGTTGCAAATGACTTTTCTCCAGTGTTGTGACACAAGACTAGTAATATGCGCTAACAAAGTAAAAAGGTCAAATTTGATTTCATGACGACTTTCAAATGGAATACTTCTGAAGGTCTGGAGTTGGGCTTGGTAGTGAGCTTTCTAGCTTTTGGGTGGTAGGCCTTCATATTAAGAATATAATTTAGGCCGCGGCTCTAAGAACAGCAGGATGATCTTGGTAGGTCTTTATTATAAGGTTGTTTAACTTTAGACCTCGGTTCCCTGTTTAGAAAGTATTAAGAGGTATGTTTGATAGGTATTAAAGTAGGAATTTAGGGCCCTGAAGTTCCCATTTTTATAGGTAGGCTTGCATATCTTATCATAGGCCTCCTCTTGTGATAGAGTCGTTAGGTATATGTAGAAGGTGTTGCCAATCTTGGTCCCCAAGTGAAATGTACAGGTTGCCTTCATCTCAAAGAGGAATCTCTAGTGAGGCCACCGTGCTTGTGAGCTTTGTGCTTGTGAGCTTCAAACAGGTTTTGTTCAGCATGAGATGGCTTCCTCCCATTTGGGGTTGTCTCCTGAGGCCATCGCTTTGTATAAGCTCCAGATAGACCAACCAAGCGTTGGCCCTCATCGGGCCACCTTGAATTTGTATAGCAGGTCTCCTCTCACTTCTGAGAGTTGTTATGAGACTATAGCTTGAATTTCAGACATAGGGTATTCAAGTGCCATCCCCACGAGGGCTGCCTTAATATCTCGCTTAGGCATGTGTACTAGGAGTTTATTGCAGACGATCTGCTAGAAGCTTTTTCATCCCAAGCCCCTCAGTATCTGAGTGTAGGCTCTTTAGATTTAGATCATCTATATAGCTTATCTCTGTAAGGTCTACTTTTTTCCCTGGTACTGGCCTCCTCTTTCTACAAGAGTCATATAGCCTAGGCCTGCCTCTGCATTAGGTGATTATGCTAGTGGATGTTAAGGGTAGAATAAATAGTAGCATGGGTAGCAGGCTATTCCTTAGCCTCCCATGCAGATATATTCTGGCCGTTGTCAGACCTGTCTCTCTCTGGGAAGAGAGAGTTGGAAGCAGTAATTCTGAGGTTCCGTTTTCAGAGGTGTATATTGTAGCTAGAATTTTTCAGCTAGTCTTTAGGTTGGATATCTAGGCCCCTTGAATTGATTTCAAGTCATAAGGTGGAAATGTCATTGACCTCATAGCTGAGGCCTCCATTTCTCTTGGGCTTAAGGTTTTTTTGGCTAACCACAGCTCTAGTCTATTCACCCTGCACCACTGGGGCTCTTTTTAGTACTCCCTCCCATTGGGATGAGTTTGAGTACACTCCCTTAGAGCCTAAGCATGCCATGGGCTGACGCTTCCTCGACAGTGAGTTGGCGTAAGATTGTACTCCCCTTATTTAAAGGGTCGATAGTGCCCTAGCTGAGTACACTGTCCATTGGCAATGTTAAGTAGGAAAAACCAGGCCCATAGTATTTCTATGAGTACCTCTATCATATCTGAGGCTAGATCTGCTAACAATTATCGCTATCAAGTAGTAGGCCTTTACAGGCCTCCTTGAAGGTGGTTCCACTATCTTGTGGGTTTTTAGCAATAAATAAGATCATCACGTTGTAGGTTCCCTTTGAGCCTCCCTGATTCTAGCCCAGAGCCTGGTCAAATATAATTATTTTCCTAGCTACCCCAAGTCTGATTAGAAGGTTGCGGACTCTCACCAGGCCTCCCTACTAGATCAGCCCTAGAGCTGGAGGCGCTCCCCTTATTTAGGGTCCCTTTAGAGTGCGGAGCCTCCACATGGCTTTGAAGCACTGTGTAGATCCAGGATCGAGTAGAGTTACTCCCCTCGTTTGCAAGGGTTATAAAGCGCTATGCTGAGTTCTACTCTCCAGGATGCCCAGGATGTTCCAGTTTCACCATTGGTTTTGTGACAGACTCTGTTTGGGAAAACAGACAGGTTGTTGGCAAGACTAGGTCAGTAGATTTGATCAGGTCAGCCTCCCTGATGTCATGTGGGGTTGACTCTACGTCCCTCTCAGAAAGTCCTTTCGGACCCCCTGGCCATATTCCCTTAACCCTCTAAGCGCCAAAGTCGCAAAATTGCGACAAGCGTCATACTTAATAAAACAGGCTGTAGATCCTAATATGGTGTTATATCTCATTTGTATTCCCTACCACTAGATGGCAGACATGTAATACTTCAATTCAAGACCAAAATTACTTCATGTTCCTATTCAAAGTGTTGGAGGAAACAGCAGAGCAAGTGATCGATCGTGTCATTGATGCGGAAGCAGTTCAAGTTCAGAGCGTCTGAGTAAATTGTGAGATTTGTGAGAGAAAATTGTCAAATGGCTAATAAAAATTGTGAGATTTGTGAGAGAAAATCGTCAAATGGCTAGCCGCTTCTCCCGGTACATCTTTGCCGCGCAATGGTCCCGCCCGCGCTTCTCCCGGTACATCTTTGCCGCGCAATGGTGCCGCCCGCGCTTCTCCCGGTACATCTTTGCCACGCAATGGTGCCGCCGCGCAAGGTGCGAGTGTTCACCAAGCACAAACAGATCATTTTGACCATTTGCCCAACGGGGATGGGGGTGGCAGGGCTGGCAGGGCTGGCAGGGCTGGCAGGGCTGGCAGGGGTGGACGTGGTCTTAGTGTACATAGGAGAGCTGTTGCTTGAGGTGACGTGGTCTTAGTGTACATAGGAGAGCTGTTGCTAGAGGTAAAAAAAAACCCACTCCACATATATTTTTTCCTGAATATTACTGATAACTGATCAAAAAGCAGGCTACTGTTCACATGTGTTTTACTACTAAAGTATTGTAATATAGTAATAATTTAGTACTTTCTCATATTTTATTGTTGGTTTCCTCTTTTCCGATCATTTGGAATGAGGATAAAAAGACAATAAATAAATAAATTCAATATCTACTATTTCCTGAATATTACTGATGAACTGATCAAAAAGTAGGCTATTGTTCACATGCGTTTTACTACTATATAGTATAGTAATAATTTAGTACTTTCTCCTGTTATTGTTGGTTTCCTCTTTTCTCATCATTTGGAATGAGGATAAAAAAAATTTAATTAAAATAAAACATGCAAATAAGTTCAAACATCAGTTCAATATCTACTATTTCCTGAATATTATGAAATTCAAAAGGGCCGCCCATGATGACGTCATAATATGCAAATTAGATGAGTATATTTACACCCAACATAAACTTTCAGTCATCCCCAACATTTTTTGAAATTTTGATATTTTGATGTCAAAATCCAGCATTTTTTCAAAAAAAAACCTTGGCGCCTAAAGGGTTAAAGGAACCCCTTCCTTGGAAGCGGTTTGTTCCAAGCCTTTGAGTGGCCTTGGTAGGCCTTCCATTGTTCGGATGCCTCTTTGAGGCTTATAGCTTAGGCAGTGACCGTAGGGAATAATGTCACTGACAGACTGTATGTGACCCGAAGGGGGAGTGTTTTTTTGGCATTTCAGGTTGAAACTGCCAGTTCTGATGTTTTGTCATGAGCCATAATTGGCATGCACTCCCCTCAGCATGGTGGGATTATACTTTGTTCCCCAATAGCGTCATCGACGCAGTGCAAGTTCCCTTTCGATAGGGAACGTCTAGGTTACGACTGTGACCTCTGTTCCCTGAGAACAGGGAACGAGACACTGCGTCGTTAGCCATGCCTCAGGATGCCTGCTGAACAGTCCCTTCAGACGAAAGTGGATGACGTGTTCTCTAGGCGCCCCTTTTATACTTCGGGGTCGCCAGTCAAATTCTATTGCCGTGATGGATAGCTTTTCAGACACCGGTTCACGTGGAGGGCGTTCCTCAATAGCGGCATCGATGCAGTGTCTCGTTCCGTTCTCAGGGAAAAGAGGTTATATTCGTAACTTAGACGTTTTCTTTCTTTGGCTTTCATGTTTTACCAATTATGATAAGTTAAGTTATTGAATTGTAATGACTGTTATAACTGCATGTATGCATATGATGCTTATATTATGCACTTAAACGAATAAAGACAAAATGATTAATTTAATTATGAATATTATGTTATATTGTATGTTGTTTAATTAAAATAATCATGAAGTGTTGTCAACTACTGTGTGCCTAATGATGATTATATGATGCTTTTTAATGAATGATGGTAAAAAATGGGCCTACAAATAATTTTACTGAATTAAATATGTTTAAATTACAATTACGTTTTAGTGTAATCTTAAGTCTAGTTATTTTTTTGCACACTGCAGTGACTTTGCAGTACTAATAGACATATTCACGCTTTTTTCCGCAGTAAAGCACATTCCACAAACAATGCAGTCCTAATTTAACTTTACTAGCAATATAACACCAAATATAGAACATTTATTCACAAGACAAATAATCTAATAATCCACATGAAACTGATTAACGTAAACTGTAACTGACTGTCATAACATTTTGAACTGCGTGCACAGACGTCACTGCCATTTCACGATAGGCTGAGGTGATCCTCATGTGATCCAAGTTAGCCATTACACTTTCTGAGTCATACACGGGCCTGGGTCCGAAGAGCCAGGACCTCAGATAGAGAGAACTCGTGCCTGCAGAGCGGGAACCTCTAGGTTATAAAATCTTGCAAATGTGGACGGAGCGGACCAGCCGGCCGGCGCACAAATGTCTTCAATGGGAACTCCACTGGACCATGCCCAAGAGGAAGCCATGCCTCTTGTGGAGTGAGCTCTTACACCTATGGGGCACGGGAGACCCAGTGAGGTGTACGCCAGAGTAGAGTTCTCAACGGGCCTGAAAATTACAACCCGACCGGACCTGCCCGTGGCTTTTAAAGCCCGGCCCGATGTAACCCGACAAATCAACATGAATTATCAGCCCGAACCCGGCCCGCGGCCCGACGCAGCCGTTTTTTGTTTTTTTTCTCATACAAGTATTATCATGACCAGCAGACGGGAATTCAAATCAACCTTTAATGTTCACGCCTTTTAACAATACAAACAACTGAAACAATAAACTTTATTTATCTTCTCCACACTCATTTACAAACAAATATTTTTTCGCCTATCGTGCGTCTACTCTACACCCTTACCACTAAAAAGACGGATTATATCCAAGACTTCAATCATAAATTAGTATTAATATTGATAGCATCACTGGTAGCTTCGTTGCTAACTCACTGTCCATCTGTTAAAATGGTGAATATATCAGATGTAAGTAAGTAACAACTACGCTAGAGAAAAATATATTGATTATCATTATGTCACTTCCAATATTTCCATTCGTTATGATGTTATGAAATGAGATTGGAGTGAAAACATGAAGCCTAATGTTTGGTGTGTTTTGCTTTTCAAACACACAGCGCGTTTTGAATATGAAACATTCAAACGCACAGCGCGCTCCAAAATATGAAACATTGTGGTTACGATATTATACATATCTACGTTTGAGCAGATATCCACAAACACAGTATTTAACAGTAAACACAGGTCTAAATATTATAATATTCACCATATATCTAGCAACAGTTCAACTGCAATGTGAAGTATATGCAACAATAACATAATTCAGAATACATTTCTTACCTTTCATGTTTCTTGTGTTCAAATCGCGTTCTTCTTATGAGGTAAATCCAATGTAAGCTGACTAAGCTCACGACATGTCTTCCAAACTCGCCGAAAAGCAGAGACTTATGAAGTCTGGTGCTTTGTGTTTGAGGTAATGAGTGCGTTCGCTCTTTTGCGCGCGTGGGCGTGGTCAAATTAAAACTAATGAGCAAGGGTTTGAGAAACTGGACATCTTGTTGGTTTTATACAAATTACCTAAACAGAGAATATTTGTTTTAGTTTAATCTGATCATTAAGTACGCACTTAAATGTTTATAAAGATATATGGCTCATAAATGTGTGACAAGTATTCGCTGAGTTTTGTTTCAGTTTATAGACGTGCTCAAGAAAAAAAAAGTTCACCGAGACGGAGGGGCAGACAGCACACCCTGTTTATTTTCTTTATTTCACAAAAGCACAATGTTTTGATTTGATTGTAAGTGGATACATACAAAAGTATATATATCACAGATTCTTTTTTCATATTTATTTTTTTCTGTATGACCATAAATGACGGAGTAATTTTAGTCTATTGTGCTACTATGTGAAGAAAATCCAGCCAAACGCGCCGGCGTGTTTGGCGACCCCAGAGGGTTAAATGTTTACGTGGTGGCCATAGCGGCTTACCATATCCCTTTAGGTGGTGCATCTTTGGGGAGGAACCCTCTAATAACACGTTTCCTTCGTGGCACTTTGAGGCTGAGGCCTGCAATTCGTACCAGGGTTCCTGCTTGGGACCTGGCTATTGTTTTAGAAGGCTTATCTGCGGCTCCCTTCGAGCCCCTTGATACGGTTTCAGAAAAGTTTCTGACATTAAAAACAGTTTTCCTTCTAGCCATATCTTCTCTTAAAAGACTGGGAGATCTTCTGGCCTTATTGGCATCACCCACTTGCCTTGAGTTCACTCCGGGGATGGTCAAGGCATTCCTTTACCCTAAACCGGGCTATGTCCCTAAGGTGCCGACCAACGTACCCCGGCCTATCGTTTTGCAAAACTTCTGCCCTCCTCCTTTCAGAGATCAGGACCATGAAAAGCTGAAATTTCTCTATCCAGTAAGAGAACTGGATCCAAATGTCCATAGAGCTGCCCTGTGTAGGAAATCTGATCAGCTGCTTGTCTGTTTTGAATCGCCTAAAAGGGTCTTCCTGCTTCAAAGCAGACAGTCAGAAAGTGTATAGTTGAGGTTATCTCTCTTGCTTATGAAGTCTCTGGTCACCCTTCACCTTTGGCCATCAGAGCTCACTCTACCAGAAGTATGGGGCCCCAAGGCCTTTATTTCAGGGGTTTCCCTTCAAGAGGTTTGTGATGCGGCGGGTTGGTCTTTCCCACTCACATTCACAAGGTTATATAGCATGGACCTGGATGCTGCCCCAGGTTTTCAGGTGCTTATGTCTTATTTGTGCTACAGTTTCACACGGACAGGCACTTGTAAGTACAGTGTTTGGGCATTATTGTTCCCAAAGTGGCATTGACGCAGCGCGAGTTCCCTCGAAAGGGAACGTCTCAGGCTACGACTGTAACCAAAGTTCCCTGAGAAGGGAATGAAATGCTGCTTCGCCCTGCCATACTCCCTGTGATCTACTTGCTTCAGCTAATCGCAGCTAGCGCCTGTCAGTTCGGATGTGCTTTTATCCTTTCCTGGTCATGACGTCACCTGCCTGTGACGTTCTGTATCACCGTTAGACTAGTTGACGCACGTGCTTCAGACACAATCACGCAAAAGGCGTTCCCAAAGCGTCATTGACGCAGAGTCTCTCACTATGGTTACATTTGTAACCTCAGACATTTGACTTGTCTTAATAATTCACTGAACATAGAAAATTACAATGAAATAATACTTTTAAACATGCAAGGAGAGAAACAAACTTTAAGGGTATTTACCACCTGATTACATGTGAAACACAAATGTATTATTTCATTGTCACAAACTCAATATATGAGGACTGAGGCTTTTAAGGTCAATAGCCTACTCAGGGTCTATATCCAAATGGAGGAGATTTTGGCTACCAAGTTCAAAGTTATTATGGATTAAAAGCTGATTAATTCAGTTTTTGTTGCTTATCGGACTGTGTGGTGCTTAAAATGAAGATTTATGCATTTCCTCACTCTTGTTTGTGTTTCTTAAAGATTCCATGTAGATCATGCCAGTCCACAATTATCATATAAGCCCCTATGACTCATCTACAATTCAGAAATGGATAAATAATTCAAAGCAATACCAGTGGAATCCTATACATAGCATCCCCATAGTCTTAGATATTTCATGGAATTGTGTCCATTACAAAATTACCACACACATTAGGCCTATCAAATATGAACACGCACACATTGCGTTTTCATGTTTTATGGGGACTTTTCATAGACATAATATTGTTTTATACTGTATAAAGTGTATAAATCTAACTAACCCTACTCCTAAACCTTACAATCACATAAAACCTTCTGCATTTTTACATTTTCAAAAAATATCACTTAGTATGATTTATAACATGGGCCAAAAAATGTCCCCACAAGGACAAAGATTTTGGATATTGCCATCTTTGTGGGGACATTTTGTCCCCATAAAGTAGGGTTTACCAGGACCGCATACACACACACACACACACACACACACACACACACAGTCATGAATCCATCCAATACCTCAGCGCTAGACTCCTCAGCTCCTCCCATACGTTCCCAATTCTCAGAGTTCTGATCACTTCCACCTGTTGTCACTCATCTAGGACTGCCATATAAACCGGTTTTAGCATTCATATCTAACAAACACCCATTGTCTGGTCTTGTGGCTCATACCTGTGAATTACCTGACTACTTTCCTCCACTTCTATTCCTCATCATCCCCCTTGTTCACTTGACAGTCTCGGAATCCTTCTCAGGCCTGGGACCTGTATCAGAAAGAGATATTGTTATTATCAAGCTGTTATCCGTTTGGATACTTCACAAATCCTTAGATTCCTTAGTTGTATTCCTTTGAAGTATCCTCATTAAAGCCTTGTGTTGATTCATCCTCATGTCTGTCTGCATCAGTTGTGACACACACAATGAGAGAGAGAGAGACAGAGAGAGAGAGAGACAGAGAGAGAGAGAGAGAGAGAGA
>FLSR01001580.1:0-12867 GCA_900092035.1 Leuciscus waleckii | reverse complement strand
ATTTGGCAAAAAGCACAACACTTTGTTTTTATTGTTATATACACAAAAATAATACACACTTAACAGGATCGATTGATGTATGAAACGTGTATGGAAGATCAAAGTCAACAGATTATTTAGAGTCTCTATTGCACTGATAAGGAAAAACGCGAGCTGGTATCGCCGGCGATACCGCCGACCCCAGGGGGTTAATGCATGAATTAATGCATAATTCATGCATGAATTTATACATGAATTCATGATAATTTATGTACCCTTACCGTAAAGTGTTACCTGTCTTCTAATAACTTCAATTGTTGTGTATACCGAGCTGCAGTGGACACATTTGTAAAGGACAATACTCGGACCCATTGTGCGAACGGTCTCTTTAATACCGCGTGGTTTATATACTATGTTGCTGCTGATTGGGCTGACACTTTTGACACACCCACTTTACGAGAGAAAATGCATCTCAAACCCAGTTGCACACTGTTTCCAGGAAACATGTCGTTCAACCCTAGCAAAACGTTGCGCAGCGGTTTGAGCTTGAACATGCTCCTGGATGAATCGCGTGTAGGTGAAGCCAGAGATAATCTTGCATTCATCCACTGGTTGTTATGGTCGTGCAAATTGGACTCGTTTTCTTCTAAAAAGACCTAGCCGCTTGCAAATTCTAAACTCTAAAGTAATGCTATGCTAGCCTACTTATTATCCTATCATAATTAGCTAAAGCTGATAGTATTTCTGTCACGATCTCAGACTCTGTAACCTCCCTCTCCAGCCATCAGAGGGCACCCTCGCCTGAATATTGACCCTTCACTACACACACTACATTTCCCAACAGCCCCAGTTCTGACTCTAATCACTATGCCCAGCTGTATCTCATTTAGCAGGCTTTTTAGCTGTGCTGCTCGCAGCTCTCAGTGTGAAGTCTTGTTTTGCTACTGTGAACATTACTGAGTGTTTATTCCTGTGACTGCCTGATTGTTTGTGACCCTACCCGTTTTGGATATCTCCCTGTCTGCTGCCTGCCTACGTTACCCTAGTGATGGTGAAATGAAGCTTTGTGAAGCACTGGGGTTTCCCCTTCGACTGTATCGTAAAATGGTTCATTACTCGAAGCTTTTCAACACGTTGCACACTAACGACATCTTGTGGTGAAAAGGTGGAAAAGCTCCCTCTCTGTCCCAGAAGACCGATTTTTTTGTTTTGTTTTTTTTTTCACATGGTGAAATCACGTGGTTATGGCAAAACAAATGAAGCTCCGATACACTGCTTCAATGTGTGAGGTTTTGTTTTTTTGATACAAGCTTCGAAGCCTCGGTGCCGAACGTCACATCACTAGTTACCTCTGCTTTGTTCT
Organism: Leuciscus waleckii; assembly: GCA_900092035.1. Taxonomy (NCBI): domain Eukaryota; kingdom Metazoa; phylum Chordata; class Actinopteri; order Cypriniformes; family Leuciscidae; genus Leuciscus; species Leuciscus waleckii. Next base: position 11,525 of record FLSR01001580.1, on the reverse strand, counting down.
CTGACTCTGACTGTTTGCTGCCTGCCCTGATCTTCTGCCTGGTACTGTACTACGATTTAGCCCTGTCTTCACTGCTGTATCCGCTGATTTTAACCCTTGCCTGTTTGACTACTCTGCTCAATAAATTAAGCTGCAAATGGATCTCTCTGACTTCGCCATCTCAAGATCCAGCAGCTATGTCAACCTTGACCGCAGCCTTCTCAGCCCAAGCAGGTCAAATTGCTGCCCATCATCAACAGTTGAGTCGTCTCACCTCTTTAACGGAGGAGTTGGTCAAAGCAGTACAAGGGCTACAAGGATCGTCATCAGAGCAATCGCCCACGCAAGCCACAGCCGCTGTTGCCCATCCCGCAGTAATCCCACTGTGGCGAGGGGGGCGTGGTTTTGCTGAGTCTGTAGCGGGAGAGAGAGGACGGAACAGAGCGGAGCGTAAGTAGGTCAAGTGCAGATGATGAACACCTGTGTCTGATTGCAGTAATTGGCGTGGAGAGACCGGATATAAGCCGGAGTGGGAGAGAGAGTGGGGAGAGAGAGACGAGCTGGGACCTCGTGTGTGCTGCAGAGAACCTGACAAGGAGTCATCGAGAGAATATTCCGAGTTATTGTGTTTTGTGGCTGTGCTTGTGCACGGTGAACGCGCTTTGTGCGTTCACCGAGCGTGCGTCCCAGCTCAAGCCGACCCCTATATGAGCAGAGTTCTTTTGCAACTTGTGTTTTAGCAAGGAAAAATGTGTTAAGATTTATGAGAACGGAGGATTGTGTTTTGTGAATTGTGTCTTCATGTGAAACGTGTTTATGATATTGGAAAATTATGGCTAGATTTAGTAAATGTGTTTAGACAACTGGTCATTTGGTTTAGAGGATTGGCTTTTGTGTTTTAGCATTTGAGAAAAACTGTAATAAAGGCTGCCCTCGATCAAGCTGGCCTATACCAAATACCAGTGAGTATCAAGGGGGGTACATATCAGGCTTTGGTGGATTCAGGATGTAACCAATCCTCCATACATCAAAGCCTGATTCAACCTAGGGCATTGGATAATAGCCGCATGGTTAAGGTTCGGTGTGTGCACGGGGAAGTGGTGAAGTATCCTATTTTGCCTGTGGATATTCAATTTAGGGGAGAAAAGCATAGAATAGAGGTGGCAGTTAATCCGCACCTCCGGCATCCGATAATTTTGGGTACTAATTGGCCCTCATTTAATAAATTATTGGGGTATTTATGTTCGGATGCCTCTTGGGGGAAAAGAGATGAGAGTAGAATAGCGGTCGCACAGTTGGGAGAGGCTGAGCCGGAACCTCTGGAGCCTGTTTCTGGGGAACCGAGTGCTCTGGAGCGAACCATCCTCCCTGAGCATGATGATTTTCCCCTGGAACAGTCACAGGATGAAACGCTGAAAAATGCATTTGATCAGATTCGTTCTATCGACGGTCAGCTTCTTCATCCTGATCAACCGCTCTCCTATCCTTATTTTTCAATTTTAAAAGATAGGTTGTATCGGGTGACCCAAGACGCCCAGACAAAACAAGATACAACCCAGTTATTGATACCTAAGAGCCGTCGGGAAATGCTTTTCCAGGCGGCTCATTGTAATCCAATGGCCGGGCATTTAGGACAAACGGCTACACTAAACCGTCTCATGGCCCGATTCTTTTGGCCGGGCATTCACGAGAATGTACGCAGATGGTGCACGTCCTGTCGTGAATGTCAGTAGGTGAATCCACCGGCCACCCCAAAAGCACCATTGTGCCCCCTACCATTAATGCGGTCCCCTTCAAACGAATTGGTATGGACCTCATCGGGCCATAGAACGGTCAGCGCGGGGACACCGCTTTGCATTGGTCCTGGTGGACTATGCAACGCGGTATCCTGAAGCAGTGCCGCTCCGCACTATTTCCGCTAAGAGCGTGGCGAGCGCACTGTTTCAATTAATCTCCCGGGTGGGAATCCCGAAAGAGATTCTCACCGATCAAGGCACGGCATTTATGTCACGTACTATTCGCGAGCTTTACGAGTTATTGGGCATTAAATCGATTCGAACCAGCGTCTATCACCCTCAAACGGACGGCTTGGTCGAACGGTTTAACCGCACGTTAAAATCCATGATTCGTAAGTTCGTACAAGAAGACGCCAAAAATTGGGATAAGTGGTTAGAACCCCTCTTGTTTGCTGTACGGGAGGTCCCGCAAGCCTCCACGGGGTTTTCCCCCTTCGAGATTCTCTATGGACGTCAGCCCCGTGGGGTATTGGACGTCCTTAGAGAGACTTGGGAGGACGGACCTTCTAATAGCAAGAATGAAATTCAATATGTCATGGACCTGAGAGCAAAACTCCACACTTTGGGGCGGCTATCAATGGAGAATTTGTTACAGGCACAGGACAAACAGAGTCGGTTGTACAACTAGAGCCCGAAGCCATTTGTTTTGAGAATAATGGCTGGCTGATGAAGTTATTGGCTGGCTAGCCGGCTCAGCCAAAACCTAAATGGCTGCTGCAGCCGCCAAACTTTTCATAGCTGCAAATTGCTGAAGCTGCCACTTCATGTCTAAAGATGTCTATGTTATACTGATTTACTAGATCTCAATATTTCCAAGCAATGCATGGCTTACACTATATTTCTACAAAATGCAATACAATGTAATAAAGAAAACACCAGATTTTATTTTCACAACGTATACATATTTATTTTGTAGTCTGTATGCTACTAAACATTTTCAAATAGCGACGGCAGAGATCGCGGAGAAGTATGTTGATTAAGAACGCAAACTTTTGTTGAATTTAGGAGAATCTACAGACGCGAACAGATGAAGTGTAGTAAAATAAAGACCTAATGTGTATTTCGGGCTTTTTTTCACCACAAGTCTGAAAGAAGACATGTTATTGAAGACAAAAATCTCAAAATTGACCAGTAAAAAAAAACGATGTTTTTGCCTGCCGTGTCTCGCCTTAATATAAACACACACTGTTATCAGTATTATTTTGGACAAAGTTTTGCACATTTCACTTCAATGTACACTGAAGCATGCGTCGTGAATTAGCAATGTGGAAACGGTGGTTTGTTACTGCAGTAATATCACGTTCAGTGCTATAAATCTCTCCGTTCCAGAATATTTGGTTCATAACATCAATCTTTGATTCAGGTGTTTGTGCAACCGTGCCCAGAAGATTTAACAAAAGTCTGGGTAGGCCTAAAATTACCTTGCTTGCTTGCTTTCCGCCATTTCACCTCAGTGCGAGAAAAAAATGCATCGCTTCTTCTGTACGGAAAACGAGCTATTTTAATTGGTCGTCAATTCACTGTGAGTCTGTGTATCGTAGCAACGAGCACAAGACTGTGCTGTTATGAATCCAGTGGGAAAATAGATCTCGTGTATTGTTTATATATTTCGTGTGTGTATGTCTCTATGTGATAGAGTTATTATTTGATGCAAAAATAATTCTAGCCGGCTCAGCCAAACTTTATCAGATGGCGGCTCAATTTGGCTTACGAAATTATTGGCTGGCGGCGGCTGAAATTCAAAATGGCGCAAATGGCGGCACCTGGCGGCGGCTTCGGGGTCTATGTACAACAGGGGGTCTAGACTGCGTCAATTTACACCGGGAGATAAAGTGCTTGTATTACTCCCTACTTCTAGTTCAAAATTACTCGCGAAGTGGCAAGGACCCTTCGAGGTCACACGGCGAGTTGGTGATCTCAACTATGAGGTAGCTCGAACGGATAGGGGTGGAGCACATCAAATATATCACCTCAACCTGCTAAAAAAATGGTCTGAGCAGAATCAGTGATGCTGGCAACGGTAGTGAGTGGGGAGGAGGACTCGGTCCAGAAGTGAGTTCAAAGTCTGAATCTCTCGCTCTGGCCCCTGGAGGAGACCACCTCTCACCCTCGCAGCTCACTGATATAAAATCAATACAAGCAGATTTTGCTGATGTGTTCCACCCCTGCCTGGTCGAACAAATCTCATTCAGCACCATGTTGAGACTGAGCCGGGCGTGGTTGTTCGCAGCCGGCTGTATAGATTACCAGAACACAAGAAAAAAGTGGTTCAAATTAGAAGCGATGCTAGAAATGGGAGTGATAGAAGAATCCAACAGTGACTGGGCGAGCTCGATAGTTTTAGTTCCTAAAACGGACGGCTCAGTACGGTTCTGTGTGGATTACAGAAAGGTGAATGCTGTGTCAAAATTCGACGCATATCCAATGCCTAGGGTTGACGAATTGCTTGATCGACTAGGTACTGCTCATTTTTATTCGACACTGGACTTAACCAAGGGTTATTGGCAGATCCCCTTGTCTCCCATGACCAAAGAAAAAACAGCTTTCACAACACCGTTCGGATTACACCAATTTGTTACTCTTCCGTTCGGGTTGTTCGGGGCTCCAGCAACCTTTCAGCATCTGATGGACAGAATTCTCCGGCCGCATGCTGCATATGCCGCTGCATACCTGGATGATATCATCATCTATAGTGGGGATTGGCAGCGACATATGCAGCATTTGCGAGCTGTCCTGAAGTCGCTGAGAAGGGCTGGGCTCACGGCCAATCCGAAAAAGTGTGCAATTGGGCGAGTGGAAGTAAGATATCTGGGTTTCCACTTGGGTCATGGACAGGTGCGTCCACAAATTGACAAGACGGCAGCAGTTGCGACTTGTCCAAGACCCAAGACCAAAAAGGAGGTTAGACAGTTCCTGGGGCTGGCGGGATATTATAGAAGGTTTGTCCCTAATTATTCGGACCTCGCCAGCCCGCTGACTGATCTAACTAAAAAGGAAGTACCAGATACGGTCCCGTGGACGGAGCAGTGCCAGCAGGCTTTTACTCAATTAAAGGCTGCTCTATGTGGCGGGCCGCTCTTACATGCTCCTGACTTTTCTCTCCCTTTTATTCTACAGACGGACGCGTCGGACAGAGGGATGGGCGCGGTCCTGTCCCAGGAGGTGGAGGGTGAAGAGCGGCCGGTGCTGTACATCAGTCGGAAGCTCTCTAAGAGAGAGACGATGTACAGCACCATAGAGAAGGAGTGTTTGGCCATCAGATGGGCCGTTCTCACCCTCCGCTACTACCTCCTGGGGCGGGAGTTCACCCTCTGTTCGGACCACGCTCCCCTGCAGTGGCTCCACCGCATGAAGGATACCAACGCGCGGATCACCCGTTGGTATCTAGCTTTACAGCCTTTTAAGTTCCAGGTGATCCACAGGCCGGGTGCACAGATGGCTGTGGCCGACTTCCTCTCCAGGAGGAGGGGGGGGGAGGCTGCAGACCGGATGGCTCCCCGGCCTGAGTCGGGCGGTGGGGGTATGTGGCGAGGGGGGCGTGGTTTTGCGAAGTCTGTAGCGGGAGAGAGAGGACGGAGCAGAGCGGAGCGTAAGTAGGTCAAGTGCAGATGATGAACACCTGTGTCTGATTGCAGTAATTGGCGTGGAGAGACCGGATATAAGCCGGAGTGGGAGAGAGAGTGGGGAGAGAGAGACGAGCTGGGACCTCGTGTGTGCTGCAGAGAACCTGACAAGGAGTCATCGAGAGAATATTCCGAGTTATTGTGTTTTGTGGCTGTGCTTGTGCACGGTGAACACGCTTTGTGCGCACCTTTTGTTTTTGTTTATGAGAAACGTGATTAAAGCGAGCGTCCCAGCTCAAGCTGACCCCTGTCTTCTTCCTTCCTTATTATTTCTGAACTGAACCTCATCACACCCACCTACCGCGAGTCCTCGTCTCGCGCTTCCTGAAAAGTTCAACGGAGATCCTGGCAAATGTAAGGCGTTCATTCTCCAATGCTCTTTATTCATTGCTCAACAACCCACGCTGTATTCCACCGAAGATCGTCTTTGCCTGTTCGTTACTCACTGGGAGGACATTGGATTGGATAACGGCAGTGTGGAGGGATGATGGAACTGCATTTCCATCATTCGATGTGTTTCTCCTACGCTTCCGTGAAGTCTTCGAACATTCCAAAGAGGGGAAGAGTGCGGGCGATCGCTTGCTTGAACTCACGCAGAGCAAATTAACAGCGGTTGAATATGCTCTTACTTTTCGCACCCTCGCTGCGCAGACTTCCTGGAATAACGACACGCTTAAAGTGGTCTTCCGAAGAGGCTTGAATCATAAACTGCAGTCCGAATTAGCCTGTCATGATGAAGGTAGAGACCTCGACCAATTCATAAACATCACCATTCAAATAGACAACCTCATACGATCTTGCCGAGCGAGCCACCGTATTATTCCTGCTCCCCGCAACATCCAAATTTCCCGAGCCTCTATCTCCATTCGCACTGAAAAACCCGAGCCCATGCAGATCAACACTTACCATCTGTCCGCGGAGGAGAGAGAACAAGGATCCTTCATCAACTGTGTTTGTACTGTGGCAAGGCCGGTCACTTCGTATTGCCTGTCCATCCAGACCACGTCCAACAGCATCTCGACCGGTGAATCTCAATGTCGATGCATTAAACCCCGACTCATGTGTATCTGTACCCATTGTGATCACGGCCAACGGCCGGAAGATTTCCACCAGTGCTTTAGTGGACTCCGGAGCCGCCGGGAATTTCATATCTGCAGACTTTGCTCGACAACATAACATAACATTAATCCGTTGCCCCTCTTCTCTCACAGTCGAAACCATCGATGGACGGCCACTAGGCTCAGGTCATGTTTCTCACATAACCCAGGAACTCCATCTACAAACTGGGGCACTCCACAGTGAGATAATACAATTTTACGTCTTCCACGCTCCACACACCCCTGTGATCCTGGGCTTGCCCTGGCTTCGCAAACACGATGCACAAATCTTCTGGAGAACCAACCAGATTGCTCGCTGGAGCGATTCATGCCACTCCAAATGCCACTCAGTGATAACTGAACCCGTGGGGAGAACCAGCACGAACAACCTCCCTTCTGAATATCACGATCTATCAGAAGCCTTCAGCAAAATAAACGCCTCTAAACCTCCGCCTCATCGCGCCAGTGACTGCGCCATTGACTTGCTACCAGGGTCCACGTCTCCCAAGGGTCGTATATTTCCTCTCTCCCAACCTGAATCCGAGTCCATGAGGAAATATATTGAGGAGGAACTCACAAAGGGCTTCATCCGACCCTCCACGTTTCCGGTGTCTGCCGGTTTCTTCTTTGTCCAGAAGAAGGATGGAAGACTCCGACCCTGCATTGACTATCATGCCCTGAATAACATTACTGTCAAGTTCCGCTACCCACTCCCCTTGGTACCAGCCGCCCTGGAATTGCTCCGCACCGCAAGGTACTACACCAAGCTTGATTTAAGCTGTGCGTACAACCTCATCCGTATCAGGGAGGGGGACGAGTGGAAGACGGCCTTCTCCACCAGCACAGGGCACTACGATATTTGGTCATGCCTTTCGGCCTGGCAAACAGTCCTTCCATCTTCAGTCGTTCATAAACGACCTGTTCAGAGACATGCTCCAAAGAACAGTTATAGTATACAGCGACGACATCTTGATTTACTCTGACACCCTGACTGACCATGTGCAGCACGTTCGAGCCGTCCTCCAGAGGCTCATCCAGCACCAGCTGTACGCGAAACTGGAGAAGTGTGAGTTTCATCAGACTTCCACTACATTCTTGGGGCAGTGATGGAGTACTCGAGTCCTGGACTCGGACTCGAGACTCTATTCTCGGGACTCGTGACTTGACTTGGACTCGCGGACTGATGACTCGTGCTTGGACTCGGACTTGAGGATAGCCTAAAATCGGACTTGAACATTCATCAAATGAATGACGTTGGATGAAGTTTCTGACTAAATAGGTTTTAAAATTTGATATAAGATGTTACACTTTTCCTGTTTTGGGGTCCAAGACCGGCCGGGATCTCTTTTTTTCCAGCATATAAGAACGAGCAGAGAGAAAGCCCCAGCACGCGGCTGGGGCTTTCTCTCTTAAAACATATTGCGTGACAAAACAATGATGAGAGAAGAAAAAAACAAATAAAAGTCCTTATAACAGTCCGTGATTACGCCACAGGCATCTGATATAACAGTTCTCTTCTTTTACACGTGAAGACAAAAAACAATACCACAAAGCATGTTTATCATCACCTCAAAAAGCTGTACAATGAAGGCAGAATAGGAGACTATTACAACCCTCTCCAGCCATCAGAGGGCACCCTCGCCTGAATATTGGCCCTTCACTACACACACTACATTTCCCAACAGCCCCAGTTCTGACTCTAATCACTATGGCCAGCTGTATCTCATTTACCAGGCTTTTTAGCTGCGCTGCTTGCAGCTCTCAGTGCGAAGTCTTGTTTTGCTACTGTGAACATTACTGATCGTTTGTGACCCTACCCATTTTGGATATCTCCCTGTCTGCTGCCTGCCTACGTTACCTCTGCTTTGTTCTCTGATCTGACTGTTTGCTGCCTGCCCTGATCTTCTGCCTGGTATTGTACTAGATTTAGCCCTGTATTCACTGCTGTATCTGCTGGTTTTGACCATTGCCTGTTTGACTACTCTGCTCAATAAATTAAGCTGCAAATGGATCTCTCTGACTCTGATGCTTCACAACAATTTCTTTATTACTGAAAGAAAGTGTAAAATATAGCTTGATTAAGTGATTCAACTGTCATGTCTTCTATCAGTATGCAATGAACACTGATCAAATTTGTTTATTCTCAACCTATTATTTCGACTTTATTCTCATAATGTAACAAGTTTTTTCCTCGAAACACAATGACTTTATTCTCAAAATGTAATGAGTTTTGTTCTCAACATTGTATTTCTACATTTTTCTCGCATTATAATGACTTGGTTATTTTCTGAGTTTGAGGACATGCCGAGCCCTGGCTGCTATTAGAGCCTTTTCATAACGTGAAATACTGTCTTTCCACGCGATTCTAAAGACCTCTAAGTGAGTTTGTCTCCATTTTCACTCTAGATTATGAGTTTTTCTCTTGATAGTGTGTGTAGCACTGTTGTACCATGGTCCATTACTTTTCGCTCTAAACTATTTTAATCCGATCGGAGCAACAGTTCCTAATGTACTAGAGCAAGTGATGCCCATACTGCTAATCATTTCCTCAAATTTGTGTGTTTGGGTACACTGAGTAGTATCTAAGTAGGGCAGTATTTTTTCAAGATCCTATATTAGATTATTGAAATCACAATTTAGGGAATAGATACAGTCTCTATAGAATGGACTTCACAGGCATTATTATCAATTAAGTGGGTGAACAATGACTGATTTGAGGTTTGACTTACAGTACTAGTCATAGTGTAGGGGAATTTACAGTTAAAGACCCAAGGAGCAGATTTGATGAATGAAAACCTGGAGTCAGAAGAGCAGACAATTGAAGACAAGAGTCAGAATTATAATAAATTGAAAAAAAGATAGTTCTGAAGATAGTTTGCAGTTTCATCAGGCAGAAGTCAGCTTCAAGACTCACAATGTGAGTCTTGAAATCAACTTCAGACTCATAAGGAATTTGTATGCCGCTCCCCTACATTTCCACAACAATTTACATTTACCTAAGGTCACCAAGCTTAAGTTTGAATGATTCTGAAAGGCGTGACAGGAGGGAATAAAGGGCACAATAAGGCATCCATGGCAAGTCAGCATTCCGTACACCTGTGCATCAACACTCACGCACACGTACACACACACCACTCACGACACAGCACTCGTGATGAAAAGACCACCAGCAATCCACCCCTGCCTTAGGCACTCAGCTCTTGTAACAACAGAATAGCCACATTTAGATTATCCAGATGGCACCAAGACCCTGGTTTAGGCACGGAGGGGGCTCTCCAGTTGTTCACTTTACCAATACAGGACCTGTAAAAAAGAAAATGAGCAACATTAGATTCACAGCTTCCAGCCTTGTCAAGGTTGAAATTGGTGAAGCTCTGTGTGGCGAGCAGGACGAGGCTGAGGGCCGTAGGACAGCGGCGCGAGGCCGGTGGCATGATTGCTAATGAGCGACACCTGTGAGACGCACCGGTCTTGTATCTCTCACGGAGGAGCGGAAGCATAAAAGGAGGAGCGATGACAGTGGAGATCGAGAAAGGCCAGGCTTGGATTTTATTTGATGTTTATGTTTTATTTGATGTGACAGCAGTCTTTAAATGTTCGCCGGTTCCCGCCTCCAAGGCCGGACTTACCATTGGGCTTGACTGGGCTCAAGCCCACCATTAAAACTGAATTCCGGGCTTTACTGAGAGGGAATGGCCCCATAAAGTCCACTCCTATCATCTCCCCTGGTGCTTTGACTTCTGTAGATTGGAGAAAGCCAGCTGGCTTTTCATTCGAACCCTTGTACTGTTGAGAGATATGGCAAGCTCGGACATGACTCCAAACATCCTTGCGAACTGTGGGCCACCAGGCCACCTCCAGGATCTTCAGGAGGGTCTTCATCCTTCCCAGGTGACCCCCCAATGGCCTGTCGTGGAAGTAAGACAGAAACTCCGGAACTAGGTTAGCGGGAACAACCAGCTGGTAATTAAATCCACCATACTTAGACGGTACACCCCGGTATAACACCCCTGCTGCTGTTGGTAATGGAGACAATCAGGTGAGTGCTGACCAATGGTGCTGAGCTTTTTCGATGTCCTGAAGCGACTTGGGTAGGTCAGACCAGTAAGATTTTGGGACAGTTAAATACACAGACCATAGTGCACTGGCCTGGGCATAACAAGATGGACTTTGCATCTACAGGCATTCACCTTCCGAGTGCATTGTAAAAAAGGGTGCTGTAATGTAGTACCTGATGCTCTGTCCCGAGTCCATCTTCCACAGGACGGGAGGGTATGTGTGGCAGTCGCAAAATCTTACTGGTCTGACCTACCCAAGTCGCTTCAGGACATAGAAAAAGCTCAGCAGACAGACATTTTATGCCAAGATCTTGGTCACACCATTGGTCAGCACTCACCTGATCGCCTCCATTACCAACAGCAGCAGGGGGTGTTATACCGGGGTGTACCGTCTAAGTATGGTGGATTTAATTACCAACTGGTTGTTCCCGCTAACCTAGTTCCGGAGTTTCTGTCTTACTTCCACGACAGTCCGTTGGGGGGTCACCTGGAAAGGATGAAGACCCTCCTGAAGATCCTGGAGGTGCACGGCCTGGTGGCCCACAGTTCGCAAGGATGTTTGGAGTCATGTCCGAACTTGCCATATCTGTCAACAGTACAAGGGTTCGAATGAAAAGCAGCTGGCTTTTCTCCAATCTACAGAAGTCAAAGCACCAGGGGAGATGATAGGAGTGGACTTTATGGGGCCATTCCCTCTCAGCAAAGCCCGGAATTCAGTTTTAATGGTGGTTGTCGACTATTTCAGTAAGTGGGTGGAACTGTTTGCATTGAAGGATGCCAAGACACCAAAGGTCTGCCAGATCCTAAAGAATGACATCTTTACACGCTGGGGGGTACCTGCCTTTCTTGTGTCTGACCGGGGGCCCCAATTCACTAGTCACTTATTATCCAGCCTGTGTGAATCGTGGGGTGTTACCCAAAAGCTCACGACAGCATACCATCCCCAGACGAATCTTACAGAGAGGGTCAATA
>FLSR01001578.1:0-11515 GCA_900092035.1 Leuciscus waleckii | reverse complement strand
CTGAACTCCTGAAACGCCTCCATTGTAGTCTTGAGTTTCTTCCGGGAACGAACACGTCACAATATTCCTCATCATAATAATTCATACGCAGAATAAAGGGGCGGGGCCTGGTTGAGTTAGTTAGTTGTGTGTTAAACTGGCGGTTATGGTAAGTGCGGGACATTTCCCAAACACACTCGAAGTGCTTGACCAATCACAACACACTGCTCCAGCTGACCAATCAGAGCACAGTGTGCTTTTCAGAAGGAGGGGCTTCATAGAGACAGGAAGTAAACAGAGCGTTACTGACAGACTGGGAAGAGAGGAGCCGCAACAATGGAGAATATGAGGAGAATAATCAACATTCAAGCAGGAAAACCTGTTCTAGCACAGTATGGCCTCTTTAACAGTTAACTAGTATTGCATTTGAATAATTGGTCTCAACAATATTAGGGTTAGCTCATCCCTCATGTCGTTCCAAACCTGCAGGACTTTAGTTAATCTTAAAAACAACCTGAGAGATTTCTGTCCCTCCATTGAAAGTCCACAATGCTAAAAATGATTGCCTTATTCAGTATCTTTGATCTTGTTTTTAAACACAAACTCACTTCATTTTGATACTTTTTTGACTTAATATCTTCAGTCATTTTGCTTCTTCTCCAGTAAATGTATCTTGATTTGAGAATGTTTAGATGTGTGTGCTGGAGAACGAGACAGAAACGCTGAGGAGGAAGCTCATGTTTTGAAGCGTGAGCCGGTGGAATCCAGAATTCCTGAGGTGTGGAAGTGTGTGTGATGTGAATGAATGAAACGCTCAGCCTCGCGTCTCTCAGGAACGAGTGAGTCACGACACTGAATCACTGACCACTTCAATCACAAAGACAGGCGGAGAGATCACGATCATGCAAAACGGCTTCGGTGTGTTAGAACATGTCGACAGCAGACAGACCGACTCACAAACACTCATATGATGCACATTAAACTTCTACATGAGTGTTTAAATATAAATATTTACGATTCGGCTTCTTATTATGCACATTAAATCCCTGATACCCTCTTAAAGAGGATCTGTTACGCCAGTCTTGATGTTGTTTCTCTACTAGAACAGGTTTTCCTGCTTGAATGTTGATTATTTTCCTCATATTCTCCATTGTTGCGGCTCCTCTCTTCCCAGTCTGTCAGTAACGCTCTGTTTACTTCCTGTCTCTATGAAGCCCCTCCTCCTGAAAAGCACACTGTGCTCTGATTGGTCGGCTGGAGCAGTGGGTTGTGATTGGTCGTGTTTGGGAAATGTCCCACCCCTTACCATAACTGCTAGTTTAACACACTACTAACTAACTCAACCAGGCCCCGCCCCTTTATTCTGCGCATGAATTATTATAATGAGGAATAGTGACATAAAATTACATTTATTATTAGTCAAAATATTTAACATTATAATGAAACCTTGCTGCAGATTATGACTGATGTTTCACAGTACTTGATCTCGGAAGATCAAAGGAAGCTTGAATCCTCATAATACGAGCACATTTTTATCATTTTATGCAACTTCTTTATTGTTTGGCCCTTCTGTAGATTTTGATGTGACTTTTTATAGTTCATATTTATGAAACACAATAATAGAGCGTTTGATCAGATCAGACACTCATTAGCAGATTATTTCGGCTCAGTTCATGTTGACATCGAGGTTGATCACAAACGCCCATCTCACATAAACATGACCCCAATTTCCCCAACGTGTGTGTGTGTGTGTGTGTGTGTGTGTGTGTGTGTGAGAGAGAGAGAGACAAACAGCCCTCCTGCAGGCGTCTGCTTTCACACACGCTCTATTATTCTAACTGACAATATAATATAATCACTATTTAGTTTTATTGTAATCTTACTAGTGCATTGTCATCCCGTGAGTGATGTCATGTTGAATATTTAATAAATTCAAGAGAGCAACGGCCTACGTATAAATTAAATGTACTGTTACATATTTTTGGATGCTGCACATTTTCATATACAGAGATTCTGACATTTATATTTGATTTCGAGTTTAAAGAATGTATTAAAGGGACGATCACTCACTCGCCCTCGTGTCGTTCCATCCAGACCCGTGTGACTCTCTATCGCCTTCAAAACACGGCAGAAGATATTCTGAAGAACATGAACAAGTTTGGACCCCATTGACTTCCATTCATTCTAAATATCTTCTTTTGAGTTCTGAGTTTCATCATTGTTTACTTCTTCTAATCAAAATGTTTCAAACTAAACATGTTTTCTTGTGAATATTGTTTTAATTGATCATAGTTTTTTTTTTTTTTATGTCATCAATATCAAGTTCCATCTTTTGTACAATCCTTTACATCATCCTCCAGGAAGTGACATCATTTCAGAGGGAAAACAGCAGCACAAGCATCATTTATTAATCAAATAATCATATAATTAAGTGTTGTCAATGAATTCTGGGATGTTTGTTTGTGTTTGCTGGTTTGTGTCTCTACATTTGTCCTTTGTGTCCGAATTACACAATCAGTAACAAAACTTATGATAACAAAATATGTTCTAAGAACGTTTTTCTAACATTTCAATCAATAAAATGAAACGTCCAGTTTTTGAAATGTTTTTTTTTTCTTATCTTGGTGAACATTAGAGAAACATAAAGGGAATGTTTTCTCTATTTAATAATTTTGCAAATGTTTCAGAAAAACACTTCATGAACGATGTATAAATGACGTTTTTGTACTAATGAACATTATTAAAAACCAGATAGTGTTGAACAAAGGTTTATTAACGTCACTGGAAGAACTTTTGTTCATAACTTTGACACAATATTCTGAGAATATAAAACAAAAGATGGTTAAAGTCAATGCTCTGCAATAACATTTACTCTTTAACTCTATAATGTAGTTCATTTATATATGAAGCCGCTCTGGAAAGCGAGGCTTGGAAACGCACCGCTGATGTACAGAAGCCCCGGAGCGCAGGACAAATGACTATCATATGCAGCGAATAACTGGATGTTTCCTGAGGGATTGTGGAGCGTTCCAGCGCTCGTCCGCTGACCAGCGAGAGCAACGACACCTGAGGACACGATCCGCGTCACACACCACAAGCTCAGGGTCTGTGCCCTGTGTGTTTACAGCAATGTTTAAGGCAAGGTGACAAGAAAAATCCCGTAATTTCCAGCAGAGTCTCTCCCGAGGAAACACAAGATGATTCCTGACAGTCCCTCTCCCTCAGCCCGAGATCAGCTCCTGAAAGCTGTTTACCAGGAGAACTGCAGGAGAGATCTGTCTGCTGCTATTACACACACTGCGTACGGCTGGTCATGGATACCTCGGTAATATAGGTCACACACACACACACACACACACACACGCACAAATAAACACACGCACACACACGCACGCACACGCACACGCACACGCACACGCACACGCACACGCACACGCACACGCACACGCACACGCACACGCACACGCACACGCACACGCACACGCACACGCACACGCACACGCACACGCACACGCACACGCACACGCACACGCACACGCACACGCACACGCACACGCACACGCACACGCACACGCACACGCACACGCACACGCACACGCACACGCACACGCACACGCACGCACAAAAACACACACACGCACAAATACACACACACGCACACACGCACGCACGCACACACACACGCACGCACGCGCGCACACACACACACGCGATTACAGACTTCTACATGCTTTGTAAGTGGGAAAACCTGCAAAATCGGCAGTGTATCAAATACTTGTTCTCCCCACTGTATATAAGTGTAATATATAAGTGTGATCGGAAAAAGATGTTAACGATATCTCAGACAATCACACCAATCAAACGGACGTTTGAGTATAAAGAAGTAGTTTTTGTGTAATTCTCAAACTACTTTTATTCATCAAGGAACCCAGTTTAACCCTCTGGAGATCTTCACGGTTTTTATTTTATTTTTTTATTTCAATGAAATGAATGTACTTTATTTTAGTTTGATAACGTTTATTTATTTAATATTTTGTGTTTACAGGGGATTTTATGGTACTAAATTATATTTACGCTGTATTACGCAGACATTTATTCACTTTTTGAGCATAGACCTAAAATCAAATTCTAGCTTAAACTGTCATAAATCTTGAATGCTTTAGAGCGACAGACTGAAGTTTGATCTCTTTTCAAAGACGACACTTCATTGCGTGTAAAAAGTTCAAAAAGTGAAACGTTGATTGTAATGAAAAATGCACAAAATTACTATTTTTTTTTATGAAATATATATTTTCAAAACACGCATTTTACTCTAAAACTGCAAGAAAATCAAAGTCATAAATCTAAACAAGTTGTGAAATCTAAACAAGTAAAAAATTATGAGATTTCAGTGAGATGTTGTTCGGCTGCAGTACCAAACGCTTCCACTAGAGGAAACTCGTCTCATTCATTTCCAATGCGTTCATTCTTTCAGGACCATTTAACCTGTTTGAATCATATCTATGATTGTTTTGTGTGTGTGTTCACACAGCAAGAGCCAAAACCTTTACCAAGTTTCATACCATACCGACGAAGTAAAAAATCCTTAAAAAAACTAAAAAAACATACAAATTTCCGGTCAAAAATGACCAAGAGCACCAAAGGGTTAAATTGATCAAAAGTGACATTTATAATGTTACAAAAGATTCTTTATCAAATAAACGCTGTTCTTTTGAACGTTCATATGACCCAAGCGCTCTCTCTCCGGTCTTCTGAAGCTGATCTTCACTGGAAAACAAATGCATTGAGAGCTTTTGTGAAAGTCAAATGACACGAGGGAGATTAAACGATGACAGAACGATCATTTCTTCCACAGAACAACTGAGTGTTTCTAAGGTTCCAGTCTCACGAAACACGTCTTCTCTGCGTGACGCCGGCGCAGGGCGTCCGACACCGCATACATCATGACTGACTGATGGAGAGAGAGATGAGTTTACAAACAGCCTGCAAAAGTGCTGAAGCAGATTTTTATGTTATTTATTTAATTTCTCACACAACTTAAAAAAATAAAAAGGAGACAAACAGCCAGGAGTGAATTTATCTTCATTAGCAGTGAAGCTCATCTGCTTCCACTCAGCTGCCATTACAGATGATGAACGAATCAGAAGGAGAGAAAGAAGGGACAAATGAAGGAAAGGTTTCATATAGAAGCTTAAACAGTTTCGGAAGGGGCTTCATATATACACAACTTTTTTGAAGTTCAATCATTTTATGCATTTATTTGTATTTATTGATTTAGTTTTAATTAATTTGTTATTTTAATTGAATCAAACAACTCGTAAACATACTTTATCAATAGAAAAAAAATAGAAAAATGAAATGAAATCGGAAAAAAAATGAAAATATGATGCATTAATTCTTATATAGAAACTTTTTGGCATGAAGTTCTTTAACTCTTGTGCGATCAAAAGTTACACCGAGGACAAAAATGTCCATGTGTAAAAACTGTCATAAAACTGCGAAGCTTGCGAGCGAACTGAAGTTTGGTCTCATTTTAATAAAGACCCTTGACAGATTATTGTTGAATTACAAAAAGTTTAAAAAGTGAAACCAAAAAAATGGTATAAGTTAAGTTATTCATTATTTTATATAAAATATATATTTTATGAAACATATTGAACTCTAAAACTGCTAGAAAATCAAAGTCATCAATCTAAACAAGTCGTGTCCCAAATGTGAGTTTGATATCTCCAGAAATGAGCTTTCGTGAGAGTGTGTTTGGTGAGAGTGTGTTGGTGAGAGTGTGTATGGTGAGAGTGTGTTGGTGTTTGGTGAGTGTGTGTTTGGTGAGAGTGTGTATGGTGAGAGTGTGTTTGGTGAGAGTGTGTTTGGTGTTTGGGGAGAGTGTGTTTGGTGAGAGTGTGTTTGGTGAGAGTGTGTTTGGTGAGAGTGTGTTTGGTGTTTGGTGGGTGAGTGTGTGTTTGGTGAGTGTGTGTTTGGTGAGAGTGTGTTTGGTGAGAGTGTGTTTGGTGAGAATGTGTTTGGTGTTTGGTGAGTGTGTGTTTGGTGAGTGTGTGTTTGGTGAGTGTGTGTTTGGGCGCAGGATCAGATTTCTCCATTAGATGCAGCAAAACAACAGTGGTTCAAATATTACACACTCACACACTTTTTTATTACACACATACAAACCATGCACACTCTGACATCCACACCAACACACCAACACACACACACAATTATCACTGCATAATTTATCCAGTTGACTCTATAATATTCAGAAGCAGAAAACAGGAATAAAGCGAGTTTTTGCTTTATAGGCCAAACCTGAGAAAATTGCCATATCTGGTAAAAAATTGTTAAAAAAAATTATTTTGAAGGCTTGCCGAGAGAATCAAAGCATATTAGCAAAGGTTGCTTCGTTTTATAGGTAAACGGCCCTGGGATTAAAAACTGTGGTTTTAATGGGTTTCAATGGATGTTTTTGTCCTGAAGGTCCTGAGAGGAACTATTGTGTGTTCTTGTTAAAACAGATTTTTTAAAGGAAATGAAAGTGAAATAGTAAAATTCCAATAAAAATACACACTTGTGCCAAAATGTAGGCAGTTTGGATTAACACAAGCAAAATTATAAAAAATAAAAAAAACTGGAAAAACATAAATGTCCATATGGTCGCACACGGGTTAAATTGAGTTCTGAGCCCTGAAGTATAAAGAACCACAATTACAGTTTTTTCCAATTGCTAACACACTAAAATGACACGAACAGCACAATTATTTAATATTTACACTCACACACACACAGAGCAAAACCTCTTCTCACGTCTCCAAAAGTCTGAACACATTTTCTGCTTTACACACATTTTGCAATTCAAAATGCCACTTTTTAAACACACTGAACCTTTGGCTTGCTCAGTTGGGGATATTTTATTTTATTTTATTTTATCAATCAATAAATTCCACTTGAAACAAACTTTGTTGTATTATTTTAATTTAATACTGTGAAGCTGCTTTGATACAATCTGTGAGAGCGATCTCACGCCACAGCGATGAAACGGTGAATGTTTTTGAATTTCGTAAGAAAATGGACGTAATTTGAAATCTGAGACGTTGTTTCATATCAATAGTAATAAAACACAAAGATTATTGCGATTTATTGGATGGGATGCGCTACAATGTTACATTCATTCATCAACTGAAAACAGGATGACTAATCGATTCTTGGGATTTAAGAATCGATATCGGTTCGTAAAAATGAGAATCGATTAAAATCGAGAAAGCGATATTTTTTACCCAGCCCTAGTAAAATCCTCATGTGAGTCTGAATGAATCACATGATCTAAACTAGAGTTTCCACAGTCGCAGGGATGTATTCCAGAAAACAAGACTTAATATCTTATGGTCTTTTACTACTTTAGTAAATGCATCTTGATTTCAGAATTTTTTGATATTTGGACTGGAAACAAGACAAAAATACAAAGAAAGAAGTAAGAAAAGCATGTTTTGCAGTGTTCGGTCTGTACAGTCATGAACACAATGGTTTCGACGCAGAATGGCGGATCAGCGTGACCTTGCGTGGGTCACGACCGCAGACAGAACGCTTCACCCAGATGTTACTCTGACTGGAGAATATCAATGCGAACGGACTTACTTTTGTAAAAGCTCTTTAAGAGTAAAAACAGGCGTTCAGAGGAGCGTCTTTGTGAAGCGACAGCGCAGGAGGGCCACGATGAGCCTGAATAATTCACTCTCAAGGGTACGACTCGCTTCTCTCTCTACGTTTGTGTTTCTTTGTCACTGGACTTCCATTAAACTCAGCAAAGAGAGAACAAAGACTCCGGAGACTGAGGAGAATCTGTGTGTGTGTGTGTGTGAGAGAGACAGAACTCTCACATACACACACACACACACACACACACACTGCATGAAGCTTCAGCTGATAATGAACGAGTGAATCTGAAACATGAACGTGAAGAAGCCGATGAAGGTTCTCCTGCAAACTGAAATTAGTGGGAAAATGGAGAGATCATGTGATCATCGGGAATCTCAGCTGAGACTTTACATGCAGTTCCTCATATTGGAACATTTTGTATTTCATCCTTTTAAAATAATAATCTAACGCTTTATGTTTAATTTTTGGGTAATTTATTATGAGTCACTTCTTGTTTCTGAAGCGTCACCAACAGAGACACACTCAAACACACAGTGAATGCAAACGTTAACCGCTCAAAACACACGCCAGGAACAGCACTGACACACACACACACACACACACACACACACACAGGGGCGGGGCCTGGTTGAGTTAGTTAGTTGTGTGTTAAACTGGCGGTTATGGTAAGTGCGGGACATTTCCCAAACACACTCGAAGTGCTTGACCAATCACAACACACTGCTCCAGCTGACCAATCAGAGCACAGTGTGCTTTTCAGAAGGAGGGGCTTCATAGAGACAGGAAGTAAACAGAGCGTTACTGACAGACTGGGAAGAGAGGAGCCGCAACAATGGAGAATATGAGGAGAATAATCAACATTCAAGCAGGAAAACCTGTTCTAGCACAGTATGGCCTCTTTAACAGTTAACTAGTATTGCATTTGAATAATTGGTCTCAACAATATTAGGGTTAGCTCATCCCTCATGTCGTTCCAAACCTGCAGGACTTTAGTTAATCTTAAAAACAACCTGAGAGATTTCTGTCCCTCCATTGAAAGTCCACAATGCTAAAAATGATTGCCTTATTCAGTATCTTTGATCTTGTTTTTAAACACAAACTCACTTCATTTTGATACTTTTTTGACTTAATATCTTCAGTCATTTTGCTTCTTCTCCAGTAAATGTATCTTGATTTGAGAATGTTTAGATGTGTGTGCTGGAGAACGAGACAGAAACGCTGAGGAGGAAGCTCATGTTTTGAAGCGTGAGCCGGTGGAATCCAGAATTCCTGAGGTGTGGAAGTGTGTGTGATGTGAATGAATGAAACGCTCAGCCTCGCGTCTCTCAGGAACGAGTGAGTCACGACACTGAATCACTGACCACTTCAATCACAAAGACAGGCGGAGAGATCACGATCATGCAAAACGGCTTCGGTGTGTTAGAACATGTCGACAGCAGACAGACCGACTCACAAACACTCATATGATGCACATTAAACTTCTACATGAGTGTTTAAATATAAATATTTACGATTCGGCTTCTTATTATGCACATTAAATCCCTGATACCCTCTTAAAGAGGATCTGTTACGCCAGTCTTGATGTTGTTTCTCTACTAGAACAGGTTTTCCTGCTTGAATGTTGATTATTTTCCTCATATTCTCCATTGTTGCGGCTCCTCTCTTCGCAGTCTGTCAGTAACGCTCTGTTTACTTGCTGTCTCTATGAAGCCCCTCCTTCTGAAAAGCACACTGTGCTCTGATTGGTCGGCTGGAGCAGTGTGTTGTGATTGGTCGAGCGCTTCGAGTGTGTTTGGGATATGCCCCGCCCCTTACCATAACCGCCAGTTTAACACACTACTAACTATCAACCAGGCCCCGCCCCTTTATTCTGCGTATGAATTATTATAATGAGGAATATTGTGACGTGTTCGTTCCCGGAAGAAACTCAAGACGATGCCGATATGGTGGACGATATTTTGAAGAATGTCGGCAGCCAAACAGTTTTGGTTCCCATTGACAATTATATAGACAAAAGTACACAATGGAAGTCAATGGGAACTTAAACAAAATATCTTCTTTTATGTTCAACAGAATAAAGAAATGAGGGAGAGTAAATAATGGATGTAATCCCCGATAAAACCCTCTGGTGATCTTCACGTGGTGGTAAAAAATGGCCGAATGTTTTTTATTTTTTATTTTAATTAATGGAATTTACTATATTTTAGTTTGATAATGTTTTTTTATTTAATATTTTGTATTTTTAGGGGATTTTATGGTACTAAATTATTTTTACGCAGTATTTATAATCCATATATTCACGTTTTGAGCATAGACCTGAAAATTTAATTTCCAACTTAAACTGTCAGAAATCTCGAATGCTTTAGAGCGACAGACTGAAGTTTGATCTCTTTTCAAATACGACACTTCATTGCGTGTAAAAAGTTCAAAAAAGTGAAACGTTTATTGTAATGAAAAATGCACAAAAATACTATTAAAATTTTTTTAATGAAATATATATTTTCAAAACAGGCATTTTACTCTAAAACTGCAAGAAAATCAAAGTCATAAATCTAAACAAGTTTTGCTCCAAATTTGAGCTTGATATCTAAAAAAAATATGAAAATGGCATTTAATAAATATTATTATTGCATAATAATGATAAGGCTGCAGTATTTTGTATTTTTAGGGGATTTTATATTTACGCTGTATTTATAATCCATATATTCACGTTATTCACGTTTTGAGCATAGACCTGAAAATCAAAATTTCAAATTAAACTGTGGTAAATCTTGAATGCTTTAGAGCGACAGACTGAAGTTGGATCTCTTTTCAAAGACGACACTTGGCAGATTATTGCTGAAGCGAACAAAGTTTAATAAAGTGAATAAAAAAAGTTACAGAATTTCACGTTTATTGTTATGAAAAATGCACAAAAATACTATTTTCAATTTTTATATGAAATATATATTTCAAAAACACGTTTTACTCTAAAACTGCAGAAAATCAAAGCCATAAATCTAAACAATCTGTGTTCAAAGTTTGAGCTTGATATCTAAAAAAAATTATCTTTCAGTGAGATGTTGTTCGGCTGCAGTACCAAACGCTTCCACTAGAGGAAACTCGTCTCATTAATTTCTAATGCGCTCATTTTTGACCGCGAGGAGCACAAGTGTGACTATTTCTTTAAGGACCATTTAACCTGTTCGAATCATGTCCATGATTTTTGTGTGTGTTCACACAGCAAGTGCCGAAACCTTTACGAAGTTTTGTACCATTCCAAAGAAGAAAAAAAACCCATACATTTTACCGACCAAAGAGCACCAGAGGGTTTTAACATCATGCAGTGTTTCTCACATCAGACTCAACATCCATCAGTCGATCGGGTTTACCTGCACATTTGGTGCGGGCTCTCAGCGGGGGCCCCGGGGCCCCGGTTCCTCCATCCAGGGGCCGCGTCAGCAACACGCTGATCTCGTACTCCGTGTCGGGGTCCAGGTGGCCGATCTTGTGTGAGGTTTTGTCGACGGGCTGCAGGTCGTACATGGAGCCGGAGACGGTGCGGTACTCCACCTCGCGGCTCACGATCGGCCCGTCTCCGTTGATGGAGTTAGCGTTGAGCTGGATCCACAGATACGTGGCTCCCACCGCCATCAGCTGAGGAGGAGCGATGGGGACCGGCGGCTCTAGGGGACAAACACCACATTCAGTGTTAAAGGAGTCCTATAATGCACTATTCACATGTTAAATGAGTCTCTGATGTTCCCAGTGTGTGTGTGTGAAGTTTTAGCTCAAAATACCCCACAGATATTTTTATATAGCATGTTAAAATTGTCACTTTTTGGGTGTGAGCAAAAACACACCGTTTGTGTGTGTTTCCCTTTAAATGCAAATGAGCTGCTGCTCCCGG
>FLSR01001573.1:0-14921 GCA_900092035.1 Leuciscus waleckii | reverse complement strand
CATCCTTGCTTTCAAAATCTCACTGACCCCAAACTTTTGAACAGTAGTGTATATATATTGCATAATTGCAGGACTGACTGTTGCTAGGCAACACTACACCCCATGCATCCCATAATTACATAGATTTTTTTTTTAGGAGTTAAGTTGGTTACTCTACTTTCAATTACTTTCAATAGAGTTAAGTTGGTTCTCTACTTTCAATTACTTTCAATCTAACTTTCAGTCTTCTTCCAAAAACCTCAAAATACAACACACCTTATTATTCATATTTCCCTGATCCTCTTTCGTCTTTTTTTCCCTGAGGTTTATGTTGGATTTGGGATTGGTCATGGGTATCAGCGTCTCTCTGGTTTAGATCAGGATTTTTTTTTTTTTTTCGCTTGAATAAGTTTTGAGAGGGACAGGGAAGATGAAATGTGTGCAAAGCCCATGAAATTTATGTAAGACATGCGGCTCACCGCGAAACCATTTCACTCCCTTAACTCGGCCAGAGCGATTCAATGGACAACCTGTAATGTCCTTCTGATGAAAACCAGAAGCTTCATCATCTCACAGGTGTGACACGACCGGCCCTGAGCCAGACATGAAGAGATGAGATGGTTTTCAATATAGTACAAAAGATTCCCAGTACAACTCCAAGAGATGAGCCCAGAATATCTCTGAGATACAGAAGCACGAGTTTGGTTTTCTTAATCACCTCGTGTTTATGTTTGTGCTGCCGGTTATCGTGTTTACCGAAAGTGAACAAAGACTGCGTTCAAATACCTGGATGACCTGAAGTCAATTAGGTTTCGCAAATGAGACTGGCACCAGCGAGAGTTACACAGAATACAGGATCAGCTCACTAACGTCTGGAACCTGAGACTTTGGATTATGTGTCTTTTTAGATCTCAGTCTCAAATGTTGTCATATAAATGAGGTTATTATTGTGTTTTACACACCGCTTCTCATGTGTTTGGAAAAGCTTCTGTATATTTGAGAAGCGGCAAGATCGGCAGTAAAACTTTGGCACTTCAATTAATATACACACTATGGGCCAGATTTACTTACAGATGTCAGGATTTACTAAAGACACGCAGTGAAAAATTAGCGCTGGAAATGCGTGGACAGGGTTATTTCTGCGGCTGAAAAGAAATGTGTATCATGAGAGAATTGTTTTTTTTTTATTTGTTTTTTTTACCTTAAACCTATTGTATAGAACCTTTAAAAAGCATAATAGGGGGACTTTAATGAACAGTTAAAAATGACTCGATCAGGGCTGTGTTTCCCAAAAGCATCGCAAACCTAGATAGATGAGAATCCATTGGCACCAACTGATGAAAGTGAAGCATTTGCAGTTATAGCCTAATACTTGTTTTATATATCTATATTGTGTTTCTAACCTATCCTAACTTTCTGGAAAAAATGATAATTCTTTGTTGTAGACCTACGTGTTTGACATATGAAAGTCTTGCACAAACAGTATTTAATGCAGTTGTTTGTTCTCAGTAATAATCAGTTGTTTATTGAGAAACGGGGGACGTTTGAAGGTTTTGTGTTTGTTTGGCATCTGGACGCTCTTTATCCAGGTAAAACAAAGCCTGAGAAAAAGGCTCCTGGGCTCATTTGAATTTCTGCAGCTGTGAATCTTCAAACGACTTTGTTTATTCGCTCGACTGCATCATTTCACACACTGAGAGACGATTAGCTGTTTTTAGATCTCTCGCCTCTGAAAATGTCTATTCCTGCCGGCCTTACATCCAGAAAACCCTCTAATGAATTACAAAATAATTTGGAGACACTATACATACCGTAAATCACACAAAAGAAGTGTTCAAGGATCATTTGGTTTCTACAGATTTGTTGTGGTCTGTTCTTCATATAGATTTTAGTTTGGACAGTCAAATAACTTTAATGCCTTCATTGTGTTGTATTAAAGGGTAACTCTCGCCAAAATGCAACCTACGGTCTTTTTGTGAATCTACTCAAGGCAAACTTCCGTTTAAAAGCATAATTAGGATGGAAACGCCACTTTTAAGATTGACAGTATTTTCATTTTCGGTCAAATTGCCCTGTGAATGGGAGTGCTTGGGGCACGACTATGATAGCATCAAAAATCGCTATTTTTAAGAAGACTCGACACAACATGAAACTGTGCTGGAAGTCTCACCAGGGGCTCTACACATGAACTCCAGCATTGAGAACATTGTTTGTGTACACAGAGATCACTGAAGTGCCCCTAGCACTCCCATTCAAAAGGCAATTTGACCGAAAACGAAAATACGGTCAATCTTAAAAGTGGCGTTTCCATCCTAATTATGCTTTTAAATGAAAGTTTGCCTTGGATAGACCGTAGGTTGCATTTTGGCGAGAGTTACCCTTAAACATTAAAAATCGAGTCCTTGAGCTCAAACTGGACAGCAAGTCTAAACTCTGTAAATGACTTGTTGCTCGGCGACCGTGCATAATGTACATCCCATAATTACTCAAAATGCATTAAGCTAGAGCTGATCCAGAACAGGCGTTATCCTGAAGAAAAGCAGAGGGAAGTGTCCTGATGGTGTTTCACTTTGTCTAATTCAATATGAAGAAATGAGAAAAGAAAAATTTTCAACAATTTTATCAATCTTTACTAAATCAGAAGTAGCAATATCACATGTTCAAATACATAAAAGAGTTTTAGACAAGATCGCCCCTGTACTGTAATGCCGATCCATTTTATCTCCATAGACATTAATAGATATATACGTGAAAGTAAATTCAACTGAAAGCCACTGTTAACGTAGTTGGAGTAGAAGAGTGTGTCGATGAAATGTGCAGATGATGGAAAAAGACATGAAAGAGTGTATCTATGATCAGACCGCAACTACATTCTGTGTTATAAACTTCACCTTGATTTGTCAAAACAGAAGCTGAAAGGAAAGATAGGAAAACACTGTTACTGTAAAGCCATGTTCACACCAAGAACAAGAACTATAAAGATAAATATAACGATAACTATATTAGCGTCCACACCAGAGGACGATATCGTCTGATATTGAGAACCATTTTTAGAATTATCGTTATAGTTATAGTTATAGTTATCGTTATAGTTATCGTCTATGGTGAGAACAGGCTTTTAGACTTTACAATTCTTCATAATAATAATAATAATATCTCTTATAAAGTAAGATTAGCTATTAAACATAGAGGCTAGATGATATCTTGCAGAACTACAGGCACTTTATGCACTGACATCTAGATTTCATATAGTTTCTGTCGTATTATCAGAAACATACTTCACTGACATAATATACATTCATTCATTCTGCAAATATCCTTGTGCTTTTATTAACGTTAGTACAGTCTCATGTTGGTATTAAGATAAGATGAAGAAACTATAAATCACAATATCGCATCAGATAAATGAAATGATTTACCTTCTAGAATAATAAAAATGAAATGTGCTTTTGCTTCTGTGCAGTAATAAGCAACTAAATATTGCGTCTGAAATGTTTCTCAGATATGAATGTGACAATGTGTCGATCATTA
Organism: Leuciscus waleckii; assembly: GCA_900092035.1. Classification (NCBI taxonomy): domain Eukaryota; kingdom Metazoa; phylum Chordata; class Actinopteri; order Cypriniformes; family Leuciscidae; genus Leuciscus; species Leuciscus waleckii. The sequence goes on along the minus strand of FLSR01001573.1, from coordinate 11,411 downwards.
TTAAGGCAACACTGTCTGTACGTACAGTAAAAATGAACATATTATATCCAACAGTCTCTGTTTGAGTTTACAGTAGTGGCCAAAAGGGATGTCCGGCTTTGGAAAATCGTCAACTTTATTCAAATGTTAATACAAATATGTTAAAGATTTTGTAATCATATTGTGCTTGGTATCTTTTGTTTAATTTGTGATATTAACTCAATGAAACATGCCAAATTGAGTGGACATGATTTCTGGCCAGGCTGTCATACAAATAAGTTATGAACAAATGCAAAAACAAGAGAGAACCAACGAAATATTAATAACTGATTTAGTCAATGTATGTATTTTTCCTGTGAGCTTTTGTTTTTCTTGCATTTTTTTTATTTATTTTTTGCATAGCTGTAGTTTTCCTTTTTTTTGCCAAATAATTACCTTAACCAAGTTTAGCGTTTTGTTCTTCCCTCATAATTAATATAAAATAAAATAAAAAACATTTTTAAAAAATATTTTCCTCATATTTTAATGGTTTAATCGAACTTGTGAGCTTTTTGTTTTTCTATGCATTTTTTTTATTTATTTTTTGCATAGCTGTAGTTTTCCTTTTTTTTGCCAAATAATTACCTTAACCAAGTTTAGCGTTTTGTTCTTCCCTCATAATTAATATATATATATATATATATATATATATATATATATATATATATATATATATATTAGGGCTGTGCAACGATTAATCGCGATTAATCGCATCCAAAATAAAAATGTGTGTATTAGTACATAAAAAATTGTACATAATATATGTGTGTGTACTGTATATTTTGTATATATAAATACACACACATGCATGTATATATTTAAGACAAACTTTTATTTTGGATGCGATTAATCACGATTAATCGTTGCCCAGCCCTAATATATTTTCCTCACATTTTGATGGTTTAATCGAACTTCTTGGATCATTTAGAACAAATCTCCCCTCCGGACATCACTTTTCCCCCACTATACTGTACTCGAGATTTCTCTCATTCAGAACAATGGGAAATAGTAATATATTTAAAAGTTGCACATACATAAGAAACACCTTCACGGAAAGTCACGTTTCAATATAACACCCCACACGTCTTAAAACTGCTTTAACCCGCACGAAACAATACTGAACAAGAAAGAAGATCTGCAAAGAAGCATTGCACAAAAATAAATAAATAATAATGCAATCTAAATGCACCACAAAAATGGTTCAAACTAGCCTGAAACCGTCTTACAGCCAAACTACAAAATGCCATTATAAATGATTATGTATTTCTCAAGGGTGTATTAAAATGCCTTTCAGGGCAGCACTGATGACAGAATTTCAATACTCTGGTCTAATAATAAGCTATTTATGTAAACAGAACATTGTAAATAAAGTAAGAGTAAACCTGAATAAGAAATCTCACTGTATGTTTACTGTTAAAAACACCTAATCTGAATGAGAACGTCCTGCGGATTGAGCCATGCATCGAAACGGTCCTGTTTCTCTGGCAGGAAATATCCGGAAATATGGAAATGACGTGCATATTTACAGGTTATGAGGTTCCGGATGGTTTCGTCTGTGTTTGAAGGGAATCTGTCCTCCATATTTCCCTCCGGACTTGCGAGTGAACTCTGTACGAGAGCACATTTGCAGGGTTCCCTGGTGGAACGGCCTGTTTTTCCCGTGCCAGAATCCCACCGCCAATCATCGTGAAGCTCAGAATCCCAGAGTCCCGAGGGAAAGTGACTGTGTGTGTGTGTGTGTGTGTGTTCTGGATCTTACAGTGTTGTGTAGATGTACACAAAGATGATGACAACTAGGTTGAGGATAGTCCCGATGATTCCCAGCATGGCCAGAATGGATTCTTCCTTGCTTTCCTTGTCTTGAATTCCCTTTTCCTCATCACTTAGAGCAGTGTTTACCATTTTCCTTGGAGAAGTCTGCAGTTTTCCTCTCACACCAATCTGGGGAAAAACACACACACACACACACACACTGACCATCAGTCGATATTTAGATGGTGACGTTTGGAAACATCAACACACTCTCATAAAACAGTAAACTACTGTAGAAAATATGTTGTCGAATTTGTAAATAAAACAAAGATTATTGAAGTACATTTTAAAATAAAAAATCTCATGTCACATTTAAGTGTCACTCTTAATTATTTATGAAATTGTGTAATTATTCTGTAATTATTTGTGAAATTGTGAAATGTTTTCGGTGTAGTAACCAAATAAAACAACCGCATATACTGTATAATCGGTAATGCCATTGTACTTTTATATGTAAGATGGTGCTAAATGATTACCATATTTATATACTATATTTATATGATGATTTAATGTATTTAAAAAAATACTATGGTATGTGTTCAGCAAACTGGTACCAGTCCACAAAACAGTATGGTAGTTTTTAGGGTTTTTATTGTATTTTTTTGGATATGGAACAACATTATATTTTCACTTATACGGTGTAAATATAAATTATACAAATATATTATTAATTTGATTTTTTTCATTTAAAATAAAAAAATAGAATTTTTTTAATGTATTAATATTTTTTGTATAAAATTATTTCAGTATTATATTTGGTAATAATTATAATATTTAAATACTTTTATTAAAAAAATTATGACATAAAATACAATCATTTTTATAATAATATTTTTATTTTTTTATTTTAAATAAAATATAATTTGTGGCATATAAACGTAATGGTCACTGCAGCGTTTCTCTGCACTGGTTTTCCTAAAGCTTTTACAAGAGTAATGATTTATTAAAGGCATGGAAGAGATTTTTCATCAAAAACATATTCATTACTATCATCCCCTGAATAAAACATAATCAACTGCTGCAAAACGTGCTTGAACTCAGGAAAAAGATGTTGTTTGCACATGTATTTAGCGCCGCTGGCCCTATTTAGCATTTATGCTTTCTAATAATTAATGGAGAAATGTTACAAATATTACAAGTACAGTGAACTAGTTTCGTACTTTAATCTGCTGGAATTGTGTGGAGTCTGGAGGCAAAAATAATAATAAAAGCAGCTCAAAAAAACTGTGTTTCTTTATATGCGCACACTTGTGGTCCTTCATTTGTCTAATAATGCAGTGGACAATACATAAATAAATATTGACATGGTTTTGGATTGTTTCACTCTTTGTTTATATGAGCATTTTTAAAATGCATTATCAGTTCAGTTTAGTTTATTTATCCCTTAGGAAATTAGTTTTGCACAGGTGCCACACACCGCATAAACACAAGCACATTATATATTTGAACATTATATATGTGAACTAAATGAATGAATGACTGAATGAATGAAAATGCTGTATTAAGAGGATGCAATGCATTCCCAGGTATGAAGGCATCAAGGCTCGTCCGAATCTAAAGTTAGCTTCGGTTCCCGTCCCTGAGATCCTTCATCTGATGGACCTTTGAAGGCAGCATAGATGCATCCTTCCCTGCCTTTGATATCCCACAATCCTGTGCTTTCCATTCTGTGACAGTCGAGCTCAAAATAAATAAAGACGGCGTCTGAAATTAGCAGTTCTTGGTCAGTTTGTGTGCAAATGTACGTTTTTGAAATTGTTTTCTTCTTTTGATGTCATTTCTAGCGAAAAATTAATATTGTAGTAATTCAATATTTGCTTAGTTAACACCAAAGCTCACTCTGTTCTGCCGTAGATCATTAAACCGTTACGCTGGTCAGGTCAGAGTTCACCAAACTTGATCTTAGGAACACAGAGAATGAGCTTGTGTTTCCGGTCTGATGCATTTGCATGCGTTGGAATGGAAGTCAATGGAACGAAAGTGCAGTGTGACCGCCCCTTTACTCCTTTAGACATTTACCACCATTTACATTAGTTTTAGTTTCTTATTTAGAGGATCCATTCACTACATTTTTTTGTAGCATTTTACATAGTTTGTCAAAAAATGTTTTTTTTTGTGTGTGTGTTTTTTTTTACTCACCCTCATGTAATTTCAAACCGGTATGACTTTCTTTCTTTTGAGGAATATCATTTTTTTGAAGAATGTTTGTAACCAAACTATTTTGGTCTGTAAATATACTGTATTTCTAAATACCAATTCAGATGGATTTTTTTCATCTTTTTTTTTCTAAAGCTACTTTTTGTAATGCCTATTTGATGCTTTTCTCATTTAACACAATAATGACTTGACTTAACACTTTGGGCCAGTGCAAACCCTCATTGGGCCAGTGCAAACCCTCATTGGGCCAGTGCAAAGCCTCTTTTGGTTAAAGAACTACTGTCAGGATTTGCTGAAGACACCCAGTGAAGATTAGCACTGGCATGGACACAGTTATTTTTGCAGCTGACCTTATTGCTTATGCATTTGTAGCTGTTTCCCTTTCAGACGCACAATATATATATGAGGAGAGTATCTAAAGGTGATTTACTAAGGTTTACACTGTCGATTACTGGTATTTGCGCCATTATTTAACTCCCAAAAAAGCATAATTTGTGCTCCTCTTGATAGATTGTGTTCTTTAATCTGCGCGTCGTTAGTTGATGACGCGCATAACTTTCCACTGCCATCGGCGCTAATTTGCCCTGTGATGTGCGATTAATTTGCGATTAATTAATCGGCAATTCATGTAATTAATTAGAATAAATTACCAAATTTACCAGCCCTGGTAAAATGTTAAAAACTTTTATACTTAAAAGTCAGCAAAAATATACACGATAAAGGTATGAAAAGATGTTTCCAATTAGGGATGTAATATATCGGCCATCATATCAGTATCGGCCGATATTTGTTCATTTTTAATGTTATCGCTATCAGCCGATATATTAAAGCCAATAAATAATGGATTATGTCCTTCAGCTGAGACACTTCAGATGCGCACTGTTCAACATGATGGTTTTGAATTGTTTAAAATATGATTGGAATCACTTCAAAAAATGAAAATACAGTTCAGTGCAAGTCTGTCATTTCGGCTACATAAAATTATAATGACAACATTATAATTGTGTTTTTGGAACGTGGCTTTTAATGGTGAGACTTTTGTTTTTGTAATCAGGCTCTCAAAAATTATATAAAAATGTTTTATTTAGATTAATCGGCCAATATGTCGGTTATCAGCTTTCAAATATAAAGAATTATCGATTATCGGTATCGGACCAAATGTTCATATTGGTGCATCTATATTTCCAATGTAACCTTCATATAAAAAATATTAAGAAAAAACAATTATTAGCAACTTTTAAATCTGTTATTTGTAATAAAAAGCAAAAGTTGAAGTGTCTTTGTGTCTAATAAATCCTGCGGCCGCAGCTTTCCTGAAGTCGGATAGCAGATTGACAGGCTACACTGTGGGATGATGTGATTTGGGGATCCCTTGAGACTCATTCACGGTCCAGATTCATGATGAATGCAGTCGTTCATGTGGTTTGGCATTCAATCGCTCCACAGGCCTGGACAACAATGTGCCGTCCTTTGTCATGAATATTGGAAAGTGAAAGACACAATAGATGCCCTAGTCAAAGCATCCTGAAGGAATTGCAGTTTATTCCCAGAAAGATCTTTCATAGGATTTCTAGAATCCAATAGAGCGTTGTGTTGGGATGACGTACATTTGTAGGCCAACCCAGAAGTTAACGTCACACTGGTTCCCTCGACGAAAACCCATAGCTTATGTGATATGTGATCAACAAATGTGTGTGATGCTTACACGTTTTGTCCATCAAGATCATTTTCCCAAATGAAGCCTAAACACAATCGCCAGAAGTAAAACGCGACTATAAAGGACAGTCCCACAACTTTTTCAGTTTTTATCTGAAAAAAGCATTTTTCCTGACAGTTTGATTTAGGGTGCTTTCACACTTGGTTCGATTGCCTGTTCCGAACCCGAGTTCGATTGTTCCCCCCTCCCCCTGCCCCCGATGGACTGTGTTCACATTATATTATTTGTATCCGAATCGCGGTACGCTTACGTCATCAAGCTGCAGCTGCCGCGTACTCGTGTTGCTTGGTAACCGCTATGAAAAGGCGTCAAAATGGATAGAATAGCTCGCTTCACATTTGTTCTTCTTTTTTTTTTTTACCTTTGGTTTTGTTTTCAAAGAAAAGATACAGAAACACACTTGCGTCTGTCTGCCGCAAAAGTATTAAAACCGTTCCAAATACAGTGGGATGTCCGCCCGCCCACCGAAGACAATTTTTGTGGAGGCAAGCAGAAATCATCTCTCTGCTTGCAGTGCGTCAATCCCGCTTTTCGTCAAGGTGAGTGTATATAGACCCTTTTACAGTTGTTAAACACACACGCACGCAGGCACGCACCACATTATACGTCATCAATAGCGGTTCACTTCCGCAATTTGGTACGATTGCGTTCATATCAGCAGCGAACCGTACTAGAGCTCACATGAACCGTACCCCAGACCACCTTTTTAAGCAGACTCGAGTACGGTTCGCGGGTGCGCACCCGAGTTCGGAAGACAGCGTTCACATCATCAAAGAACCGAACTCTGACGTCATTCGAACCCGGGTGCGCACCAAAAGTGCTAGTGTGAAAGCGCCCTTAGAGTAGTTTGTAAGAGTGTGATTATAAGCATAACGAGGCTGTAAAAGCGTAATGACGTTTAATCTCCTCGACTGTCTCATTTAGACAAGACACGTAACGCTTAAATAAATCACGTGGGGTAATACCGATGTATTTTATGTCGTAGAATAAAACATGAAAGTGTCTTGAGATTGTGTTCACCACAGACCTTATTTCAGCCATTTAACCTAAAAACCCATTCAGACCCATTCATTGACTTCAGGACGTTGTGCTAATGTAAGTGTTAAAACACAACTTTCAGATTTTTTTGTTGTTGAAATAAATTGATACTTTTTATTCAGCATCAAATCCTCATATTAGAATGATTTGTGAAGGATCATGTGACACTGAAGACTGGAGTAATGATGCTGAAAATTCAGCTTTGATCACAGGAATAAATGACACTTTACTGTATATTCACAGAGAAAACAGCTATTTTAAATCACAATAATATTTTACTGTTTTTACTGTATTTTTTATCAAATAAAAAAACTTCTTTACAAAACATTTAATAATCTTACTGACACCAAACTTTTGAACTGTGGTGTATATTACACAAACACACATATATACATTTTCTAAACTATACACAAACAAATATAGGCCTATTTACACACATACTTTCATATACGGCCTAGTTTTGAGTTTTGAGCATAAAATGCACTTGTTATCAAATGAATCTTTTTCTTTCAGTGCATGTGTGTTTGTCTGTGATCTATAGTGTGCGTCTGGTCACAGTGTTATAAACAGGGCTTTCCTCAACCAACCCTCTGACTGTACACTAGATGTGCTCTCACGCGTCGCGCCGACAGAAGACGTTTCGGGAAGGTTTGGAGCGTCAGATGTGCCGAAATAAGAGTCTGGAAACAGCTTCACGAGAGAGAGCAGCTGCGAACATACTGGAGATCGTCCAGAACCACTTCACCAACCGGCCAGCTGGGACGACAGCACCACGAGCCGGCCAAGCCATGTGACATTAGTCCAGGAACATTGGTCATCTGGATCTCTGGAAATATCCCTTTGCCCAGCACAATCTGAGTATGACTGCAAACGCTCTTTGTTGTAGGGTTGCACATGCAAACGGGGGCGACAGATGTTGCAAAAGACACAAAAAAAAAAGAAAAAACATGTTGATGGTGCTTTTTTCAGAAAATCAAAAGAGTGTTTAAAGCTACACTTCATGTGTTGTAAACCCCGAATGACTCTGCCAGTGAAACCAGTGCAATGCTCAAACGTTACCGTGAGTCGTTTCGCAACACAGAGCCAATCATAAAAGGCCTCAGCGCTCGCTGATTTAAATATTCATGAGCTCTGGACATCACACAAACTTCCACAAAGTGTTCAGCTTCAGCATCTGAGAGAAATGCTCCTGTGTTAGTGTTGTAGTGTTTCAGATGTCACTTCAGTGCAGTTTTCTTTCCGCAATTCTCATTCTAAAGAGCATTTCTATACACTATTGATGATCAATATATATATTTTTAGCATGTTTTCTTAGTCTAAAGTGAAATTTAAAACTAGACTAGTACAAATGACATCAGAGCAAATGATCTTTAAATGGATAGTTCAACCAAAACTCATGTAAATTATGAATTATGTAATCATTTACTCACCATCGCTTTCATTGCATGGATAAAAATAAATAAATAAACAGTAATTTTTCAAAATGTAATCTTTTGTGTTTCACAGAAGAGAGAATGTCATACGGGTTTGCATTGATGGAAAGTAAATGATTTTTACTTTTGTGTGAACCCTCCCTTTAATATCACTTTTGCTATTAATATTATACTTCTTCCCTCGCGTTTTACAGCATTTGATGCCACAACTGTATGCATGAAGTTTCATAGACAAAGTTTTGCTGGAATCTCTTTGCTTGTTACTGTCCAGACAGTGTTATTAACTGCATAAATATGCATAATTCAGGTTCTCTGAAGTCAGTTTGTAGATTAAATGAACCGGCGTTTCTCCCACGCCTTGGCATTGGTAAATATTATATTTCCTGGCACGAACCAACATAACCAGACTTGATGCAACCAAGTTGCAAGAGCAGCCTGACAGAAGACAAATTGAAAGATTTTGCTGCCTGACTGCATTTGCATGACAAAAATATGTCGACACTCTTATAATGAACAGGCTTTCAGGGCCTTTTAATGCAATGATGACAACATCCAGATCTGAATCTCAATGAACAACCCATGAGATGAACTGAGACTGGATGTTATTAGTCAGAATCCCTGCATCCATGTTCAATAAATAGTGTAAAGCCTTTCCAGTGCAGGAGGTTTTGAACCCAACACATATGAGTGTCCACATATTAAGTGCACAGATGATGACCCGTCAGAAGAAATGTCAGCTAAGCAGAATACATGAACCTCTCTGGATAAATGGATGGCCAAACCTTTTCCCACTCGAGTTATTTCAGGCATATGAAATGTTTGAAGACATTAACCTGCTCTGACAGTGTTGCTGTAGGCATTGATTTAAAATGGAGTACAAATAAACAGCCTCCAATACAAACACACACACACACACACACACACACACACACTCCTGCGCAAATCCATGCCAGATGAAAACACTCCTCAAGCTTTGTCTGATATCTGCCGTGAGGCGTCTTATACGGTAGATTTCTATAAGCACCAGGACTTTCTCATAACACACATTTGCAAATCTCAAACTTATACTTTAGAATAAATAGGGTTACACTTTATTTTATGGTGTCAGGATTACAGTGTAATTATGCATTTAAGCACTGATTAATAATAATTAACTATATAGTTAGGATGAGGGTTTGGTTGAGGGTTAGTTCTGCAATTATGCATAATTTATAGTTATAACTACAGTAACTGCGTATAACGTGTAGCAATGCCACTGTCAAATAAAGTGTTACCTAAATAAGAATATTTCAAACAAAACACTTTCAGTGTATCATAATCAGTGCAAAAAAAATGTTTCACCTACTTCAACTTAAAAACTTAAGTTGAAGTTGTTGCCTTAAATTTTGAAGTATAATCAAATTGGCATTTCAACATTTATTTTTCAGTTCATTTAAATGAAATGATATTATAAGTTGAATTTCGAATAAATGAAGTTGAAATTGGTCAAATTATTTTGATGAGTTAAAGTAATGATAACACAGATGTGCAGTAATGTTAAAATGAATAACCCTGCACTGATTGCTATATTTTTTATTGAAACGTGAGTCGTAAATGAAACAAAAGTTCATCAGAAGCTCCAGTAACTTTATTCTCATGTGAAGGAATGGAGACACTTTATTTTAAGATGACGTAGTTACACGTTAATACTTAACTATAGTAATAATAACAGTAAATTACTCATAATTACAAGTAAAACCAAACTGTGACTCTATAGTGAGTTCCTGTAGTTACTCAGTACTTATTTGAGGAAGTAAAATGTAACTACGTCACTTTAAAATGAAGTGAATTAACTTCACATGAAGTGAAATAAACCCATCACTTTAGCAATATTCATATTTTCTACACTCTAAATGCCACAGCTGTAATGCATGAGTTTTCAAAGACAAAGTTTTGCTGGTAATTCTCTCACTCGTCACTCGATCCTCTGGGAATGAGCTTACCTTGCACAGCATCAGGAGGAGCATGGCATCGGACATGCTGAGCGGGATGCTCTTTCCCAGGCATACACGCGTCCCTGGAAGCTCGGAGAGAAGTCCAATCCCCTCATCCTCTATCTCGGAGGGAGATCCCGAATCACGGAGAGTGGCTGAGCTTCCCACGGCGCTCCAGTGTTTTCCTGCCCAGTTTCATCTCACTTCTTCCCGAGTTGAGCTTGTGTGAAACACTCTCTCTTCTCGCTCTTCGTTCCGTCCGTGAGCCAAAGGTGAACCGATGAGAGAGAGAGAGAGAGAGAGAGAGAGAGAGAGAGAGAGAGAGAGAGAGAGAGAGAGAGAGAGAGGGCGGTTTAATCACGTGCTAAGTTTTTATCTCCGTCTTTTTTAATTAGCCAAACTCGATGAGCTCTTTTCTATCCCGTCTTGGACCCAAGGACACATTCTCAGCGAAATGTTCGTGGGGGGAGACAAGAGTGTTTTCTGTTTCGTCAGTAGTTGCGCAGCTCACAAAAAAAGTCACTTTCAAACCGATCAGCAATCCACGTGACCAACCATGAAATCTTTTGAGATTCCTAATCTTGGATTCCCAAAATTCGCGGAACAACGGTATATGTGCGCGCACCTTCAAACTTCAGCTTTGTTCAGGCGTTCAGAGAGTTTCCGTGCGTCTCCTTGGATGAAACATCATAAAAACTAGGACATGAAGTGCCTTAGAGTGCAATAGCAGGAAAAGTGAGATTCCAGTTTTTGAGACTCGACGCCTCGAGCGCCCGGCTGTGCGAGTGTGTTAGAGAGACGAGTGCGTGTGTGTGTGTGTGTGTGTTGGAGTCGCACCAACACTGATGCTCCAGAGACAGGCTTCCCCTGATTCCCTCCAACTCGCATATCAATGCAGCGCAGGTTGCCTGGCAACCGTCTCAGGCCCGCCACACACCGCCTGACGACAGGAGCGTTTATGAGGAGGAGGATCTCCGTCACACACACTCAGCGACACACACGGGGGAGAGATGGAGACCTGACACATCAGACATACCCAGCGTCCTCTGCTCTGTGTGGAGAGCATGGACACACCGCTAATGTTAACTAACACCTCAGAACTTTCTTTTAATACATAAAACTAGCATTTTATTTTATTTATTTATTTATTTGACATAAAAACAAGACCAGGGATAGAAGACGGCTAATGATAATTCTAAATTACAAGGACAGATACACACAAACACGCACATACACACACACACACACACACACACACACACA
>FLSR01001571.1:0-10526 GCA_900092035.1 Leuciscus waleckii | reverse complement strand
CTTCGTCTGCCAGATGGTTGTTTGGATTCTGGATCAAGGTTCACAACTGCTGCTTCCAGCATCCTCACGATGAGTTCATCCTCACGTTTATTCCACTCTTCTTCAGTCAGTACCTTCCCAGTAAACCGTTGGATCACTGATGTTGTTGCCTTTTTTTCTCTCTTTTTTTGAGTATAGTATTCCCCTCTGTTTCTTGCCACCCTTTCTTCAATCATCTCATGCAGATTTTTGATGTTATGACTGTTATCAGCCAGTGCATGATATCTGTTCTCGCACTTTCTTATCAAAGTCTGCAGGGCTTCTCCTTCACACGCAATGTAATGCTCAACTGGTGTGTCCTTCAGCCAGTCTCCAGAGAATATAATAAGAGTATATCTCCAGACATGCTCCCCAAAAAGGCTCATTAACTCCATCACTGTTTTTTCATCTTTTTTTGAAAAAGTATTATCTACTGGTAGCACTAGCAAGAATACATGTGGACCAGGCGAACAAACCGACACACTGCGTAAAATTTCTTTTGCGTCTTCCAGATTTGATGTTGACCATCCTGGTGTGTCAACCACTGAGATATGACATCCTGCTATTTTTCTTCCTTTCATCATACATTGCTTTGTTCTTGGCTGGGGTTTAAATCCCTAGACCAAATATAAATAATGTAATAATAATAATAATGTGCAGGCATATAGGAATTACACAATAATTTGGCATTAAAGATAAGAAAAGCTAAGTACCTCCTGTGGTGCAATGTCAAAATAAGTTCCTTGCAGAACATGTTTCCGATGTACTTTTCCCAACTCCTTCTCCTCCAAGAAGCACAATCCTAACTTCTGAGAGTTTTTTTTTCCGTTCTGTTAATGAGAAAGAAATGGTATGCGTTTTTGTCTACAAATAAATATCTTGCATTGTTACGTTTTGCAACTTTAAAATATATATATATCTTGTACCTTTAAGCAGCTCTTGAAGCATGTATTTTTGTCTACGCCTTTTCTCCATGTCTGTTTTGCCTTTCTTCAGCTTCAGCTCAAGCTCATTGAATGGATTGCTCTTCTCATCTGGCACATAGTGACAACCGTTGTTTTCCATCACCATTTCTTCGATCTTCTTAAGGAGTTCTGTGACTTGTGTGCTGTCAGTGTGATTCTTACAGTTAACAACATGATATCTGTACCCACATTTTTCCATTAGCCACTCAAGATGCTCTCCTTCTTCTTCAATAGGTTCCTCAATGGTTGTTTCTCCAAGCCAGTCTCCTCTGGTGAACAGCACGATTGTATGGCTCCACACCTCCTTCCCTAAAAGACCCATGTGTTCCTCCACAGCTGTTCGATAAGTTTTATCAAATGCTATGGCAATAGGAACAGTTAACAGAATAGCATGTGGGCCAGGAGGACATAGATGCACACTACGTCTAATCTCCAGTTTGTCAATCTCTGATGTCTTTTCGAGAGGATATTTACAGAACCAGCCTGGAGTATCGACGATAGTCAACTGTTTACTGTCCACTTCAGCATGCCTAACCTCACAGAATACCGTTGTTCTTGATTCATCAACTTGAAAAGCTTCTTCACCCAGAATGAGGTTGCCTGCAGAACTCCTTGCAGCCCACGATGCTCCAAGTATTACAATCTGTATATCAGTAAGAGATTGTTCCTCAGCTGAAAGAAGAGGTCAAATTTATTTAGCTGACTCTATTTTTATAAATTATGTTGCAGTTTATTTGACATGGTTTTAATTCAGGACTATTATTGCATCCGGATGTTTTGTCTTTCATTTACAATGTACTATTAGAGATGACTGATTTGCTTTTCTTATGACTGATACAGGTACAGATTTTTTCAATGCAGTGGCTATTATGTAAAAAAACGGTAGATTCTTTTTACACCTAGTAATTTACACTAAATAACTGTAGAAACTGTTTTCCGTTTGTTATTTGTACTAAAGGTAAAACATTTGAGCAATGGTAGACAGAGTTTCCCACTTATCTAGTAGGGGAGAGCGGGGCACAACCTAACGCTTTTTGACTTTCTCAGTTTGTGTAAATCTACTTATGGTTCAGAGTATTTATTTTTCCCACATTAATTTCCCACATGTCTAGTACAATTATGTGGTTTTGTTTTATTAATACAGTATATACTTTTTTCTTGACTTACCCCGAAAGAATGGAAGTGAAATGTGACAACATGCCCCATAGGTGGGGTACATTGTAACATGTGTGGGGCACATTGTAACATAACATATGACAGCTTAAAATGTTATCTGATCTAATAAAAAATATATACAAAACAAACTAAAATATTTTCTAAATAAAATACAATTAAAACACTTTTTCATATAAAATAATGGCAATTTTTAATAATTAAATATAAACTCATTTTTGAGTTTTGACTACGAACACATGAAAACACAGCTATACAACATAGTTCAAAACAAATAAATAATTAGTCATTTCTGAACATTGACTCTCAGTCTTTATTCACCTTTTTCTCACGTTTTCCCAATAAAATGAATAAAAGTATAGAATATAATAGCATATTTCTAATAGGGGCACATTGTAACGCAGTGTTACCACATGCCCCCGCCTGCACAACTGGGATTTAAACCCTGCTAGTGTCTTCTGCTAGTCAGCGAAGCATTAAAGAACTATCTCAACTGTTAAATAACATCTTGGAGATTAAAATAATATCAGATTTGTCTTATTTTAAATAAACACAAAAAATAGAGATGAAAAATTAACTTAAGTAAGAAATTTACTTTTTGCTATGGTTTAATAAATGTCTATGGATATCTTCCCCCCCCAAAAAAAACTTTGCCGGAATTTTTTTTTCTATATAGTGTTGATGTGGCAACTAGAAATACAAAAGTTTCGTCATCCAAGCATGTGCGGAAGTATTTCAAACAAGCGTGTTACAACTAGCCCCGCGTTAGGTTGTGCCCCGCGCTCCCCTATTACTTTCCATAAATGTAACAATGTAATGTAATCATGTTTTTAAAGTATAACTCAGTGTAACTCATTACTTCTTAAGGCAACAATCACAAACTGTGAAATCAGTTTTGGGTCTATCTTTAGTATGTTATATGTTCTTACCTTTTATGCATGTTTGGAGTTCAGTCCTTTGACTCTTGACAGCAAGAATTCTCTGTTTGACTTTTTCCTTTCTTATTTTCTCTCTCTCGTCCTCTAGAGACACAATTTTGCTGATTTTAAAGTAATTGTGATTGTTTTGGGCTACCATTTTCTCAATTTCTTCCAGCAGTGTGATCACTTGAGAGCTGTCATTCCTTTCTTGAATATTTAGGACATGATACCTGTTCTGACACCTTCTTAGAATGAATTGCAGGTCTGGCCAGATTCTAAGATGGTTTTTGAAAGATCTATCATCATATGGAGTGATGGAGCTGAACAGCACAATAATATGTCTCCAGACATTCTCTGACAAAAACTTCAGATGTTCATTCAAAACCATTCTATAGACTTCTGGGAAAATATTATCTACAGGAATGACTAGAAGGAAGGCGTGAGGTCCAGGTGGACACAGTGTTGTGCACCTTGTAATTTCCAGTATGTCAAACTTTGGAGTATATTCTACAGAATAATGCCACCACCAGCCTGGGGTGTCAACCACAGTCATATGTCTTCCATGTACTTCTCCCTCTGCTTGAACAGATCGGGCAGTTCTTCTTCCAACATCAAAAGCATTTCTTCCCAGAATGGTGTTTCCTACCGAACTTTTTCCACTTGATTCTATTCCACCCAGTTC
This sequence comes from Leuciscus waleckii, assembly GCA_900092035.1. Classification (NCBI taxonomy): domain Eukaryota; kingdom Metazoa; phylum Chordata; class Actinopteri; order Cypriniformes; family Leuciscidae; genus Leuciscus; species Leuciscus waleckii. The sequence goes on along the minus strand of FLSR01001571.1, from coordinate 6,768 downwards.
TCGACCCCCAATCAGTATAATTCTGATTTCAGAGAGACGTTTGCCTTTAAGTAAATAATATATACAATAATTATTTGAATTAGACTGCTGTCGAAAAGTTTATAAAGTTTATCATTATTTTTAATGTAGGCATGACAAACATATAGGATGATAATATTTAAAACTTACCGGAACCAGATGTTGAGAGACTTTTTGGTGTACTTTGTTCTGACATCTTTATTTCCTGTTTACTAAATAATGTCATTGATTATTTACATTTACATTTAAATTAAGTGATATTGTTGGCTATTTTATTTGATGCATGTGCAAGCAATCAACAAAATATGTTAATGCAAACATGTAACTGTCAGACTCCTCACCAGCTTATGTCTGTAGTTATAGATATTTCACATGGATCTTTAAACTTTGAAGGAATAATTATTTGACTGAAAATTATTTTTACTATGTACAAGTGCTTTGAGACATTTTACATACAGTAAGCATTTGTTTTGAGTCAACCACAAACATGCCTTACCTTTTCTGGGTATTTTGTTGTAGTTTAAAATGAAGACTCGAAGGCTGTTTCACTTCCTCATTTGTTATGAGATGTTATGTTCCTCATATTACGTCAACTGTCAGCAGGTTGCCAGTTCTTCAAACATTTTTGCTTCAGTGCTAAGAAAAATAAATAGAATAATCAACCCTCTATGCACAACTTGGCAATAGAATAGCCATTGGCTAGAAAAATTTTTTAACTCAAATGTCTTAACTTCGTAAAATGGCACAGCTTTTTACTACATTCATATGTGGTATGATCTGAAAGCATAACAACTACACTTTTAACAAAAGTCAATCAACCATTTTTTTATGAGAGAACTTTAGTTATTAGAACTAAAACGTGAAAAATAACCATGTGTTATTGACAATGTATGGATGCATATTTGTCATATTAACAGAACTTAGAAAATTATGAGCTGGTGGTGGTGGTGCTTGAGACATTGTTGATCATTCAGTGTTTCTGTAAAAAAATACTGATAAGATAGGCTAATACTACTACTACTAATTCTGCTTCTAATGATAGTTTATATAAAACACAGTCTGATGAGCTGCTAGCTTAATGAATATGAATCATGTTGTCATTGGAACTGATTTGCTGAATTAAACATGGACATAATAGGTGAGCACTAGCCAGTGGCATTGCCGCTTGCGCATAAGTTCCGCCCACTACCTAAGGAACCTGTCGTGTTTTGCTTGTTCTTAGCGGCTGAATAATTACAAAACAACTCTGTGATTTTGACAGGGAAATACAGAAAAAAAAAAAAACATTTACATGAAGCACTCCAATCCAATGTGGGATGAACATTTACATGTAGCACGGTCAATTCTATGTGTGATGTAAGACTCCCTCACTTACTCTCTCTTTGTGTGCGTATGAGAAAAAAAAAAAAAAGAGAGTGTGCTCAGCTTAGTGATGTCAAGTCGGTTCAGGTGTTCAGTGTTCAGGTGTAGGCAAGTGAAAATACATCAGTGCTAAACTTTTTCTTAGTCTACAACTTAAACATTGGCAAATTTTTATTTCACAATTTATTAGCCAGTGGCTAGCAATATATTATTTAGTCACCTAGCATGAAAATGAGTCGCATATGCAAGTGATTTACTCTCATTGTAGAGGGTTGAGTAAAGATTGATTGAAGAATCCTCATTCACCCACACCCACACCCACACCCACACACACACAAACAAATACTCTTAATTTTTCTTCTTTACACTTCTCCTCTGCTTTAGCTAGTTTCCTAATCTAGCTTTCTAATAAATCTGGCATTGTATACAACGAATATTGTTGGCTCTGTGATGAATTTCCTATGTTCCTCTATTGTAAGTCGCTTTGGATAAAAATGTTTGCTAAATCCAAGGTAATCTTAAACATACTGTATGAGTGTACGTATATACTTTAAATGAACACTACCCCTTAAAGTAAGGCTGTCCGTTTCTGTAAAATGTCATGTAATATGTCTTTTGTCCGGGGTTGTTTACAGTAACTTTTAACCAGGTTTTGCTGGAGCATCTGATCCAACCGGTTTTTAACTGCTTTGGAAAAGTACATGACATTCAGTGTGGCATGCAGGCCACTCCCTCTACACTCTTTTTTACTTAGGTGTCTTAGCATTCAAACATTATTGCTTCAGTGCTGAGAAAAATAAAAAGAACAATTATTAATTTGTTTCATATAATGAATCGTTTCATTCGTTTCAACTATAAAATTTGGTTCTAAAAATGTCTTTTGCCAATAGTTTGGTAATATATATATTTTTTATAATATAGATGTTTTTTCCCCGTTTCCTGAGTATTTATTAAAGGATTCTTATACTGAAATGTGTGTACATTTTTCAGATTGTATACTTTAGGGGGGATCCTGAGCCCGATAAGCAACTCCCATTAAGATAAAATGAATGAAATCCTAACTATATTATTGTAACCAGCCTCTAAAGACCACTTTGGGCCGAATTAGTAGAATAAATAAAATGAAATGTCCAAAGGAACCTCTAAGAATAGTTTGAGAAAAATAAAACAGACATAGAGGAATGTTCAGACTAGTTCAGAGAATTGATTGAAGAGTCTGTTCAAAAAACATAGCTCAAAATATCTTAAAAAAAGAAAGAAAAGTATATTCATTATTCAACCACTTGGCTTTCCAGCATAATGCAAACAATGTCCTGAAAAGCTTTCAGAAACTTGGGTTACTTAAAAACGACTTTTGCCTTATTTTCTATGTATGTGTTTGTTTGGTCTTAGGGAGTTTGCCAAAGAAAGAGAGCGAGTGGAGAAGAGGCAGGAATTCTTGAAGCTCCGTAGACAGCAGCAGATTGAAAGAGAGCTCACTGGCTACTTGGAGTGGATCTGCAAAGCAGGTTAGTGTAAAGTGACCTCTCTTTAGTGTCTCATTGGAATCTGATCAACACTTCACCACAACAGACTGGGTTAGAAATTTTTATAATGTAAAGCTATTGAAACAAGCCTATTCATAGCATGCCTGAATTTTGCAAAGCTAATAGACATGGAGGAAATTACTTTAATGTCAACATTTCCCCAATCAAACAAATCATATAGTTGATCAAAATAAAATAAAATACTTTTTTTTACTAAATTGTTTGCAAATATTTTCTTGACCTGTCCTGGTTTGAACAGGCCTTAATTCTTAAAAGGGTGTGTTTCATATAATGTCTTTACTAATACAGTTCTCTTAATGTTATTTGTTAATTCCAGAGGAGGTGTTGCTGGCAGAGGAGGATCAGAATGCTGAGGAGAAATCTCCTCTGGATGGTGCGTGGTACAGGAGGAAACAGAACAACCCAGGTGAAAAGAGGGCAAAGGTCCATGGGGCTGGTTTACCATTGTCTCCTATGATAAGCCAGGCCAGTGGAAAGCATGATCTCTTGTTACATTTGCCCTCGTATGTGGTGATGTTTTTGCACGGTTATGGGCCAAAATGGCATTTGGGAATCTGAGTTTAGATTCTGATCTTTTCACCTGGGCATAGTTTCTAGACAAGTAAATTGATCACATGTTGTGCAAAGGCATCTCAAAATACCAGTGGTGTAATTATTTGAGTAAATGTAATTGAGTATCTTTTTGGCTACTTTGTAGTTTTACAGAGTATCAAAGGTATTAGCAACTTTCACTCTCTGCTTGACTACATTTTTGAATATGTACAGTACAGGTCAAATTACTATGTTTTATGTTTTTGAAAGAAGTTTCTTCTGCTCATCAAGCCTGCATTTATTTGATCAAAAATACAGAAAAAAAATGTAATATTGTGAAATATTATTACAACTTAAAATAATAGTTTTCTATTTGAATACATATTTTCTAATAATATAAATCTTCTTTACTACCACTTTTTATCAATTTAACACATCCTTGCTGAATAAAAGTATTGATTTATTTGAAAAAAATTATAATAATAATTACTGACCAGTAGTGTATATTTATTGTTGTTACAAAAAAGATTTCTATTTTTTTTATTTTATTTTTTTTATTCATCAAAGTATCCTAAAAAAGTATCACAGGTTATGAAAAATTATTAAGCAGCAGCACTGTTTCCAACTTTGATAATGAATCATCATATTAGAATGATTTCTAAAGGATCATGTTATAGACTGGAGTAATGATCCTGAAAATTCAGCTTTGCATCACAGAAATAAATGATAATTTAAAGTATAATAAATTGAAAACCAATTATTTTAAATTGTAATAATATATCACAATATTTTTGAAAAAAATCTGTATTTTTGATCAAATAAATGCAGGCTTGATGAGCAGAAGAAACTTCTTTCAAAAACATTAAAAATAGTAATGTTTCCAAACTTTTGACCTGTACTGTATATGTACTCTTTACTCCAGTACATTTGTGATGTGTAATGTAATTACACATTACATTTTGCATGGCACCTAACCTTTTCTGCAGCAGTTTATTTCTGCTACAAAAGAAGTTAAATTGCCATCTACATGGCATTGAAGGTTCTATATCTTGTGCGTTTTGCCTTTACTCTCCCAAACTTGTCAACAAAGGCTATTTTACACGAATGCAAGTGCATTTAGCAGGTAGTTGTGAATTACAGATGTTTTGTATATGAAATGAGGACATGGTTGCAGCCAGTGATGAGGCCGAAACAGCAAGTGCAAGTAGACCTTAACTATTTCATTTTACTTAACATTGTTATACTGTATATATACAGTATAACAATTAAGTAAAATGAAATAGTTATGAGACCTTTCTGAAGGATATTCGTTTACTTGTTCCTTTTTTGAGCACTTGAGCTTAACTGAGACTTGAGTGTTTGCAGATGTTTATGAGGGTGTTGTGTCGACCTTGATTTATTGCAAATTTAAGGTGTTTTAGCTTTTTTAATTTTATTTTAGAAAATATTCATGTGCTTGCTCTCCTCACAAATCAACTGTTTCTTGTTTTTCACTAGCCAGTTTTCCATCCAAGGATCTTTTTTGTGAAAAAAGATTTAGCGTACTTGTAATGGAGTCATTTTCACTGTAAGGTATCCATACTTTTACTCAAGTATGGTTTTCATGTACTCTTTACACCTCTGCAAAATAAAAATAAATTCCCCTAACGATGAAAGAATAAATTGAAATAATCCATGTGTCTGTATATGCTAATGTACTCCTAATATCATTTAAACATCCAGTTAGGAAAGACAGGAAAGAAAATACAAAAATTTTATTTTTCCTTAAACCCATATTGCCTATTCTCACAGTGAGCTACTGCACTTGTCTTCCTGCTCGCAGGGCTTTTGTTTTATCAAGGCCTATAATCTCTGTCAATTTGGGCTGTTTTGGAAGCCAGAGGTAATTACCGGGATTAAGACGACTGGGATAATTGGATTAGATACACAAACACTCTTAAATGCATGCCACACAATGTTGGGCACTGACTAGCTAGTGATTCTACTGACCTAACTACATTTTCTGCTGCATGACATTAGTTCAACTGTTTTCAAAATACAGGTAGTGTAGTTCCCTTTCAGTCGCTCACGTTCGACGTAACGTCTCCCCTTCCCTCCTTCAGGGAACGAGGGTTACATTAGTAACCGAGACGTTTTTCCAGAAACCAGTAAACTTCACTACTTCACTATCAGCCATGGTTGCCAAATATTCTTCTATCAGTTGTAATTAGTGATGTTGAGTAGATCTACGCATTTAGAGAAAAGGGGATAGATAGAGAGAGAAAGTGAAAGTATGAGATGAATGGAAACAATATAAGTCACTGCAAGATCAGGCTTGTAGTGTGCATGTATTACTCACTGTAGCCAGAGCAAGATAATTCAAAGACATTATTTTGACAGACAAGTAAAATGATTGTTTTCCAGATGTATGTATTATTGTTAACCAGTTAATTTGTGCTAATAATACGATTTTTTTTAACCTGATTATGAATTTAATGTTTCTTTAAACTCTGTCATAATATTTGTGTGTATGTATTTGCATGCATTTTTTTGTTCAGTCCTGAAAAGAACAAAGACCAAAAGGGGTAGAAACGACCTCATCAGTGCTGAAGAAGGAGAGGAACATTTCACAGACATCTCCTCTGTCGGTAAGCTTTGACCTTTGACCTTCATAATCTCTTGATCACTCGCTGTGATTCATGACCCTTTGTCTATGCCAAATGCTACTTTTTTACAAAGCCTGCATCAAATTTTTCTCCAATATGGCATTAGAATATAATTAGTTCAATTGATTTTATTTTATTTTATATATCTAGTATAGAATGATATTAATAGTCAGCAAAAAGCAAAGAAATCACTTCCCTTGGTAAATAGTAAACTGAAACCTCTACAGAGTTTCTCAGATTAGCTTGAATGTGCCCATTAGCTGAAGTGGGTAAAATGGAGAAGGGAAAGCAGGATCAGGTGACTTCTGCTGTGCATTAGTACTGCCGTAATAAGCCTTAAAATCTTTCAAGCTTGAGTAGATGTTCTCTTCAGTTTTTAGATTTAAAAAGCTGATAGAATGATTTATAATCTTAAACACTTAAGTGTCTCAGCCTAACACTATAATGAATAACAAATCCATTGCCACTGATCTCAACAAAATGCTGTTTATTTTTTTGCATGTATTATTCATAGTCACATTACAGATGAATTTACAGTAGTAGCTCTGTGATCAGAGTTTAAGTATCTTCCCTTAATTTGTTTTTGAATGTTTTTTAACCTCTCTAGCGCCACCTGGATCACCTTTCGCCCGAGCTAGCCTGAAGAGCAGTAAGAACGATAGCTC
>FLSR01001570.1:0-11061 GCA_900092035.1 Leuciscus waleckii | reverse complement strand
CATCGGACTGAAACACAAATGTTTTAAAGTTAAGTGAAGATGGACATTTTTAATTAGTCAATTTAATTTTTTTACATTGATTTATTTCGTGGAACATATGTGTTTCCTGCCCATGCATTTTGTTGAAATGTATTTTATTGTATAGCCTATTGTATAGACATGGTTGATTATTCATGTTTCTTATGTATTATACAATTTTGTTTGTGTATTCATTGATATTAATCTATAGTTAGCTTTTTTTCCCATGTGCATGGAAGTGTATGTATAAAAATGAATATAAAATATGTAATAAACAATTCTTATTTTGTATATGGTTCAATTTGTTTATTATAATAGAAGTTAAAGGTAACCATAGTAACAACATGAAATTAAATATTTAAAAAAATGAAATTTGGTTCCTGGAGGCACCCAAAGTGGTTCCACACAGTGCCTAATATAAGAGTTCCTCAGGAAACCTGTGTGGTTCCTCAGAGAACCGCCCCTTTTTAAAGGGTGCCTAGAGGATCTACAGTCGGTTCCGCCGGTGTGGCAAAGTGAAGAACCCCAAAAGGTTCCTCCAGGCACCTTTTATTTTTACAGTGTAGTTTAGATGTACAAAGACTGAATATTCATTCTGCAAAAAAATTATATTCGGGTGAATAATTTGAATTTGCTACTTTCTTGAATAGAGGCAATATATAACAATATTATGCGGTACACTGGAATTCTTCATTCTGACTGGTCAATCACAAGCTTCCAGATTAACATTTTCCAAAAGTGAATTTCTGTTAATAAGTTTATTCAGAATCTCTGTAAAAAAATAAAATAAAAAAAAATAAAATACTTTAAATATTTGTATGTTTTATGCAGCATGAAACAGATAAGTCATGCATTGACATCCTTGTGACGACTGTGAAGTCAGTCTACAAACACAGCACAGATATTTACATCTGAGAGGGGACATTCACTTTTCAGGTGACAAACTTATTTTTTTTTATTTTTTTTTATCCTTAGTGTTAGAAAATGTCACAATGTTTATCTGAAAAAGTCCAAAGCGAGTTCAGAGGAAAGTTTACAACTGAATAAAATGAGAGACTTTTTGTTTAATTGAACAGAAGTAACAATTTAATAAGCGAAATATGATAGAAATGTCATTTTGGGAATGAATGAATGAATGATTGAATGAATGAACGAATTACCTTTTTTGGAATAAAATTAAAGTATCAAATAAGAGTATATGTTTTTATGATCTTTTTAAACCTTTTTACTTTTAATATTTGCATATCTGATGTTTTATGTGACGTGTAGCAGATGAAGTCATGCACATATATTCTTGTAACAGCTGTGAAGTCAGTCTATAAAACACAGCACAGAGATTTATACACATCCAGAGAGACTGAACATTCACTCTTCAGGTGATAAACTTCTCTTTTAAATTGAATTATTTGTCTTTTTACCGCTAAATAATATATGACAATGTTGCTGTGGTTATCAGTCATAGTAAAAGGGTTATGGGCATGTTAGATGGACCACTTGAGTAAAACAGTACGGATCTCTATTTGTTCATCAAAGTGAATTAGCAATTTACTTGACATTAGGGTACACTCTTAAAAATAAAGGTTCTTTATTGACATCTGTGATTAAATGAAGAACCTTTAACATGGAACCTTTAAGTGCACAAAAGGTTCTTGAGATTTTTTAAATGTTCTTCAAAAATAGTTATTTTAGGAACTTTTCACAAAGAGTTTTTTTGGATAACTAAAATGGTTCTTCTATTGAATCGCTGTTTATTTTTTAAGAGTGCATTATGTACCGCAATGTATTAAATTATCAGTATAAAACTACCATTTTTAACTGTAAACTGTGTTGAATTGCTGGGGTTGACGAAAATGTTTTTAAATAATAACTGCAATGTATTAAATGATCAGTAATTTTTTAAAATATATATATTTTTTATCTGGCTTACGTTGAACTGTCATCTGAGTAACCCCATACGTTTATAATTCTCTCTTCTTATAGCAATACTATTTATGTTTTGTGAACTCAAAAGACAAACGAGGAGGAAATGAACTCCACCACACCAGGAGCTTCCAACAACTCCACAACCCCTTCTATATTGATAGTGGACCATCTGGAAATGTGTGTGTTCAGCATAAATTTTCTGTTTGGTCTTCCTACACACTCCTATATTATATGGCTCATCATCACAGGAACAGGAAGTGGAGTTGCATCAGAGTTCTTCATCCTCAATCTCTCTGTTTGTGAGATTGGTAACTGTCTGGATTTGTTGTTTTTTGTACTGGCTAATTGGATTTCAGTTCTTCAGCCATTAGCTAATTTTTTGCAAGGACTTTTCATCGCTGGCCGTCCTCTGTTTCAGTGTCTGATGTGTGTTGAGCGTTACCTGGCAGTGGTTCATCCTGTAACCTTTCTGAAGTACAAACCTCTCAGATATAGAGTGATCTGCTGCACTGGGGCCTGGATAACTATTCTTGGCTCCTGTTTGTGCTGCATGATCACATTAATGTTAAATAATATTAATGCACATACATGGTTCTTCTTGATGCAGGTCCTCCTCTTCCTCCCCATCCAGTTGTTTTGTCTTGTGGCTGTTCTCAGAGCTCTGAAGCAGTCAGGACCAGGAGAGAGAGGGAGAGAGAGAGAGGAGGAAAACCACATGAAAAGAAGAGGGTTTTATATCATTCTAATAACTACTGTGAATATAGTTTTTGCATATGTGCCAATTATTATCGCAGGAGTATTTATAATTCTGATAAACCAGTATATTTGGACATTTTGGGCTCCTGGTTTGGTTTGTCATGTTCTAGCTAGTTTTGTTCAGCCTGTTCTTTATCTTCACCACACTGGAAAACTCTCCGGCTTCTGTTCATTATAAACTGACAAAAATGACTAAGATTGTTGTACTTTTTAAATAATTTGTATTAGTGGATGGGCCATTTTTTTTGTATTGTCAGCTGAAGTGCCTCTTTCCTCTTGGTGTTTGCTCTGATCTTTAAATTAAGTTATATTTAAAATTATTTTTTAGTTTGATTGTCAGTTCATGCGAGTATAAAAATCTTTAATTTCCATGTTCATTTACACATAGATCTAGCTTTTTTTGAGTGTGTTAATTAAATATGGTTGTTTGATATCAGTGTGTTTGTTTATCCACTTAAACATTTAATCAGTCACCTTTTGCGACTATTTATATATTTATTTATATATTTATCTCTGTGTAATTCTTTCTTGCTCTCTTAAATACTCAGTCTAAAAATGAATGAGTTGCACCTGATTGAATATTTTTGAAGATTGAATATTCAGTCTGCAAAAAATAGTATTCAGGTGATTCATTTGAATTTGCTACTTTCTTATATAGAAGAAACATATAACAATATCATGCGGTACACTGGAATACTTTATTCTGACTGGTCAATCACAAGCTTCCAGATTAACATTTTCCATATAAAAGTGAATTTCTGTTAATAAGTTTAATCAGACTCTCTGGGTTTTTTTTGTTGTTTTTTTTACTTTAAATATTTGTATGTTTTATGCGGCATGAAACAGATGAAGTCATGCAATGACATCCTTGTGACGACTGTGAAGTCAGTCTACAAACACAGCACAGATATTTACATCTGAGAGGGGACATTCACTATTCAGGTGACAAACTTATTTTGTTTTTGTTTTTATCCTTAATATAAAAAAAAAAATGTCACTGTGTTTATCTGAAAAAGTCCAAAGTGAGTTCCGAGGAAAGTTTACTATTGAATATAATGAGATTGAGCTCTTTTTGTTTAATTGTAAAGCGGTAACAATTTAATAAGCAAAATATGTTAGAATTGTTATGAATGAATGAACAAAGTTCTTTTGAGCAGGATGAAAAACATCGAAACTCATTAATGCTTAATGTTCTGGTTTGTTGGGATTTACATATTGTTGTTTACCATTCTGACAAAACTGATTATTCAGAAAGTTTGGTCTTCGGCTGTGATTTGTTACGTTCTGGCTGGTTTTGTTCAGCCTGTTCTTTATCTGCACTGGACTGGAAAACTCTCCTGCCTCTTTTCTCCATAAAACCTGCTTATGATATTATTTAACTCTTCAAATCTAGGGATTAGTTTGTACTCAAATGTACTTATATCAACTTGATACCTTTCAAACACAACTTCACTTTTCAGAGGACTGAAAAAAACATGTGCACTTTGACTTCTAGAAAATGCCTAGCAGAAGTTCTGTGATATTTGAACTTATTTAAGGTCGTTCAGATTGACAGCATGAGTGCATGAAACCTCATATCCTATTAATAAAATGAGTGGTTGCTATTACAGTAGTTTGTTTTTCCAATAAATCACTACATCAATTACCGAGCCTCAATTTTCCATCTCATTATTTATATAATAATAATAATTAATAATTCATTACATTTATATAGCGCTTTTCTCGGCACTCAAAGCGCTTTACATAGAAGGGGGGAATCTCCTCAACCACCACCAATGTGCAGCATCCACTTGGATGATGCGACGGCAGCCATATTGCGCCAGAACGCCCACCACACACCAGCTTACTGGTGGAGAGGAGACAGTGATGAAGCCAATCAGTATATGGGGATGATTAGGAGGCCATGATGGACAGAGGCCACTGGGCAAATTTGGCCAGGATGCCGGGGTTACACCCCTACTCTTTCGAAAGACATCCTGGGATTTTTAATGACCACAGAGAGTCAGGACCTCGGTTTTACGTCTCATCCGAAGGACGGTGCTCTTTGACAGTATAGTGTCCCATCACTATACTGGGGCGTTAGGACCCACACAGACCACAGGGTGAGCACCCCCTGCTGGCCTCACTAACACCTCTGCCAGCAGCAACCTGGTTTTCTCAGGAGGTCTCCCATCCAGGTACTAACCAGGCTCAGCCCTGCTTAGCTTCAGTGGGCAACCGGTCTTGGGCTACGGGTGCAAGGCTGCAAATATAGATTGTTTGGGAAGACTGAAAACTCACCATTGAATATTGCATCATATGAAAATTATATTTCGAAGTTCAGGGTCACTTGATAAATGTGTAAAAAATGGCTTGAATTTTGTTAATTGTTTTACTCTAAATATTTGCGAATATGATGTTTAATGTGACGTGTAGCAGATGCAGTCATGCACATATATTCTTGTGGCAGCTGTGAACTTAAAACACAGCACAGAGATGTATACATATCCAGAGAGACTGAACATTCACTCTTCAGGTGATACACTTCTCTCTTTGATTATTCTTGTTTATACCCTTAATAATAAGCAACAGTGTCACTGTGTTTATCTGATAATGTCTAAAGATTTGGGATGGAGTTAATGCTTTATCCACTGAGTAAAATGGGACTGAGCTTTGTGTAATTGAAGAGACCTAACAGTTTAAATGAATTAATTCATGATTAAATTCATTCATTCATTAAATTCATATTATAAAAATGAGATTTTGCAGGTGAATGTAGCCTGCGAATATTACTTTGTTAAACAATCTATTTTTCATGATTTAATGATGTTGCTCTATTCAGATTTAAACTGGGAACATTTACAGACTGAAATGTAAAATCTGGATATATTAAAATGTGTTTTATTTTTTTATTTTTTTATTACAGATCTGGTTCAATAACACTTATCTCTTTGTGTAGATCACAAAATAAGTTTTTATGAACCATTAAAATGAAAAGACAAACCTAAAGATGAATAACTCAGTGAACATCACCGCACCCGAAGCATCTACAAACTTCACAACTCAATCCATTGAGCCACTGAAAAGTCTGGAAATCTGTGTGTATAGCATCAATTTCCTGGTTGGTCTTCCTACACACTCCTATATTTTCTGGCTCATCATCACAGGAGCTGGAAGTGGAGTTGCATCAGAGTTCTTCATACTCAATTTCTCCATTTGTGAGATTGGAAACTGTTTGAATTGTTTGTTCCTTGTACTTTCAGTTTGGTTTTCAATCTCTGACACTAAAAGTTTTAATAACAGGACTAGCTGTCACTGGTCGTCCTCTGTTTCAGTGTCTGATGTGTGTTGAGCGTTACCTGGCAGTGGTTCATCCTGTAACCTTTCTGAAGTACAAACCTCTCAGATATAGAGTGATCTGCTGCACTGTGGCCTGGATAATCACTCTAGGTTCTTGTTTGTGCTCCATGTTCATTTTAGCTTCACTCATCATTAATGCACATACATGGTTCATCTCACTGCAGTTCCTCCTCTTCCTCTCCATCCAATTGTTTTGTCTTGTGGCTGTTCTCGGAGCTCTGAAGAAGTCAGGACCAGGAGAAAGAGGAAGAGGGAGAAAGGATGAAAACCACATGAAGAGAAGAGCCTTTTATCTCATTCTAATAACAGTAGTGAACATGGTCATCATATATGTGCCGATTACTACTTCAGCATTATTTACCAATCTGACAAAACGCTATATTCAGGGAGTTTGGACTCCTTCAGTGATTTGTTTTGCGCTGGCTGGTTTTGTGCACCCTGTTCTTTATTTGCACCGTACGGGAAAATTCTCCTGCCTCTGTTTTCCATAATATTTGCAACTTTGACATTTTAGATTAGATTAAGATGGTGACCTTTACTTATCTGTAATGTTTATTGCTTTGTGAAAATTATAAATAACACAAATTTATCTAAATTAGGATCTTTGACACCTCATCATTACTCTGGCAGATTAAAGCAGCTCAATGTCACTTCCAAATTCTGGTTTTGACCCATTGTGGTGTCTGTCAGGAGCTATTATGCACACGAAACAGCGGTAGCGAACTTCAACTATCTTCACTTCCATTCTCACACCTTGGGCCCTATCTTACACTTGGCACAATGCAGCGCCAAGCGTGATGCAAGTGTTTTTTGCTAGTTTCAGTCCGACGCAGTTATCATTTTCACGTCCTGCGCCACGTGCTGGTCTGAAAACGAGGTGTGTTCTGGCGCATTGTTGGCGCATTGCTATTTTGAGGCAACAGAAATAGACTGTGCCTTGCCAACTGAAACCTGGTCTAAAGTCAATGGCGCAAATTTTTTTTTGTTGTTATTTAAAGAGCGCGTTAGTAATGTGCGCCTATAGGTGGGTCCACAACGCACGTACATTCTCTTATTAAACATACAGGGATGCACAGCAGCACACACAAACATGCCAAATATTAAAATTAAAAGGATTACAATGTAAACGATTATTATTGTGTACATAAAGATATGGTGGAATCCGGCTTGTCCCGTAGATGGTCTGCTTGCGCACTTTAACCTTGCGTACAAGCAGATCCGTTTGCGCTCTGGAGACGGCTTCGGTCTTTCCACTATCAAATTCCATCATGTAAATAGCGAATCTGCCATGGCGTGAGCGCAACAGGCATTTAAAGGGAATGGGAGATGAGACTCTGATTGGTTTAACGCACGTAAATCCCAAAACACACCCATTACTCATTAAGAGAATAGGGACAACCCTTTTAGACCATGCGCCTGGCGCGCCAACCATTTTTCCTATCGTGAAACTTGCAAAAGTGGATTCGGACACGCCCTAAGTGAACTTGCGCTTTAGATCGTTAAAATAGGGCCCCTTATGTTCACATAACACAACAGATCAGGCTTCCTTTTCAAAATAGTAGTCTACAACACAATTTCACTTATGAACACAACACCCATCGAACCCCTTTCACACAGAGCATTGATCTAAGAAAATTGCATAGAATTGCTAGAGTGCCATCTGTGTGAACGCAAACATGTCCTGGGATTGATCCTTTGCTAGTTTTAATATAGCAACATTTTGTCATAAATGTAACAAGTAAGTTGCATTGTTATTCCTCTGTAAATGCACTGAGTTTCGCATTGAAGAGTCTGTGTAAATGTATCTTTTTACATATTCAGAATATGTAAGTGTTTCACTGTTTATTACAAACTGATTTACTGATGTACTCTTTGTAGATTGTTTATCCAATAAAACACATTATGGCCCAGTGTCACCTTTTCCCTACTGATGGTTGCCACAGTGATTATAGCAATAAATTACTTCCTGTCAACACAAATGTCTCAGTCTAAGAATTTGCATTTAAGGTGTTGAATAAGTGGCACCTGTGCCATCTAGTGTCAGACAATTGAAGAATATTTGGGAGGACTGAATAAAAATTGTTGCAGTGATAATATCTTTTCTTACAGATTTGAGTGATTATTGATTTGAACACTTATACTAGCAAAATGTATACCTTGAATGAGCAATAAGTCATTTTACTTAAAAATGGCTGCCAAAAGCTTAAAAATAGGAGGAGCTGGGGATGGAGGAGGGTAATTAGCTCCTGGGAAACGCTCCTGTGAATCTTATACTATATATAAGTGAAGGAGCTTATATATAGTATACAGTGATAGGCGTCCTATTCCTATAGGTAGACGTGTATCAGCTTAGAGTCAGCTGATGCGAGCTTGACTAACGTGACCTGCCAGAACTGACGCTATGCTTTATTTCTGTGTTGTATGGGATCTATTGGGGGAAGCTTACACCCCAAGCGGCAGCAAAATCTGATACAACAAGCATGTTGTATAATCGCGGAACTATTGCTAAAACTAGTGTAGTTTGACTGGAGAAGCATACACCCTACAGCAATAGCTCCGACTAGTGGCAACAAAACTGATACAACAAGCGTGTTGTATATCACAGAACTAACTGAATCGCATAGCCGAGCTTGATCGTTTGTGCGAGCCGGCGGGACAGATTGGGAAGCTCTAGCCAGGCTCCCAAAAACTGAACCAGCGGGGTCATTGGATTTACAGGCGTACCCACGATGAGGCAGCAATGCGGAAAGACCGGCCAAGACATGGGAGGGGTAGCGTCCCGGTGTGGGGGCGTGGTCAAGTTCCATGTCCTGACAGAGGAGGCCAGGGAAGGACAAGCGTTCTGCGGCAGCCTGCTCTGACAGGGGTCTGGCGACAGAGGGGGACGAGAGTGGCGAGGCACAAGTGCCAAGAGCAATTATCCAAGCCGCAGTGCAGCATATCACTAGCCTGCAAGCCAGACCTACATCAAGATGTTAGGTTGCAACTCACCATAGACATGCTCAATCCGAGGGGCGGGTCTTTCAAATTCCCTCTGCACGCAATAGGACAGCGCTTCAACCAACCAGAGCGTTTTTCCAACAGCGGAGCTAACGTTAGTTGATAGATTCAACTTTTGAATCTGGCCGGCAAAACTACGAACACATCTTCCTTTTTTAAGAATGACTTAAGTGCCGTTCTTTGCTCTTTTCTCACAGAAAAACTTAACTCCAAGTCCTCCAGAGTCGCGGCCAAAGCCGATTCGAAAGACTGTTCTCCAGCAGCAGCTCTTCTTTGTTTTCAAGTAGCAGGGAACCGTCGCAACTCTGTCGTCATTATGTTAAGCCCGCCCCGCCTACTCTATACACAACGTGATTGGCCTGACCCAATTTAGGTTTTTCCAGCACGAAAGTCAACGGAGAGTTGCTAGACTACCCTGGCTGCAAAATAATTGTTGCTGCCGCTAGGGTGCGTCTAGATTTCTAGGCTAGCAGATCACTCTATATCTGAGAGGTTTGTACTTCAGAAATGTTACAGGATGAAGGGGGGGAGTACTTTTGGGTTCGGGCCGAATACCAAGCCCGGAGCCCTCTCCTCGGACAGCACGCCAAATATGCATTTATTCTATCTGACTTATTTGTAAGTGAGAACTCGTGAAATCTCAATTCTCCAGCGGCACTCATCTTTGTTGTAAACGAATTCAACCCATAGACAGTAAAAGAAATGTACACAGCAACCCCATTGGATTCAACGGAGAAAAGTGAAGTCAATTAGAAGCACTCACTTCCTGATGGCTGACTGTACTGCGCAGACTCAAACTGAGCTTGACGACGTAGATGTGACGTGAGCAACCTGTCTGTCTTCTAGTAGCTGTGCCAAGAGAAATCTGAATTATTCCCTTCCGAAACTTGCAGAGACAGAGAGTGTGAGTAGGAGGTGTCCATGAGCTAGGAGCAGGAAAAAACTTTTGCTAAGTATTCTGATTAATTATTTTGTCATTTTGCCTCCACGTCCCCCCGATTGCGCGAGCTTCTCCTCCTGTCCATACGGTAATTTCTCTACCAGCTTTACAGCAGGTCCGTGAGCTAGTGAGCCAGTTCCAAACACTGTCAGCTATCTTTACATCTTGTCATGGTCACATACAAATGGTTTAATCAGCTAATATATCTCCTATATGTTTGTTTTAATGTCTACAGTCTCAGATCAACTCCAGCAGTATCATCATCATCAGGCAGCAGTAACAACAACAACAGCAAAGGCAGCAAACTCACTTAAGGACTTTAGTAAGAATTTACCAGAAACAGGTATCACATTAATGTTAAAAATATTGTAAAGTATTAATTGCTGTATTTTTTTCAGTTTGCTTTGTTTTTATTTTCATTGTATAAATGTAACTCTTGTATTTTTGTAAATCAGTTTATGCCATGAAAATAGCCACAGATGCTGACACGGCATTAAATAAAACTATACTGTACTGTACGAAACGTGGGCCACGTTGATTTTGTCCTACACAGTTTACTATAACAGCTGTTCTTTATTATTCTGTAGTAGGGATGGGACGATTACCGGTTTCACGATAAACCACGATAAAATGTACTGACGGTTAGTAATATCGTTTAAAATTTAATTATCATTAAAACCGTGTTTGATTATCGCGATTTTAGATCCTGTTCAGCCAGCAACAGTCTGACGCAGCCGCAGGCGCAATGTTATTTTTTTTAATTGCGGAAGGCCGTGACCGTGCTCGGGAGATTTTTCAGCCTTTTAAAAGAACCAATTCTGATGTGTGGTCATATTTTGGCTTTAACAAAAGTCCCGAGGGAAACTTAATCGAGGATGGTCACCCTGTCAGCAGAACATGCACAAGAAAAAGTCGCTGCAATAGGGGGAAACTTCAGATCTGCCGAGTCGTCTTGTGTGACCATCACCGACTGTTGTATACCGAACGCAAGGCAAGTTAACTTTGAACTCAATACCAAAACTACGTCTGGGAAATAATTGGGCATGAAATATTGTTTTAAGTTGAACTATTTTATATCAATAAAC
>FLSR01001569.1:0-16538 GCA_900092035.1 Leuciscus waleckii | reverse complement strand
CTCTCCCTGCTCTTATCCATGCTAGGCTGCATGGATGCGCAGGGAGTTCTCGCCCAGAACGGAACCATACCGCCAATCCAAACTGTATGCTAATTGTCAATCATATTTGACGGTAGTGGTCCTGACAGAACTGATGATAAGAGCAAATCATTTCTGACTCTAATGAGAGCAGTCTCAGTACTATGGTACGGTCTAAAAATCCTGACTGAAAAAAGCTGTGAGGATACTGCTTTTTCTAGTATCTTTGACATAAAAGGTAGATTCGAGATTGGTCTGTAATTGACTAATTCTGTAGGATCAAGTTACGTTTTTTTAACAAGCGGTTTAATCATAGCCAGCTTAAAGGTTTGTGGTACGGATCCTAATGACAAAGATGAATTAATGATATTAAGAAGAGGATCTATGACCTCTGGAAGCATCTCTTTTAATAGCTTAGTCGGTATAGGGTCTAACATACATGTTGTCGATTTAGATTATTTAACAAGTTCAGACAATTCTTCCTCATGACAGGCTGCAGTCTTTAGTCTCCTTCTAGAGCACCTGACTCTCACACCAGAGACTTGGGTTCGAGGCCCGAGTGGGGGCGAGTAGGACTCGGGTCGAGGGGTTACACATATACACACATACACAAACACAAAGAATATGAACGCAAAGCATGTAGCAATTTCTGAAAACCGTTATAAAGAAAATGCTTAATTGGTGAATCTTGGTGATATTAAAATACCAAACTCAGTAGCTTAAACAGCATACTAATAAAGCCAACCCGATCTCACGGCAATTCTCAATACAACTCTTAAAATGTACGATTTAGCAAAAATCGGGTGAAGTTTATGAATTTTACGAATTAGCCACCTTGTAAAATTCGTACGAATTCATTCAACCTCACTCGATTTTTGCTAAATCGTAGATATTTTACAAGTTACCCAATTCGTATGAATTTGTACGAATGACCTACCCCTGACCCCGGTCCTAAACCTAACCATCACTGGGTTTTAAACAAATGTTTTTTTCAGATTTGGCTTTTGCAAATCACTAAATTAATATTATATGTTTTTTATATAAATATGTTTTATTAATAATAACAAATCTCCAGTTTGGGGAAAAAGACTACAATTTCAAATCATAAGCTTGTGCTACAAATAATCCACATCTGTCAGTTAGACTGAATGAGCTGTGAAATTTCCTTGTTCTATTTTTAGACATCAAGAGAATAATGTAACGCTTATTTTAATGTGACAAGAACTTTGAAATATCAATCACTCAATGTTGCAGTTAATGAACATTTTTGATTAATGCAACGTATGTTACAGACTACAGTAATTTTTAAACCATCCATAACATTACTGCGGAAAATAATCAGGGGTTATTCATGGTCTGCTGTAGTAATTTGTTAATGCTTTTACACAATGTCCTTTTAATGTTTAATGGTTAAAGGATAAGTGGAATAATGTCATCTCATTGTACCCAGTTTTTGAAAATACTTATTGAGTTCATAGAGCGAACCTTTCGCTGACTGTTTACAGTTTAACGGAAGTTACTCCCATAATTTGTGCAAAGCGTCATGGGGCATAGGAAAAAGGTGGATAGGCTACCCATTAATTGACACGTAGGTACTTTCTTGAAAAATTCCAGCACAGTGCTACAACAACCATAATTAAATGACACTTCACAACATATAATGCCTTACACTGAACTCTGTTAGAGAGCTACATGGCAATTTATGTTCAACAAAATATCTTCCTTACCTGTTGATTAATAAAAATGCCATCTCTATGCCGCTTCTACAGCATTTCAAATCCTTCAGTTTTCACCATCTCTGAAAGCCAAGCCAATGTTTATTCACATTTTATTACGAGCTCTGTTGCGTTCTGTTTTTGTCAACAGACAAGTTACAAGACTATATACAAGTTTTTTTTTTTAAACGAGTGATTCCCCAGAGGTACGAAATTTAGTGTGCTCCACATCTACCTTTCTTGCATGTTGTGACAATTAATTTAAGCCACTCCACACCATACACGTGTCAAAGTAGCCGGAACAACTATTCTCTATTTATGGATATGACGAGACATGCACAGGCGAGTTGAGTAAAACATCCTATCATCAGGGTAAGACAAAGACAGAAGAAGGATTGATGATGTATTCACTCATTATTTAAATTGTTAACTTTGAACCCCAAAAAAGTTACATAGCTTTGAAAGGTACATATGCCCATTTTTGTGTACAAAGCCTGATTACCATGCTTTCCAGCATAATTTGAGAACGAAAAGTGCATCTTTTTTGCTTCTATGGAATCATCTGACCACCCACATCTGTACAACATAATTTTTATGATTAGTGTCACAAATTAGATATTGTAAATAATTCTTCTTCATGCCTTCTTCAGTGTTCTTGAATATTGAAGACTATAAAACAAGTTGACTACGACTTTCTGTTTGTTTCCAGGTTCAGCTTCTTTTTTTTTTTTTCCCAGTGGTGATGAAAAAAAAAAAAAAAAAAAAAAAAAAACTACTACAGTATCTATTACATTATATTATACTAAAATGATGATTATCCATAACTGAAGGACACTGTCTATTATTTCCTCCAGCCTTACACTGTATCTTAAAAATGATGCCTGACATATTGAAAGGAAACCACAGGCTAAGGATTAGGGGAATTTTGATGATTAGTTTTAATGACAGGTCTCACTCCTGATTTTCTCTCTTCAAACTTTAGCCTGCAGGGAGAGGCACTCTCACATTTCCCATCTATTTTGTCCCTCAAATGAGGTGACTTCAATTTTGGGTCTAGTAAAGTGAAAAACCATGGCAAAAAGATGTATTCTGCTCTTGCGTCTGCAATGAGACATGATTCCCATACAGATATCCACCATAGTGCAACCATTCGGACTGTATGTGCAAAGAGTTTGAGCTGCAGACAAGCTGCCTTAAAACCTGCAAAGCTCTGAGGCAATATGCATTGATATATGGAAATCCTGAATATAAAAAAAAATTCACTTAAGTTTTTTTTGTTCAAAAAAAAAAAAAAAAGTTTTACACCTAAAATAAATATAGTACCTGTAAAGTTTTACACCTAAAATAAAAATAGTACCTGTAAATAATGTCAGTTTTTTCTGTGTTGACATTACACAGTATTGTCTTTCTGAATACTTGATTCTGATTGGCTGGAATGTGTGCATAAAACCCATTAAATACACAAAACAGTTTATCGCAGAGGTATATAGTTGTTAGTTTAATCACTGTTCTGAATTAATGCTCTGCCTTCATTGCAGCACATGCAGTCACTTGCACACAGACAATCACGCACAGAGAAACATTCAGATCAGAAACCTGTTGTCAGTGCTGCCCCCCTGACTTATCAATAAAATAGTTTTGCTACTGAATTTTATTTCACAGCAAAAACACCACTGCTTTTCGAGTAATTCAACTTACAGCTTCACCATTAGTAGATATGCTGCACAGATGCAGGTAATTGCTTTATTGGCATGATAAAAAGGCTTTTTATGAAGGGAAAGGTAAAATTATTGGTTTGTTTTCAGGGCCTATAATTTACCCAAATGGTGGTCTGGGGTCGTGACAGGACTTCACATAGGCCTACCTGACAGCCAGGCTTGAGCTTGCCAAAGATTCCCCAAGCAGTTCTGGAAGTTTGATCTTGTTTGGCATGAGATTAAAGTATTTTTCATGGCTTGTGAAATTGGGAAAATGTTTGTTTTATTTGGGAATAGTTTGGGAATGTTGATTGAAAATGCAGTTCTGTTTCCCCTTAATTTTGTATGTGTAGGAGCACAGCCTGTCTAGATTTGGAAGCCAAACCTGCATGCAGTCTCTATGGTGAGACTATGTTCACTGAGTCTGTACATGGTCAGGACTTTTTTTAGTTTAGGTTTCAGTCACGTGCTCAGATATTTTGCCTATGGCTCAGAACCGGTTCAAGGACTAAAAACAAAAACCCGAAACAAACATTTTTACAGGAACAGAAACAAAACCGAAAACAAAATCAAGTTTAAATGGTCTGAACAGAAACGCTTATTTTAAATTACCATTAACTGGTTAATAATGATATTTTATCGTTATGTTTAAGATTTTAATTTGGCAGTCAACCAATCATGAATTCAAATAGTAGGCTACGGCCTATGCAAATGTGACGTTGACGCATCCAACGTGAGTGAAATGCCCTCGGTTAGCTGTCAAGTCATTCTATACAGTATAAGTCGCATGGCATTGTGCTGGCATTAGCGGTTCAATCGCAGGAGTTTATCCGAGGATATGTTACCATGGCAGGTTATATTCAGCATGGTGTGTTTTCAAACCAGCGAAAATTGCAGGTTAGTGTAGAACCGCTACTATTCAGAAAAAAATAAATAAAAATAAAATAATAATAATAATAATATATATATATATCTATAAATAGGGTCCCCTGTGCATCTACCAACCCTGAAAACGTGAAAAGTGACAACCCAGTAACTTTGTTTTGGTAAGCCTTTCTCTGCAAGCATTTTAAAAGCATTTTGCTCCCCTTCTGATGTAAGGGGATCTTATTATAATATTACCACCTTTTAATCTGCACAGTGTTTCCACCCACGGCGCAGCCATTTGGTTTTCGCAAGTGACAACAGTATAACCAGTTCTAACACAATGGCAAAAGTTCAAGCAAAGCATGCAAACTGTTCTGTCGTTGGCTGCACAGAACACTATTTGACCAAAAAAAGTGTCACAGCTGTCTTACAAAAAAAACAAAAAAAAAACACTGTGTCAACTTGTGTAAAAGTTAAACATGACAGTACAAGCAAATCGATGAGATGAATCAATGCAACTCCACAACAACTACATCCATGTATGTATCCACTTGCAATTCAGAAACATCCAGGTGCAATCTAAAAGTTACAATCTCTTCCTGAGTCTCTCTGTAAGGCTGCGCTCCAGTTATTTCCGAGATTTGACTGAAATTCTTGCTATCTTTTAAGATTGAACATTAGTCTGGGGAGTCTGCTCTGTATTTTCTACTGCACAAGAGGCACAAGAGGCGTGATCAACGGGCATAGTTCAAATGACTCTGTACGCAATTGGATAGTCCTTCAACCAATCAGACCAATCAACCATTTTTTATTTTTTTATTTTTACAAATTGCTGACATTTTCCAGCATTACACAGCATAGTCCTTTTTTTCTGTCAGATATTAACTTCTATTGCCATTAATGGGAAATAAATCATCAAAATGGACAATGTACATGGGTTTGACTTCCATAGGCTTAAGAGCAAATGTCATTTCCAAGACAGGCATCTCCTAGTGATCATTGTCCAATAAGAGGGTCCATCAGTAGCATAAATTTAGGTAGGGCAGATTCTGGGTTTTAGCACTAGTTTATGAAAAATATTTTGGAAGCTTTATATTCTAATCGCTGAACACATGCAGAACACTTGGCAGAGGTTTAATGTTCTAGTGCCCTAGTGTTATTTAGACAGAGTGGCGCTCAAAGCATGTCAATCAACATTAAGACACAAGACGCATGCATAGTATTGCCTTAATGTTATTGCCTCCGAATGTTGTTTTAGAATATAACAAGTTGTGTAGGACTTCCTGTGAGGAAAAGAATGTCATGTCTATTCTCAGAACAAACTATATAAAGGCTATTTACATTAGTACGTTTAAACTAAAGTATTTACTTTAATTTAATACGCTACTCCACCTAGGAAGAACAGAAATGCCTACTAGTTACTAACCTGATGCAGACTAATATACATATAGGTGAAGCGGATTGATATTGTCTTGGTCTGGAGCGAGATTTTCATAGGGTAACATGAAAATAAGTGGGGCAGTCTGAAATCTGCCCCAATGGCTCTCAATTAGAGTGCGTTGAAGTTCCATTTTATCACTACAGATTTACATTGGAAAATTGTGACCCACTGCCCCGCTTAGTAGGGTACAACAGGACTAAAGGAACAACCACCCTCTGGCGAGGCGGCCATGAAGGCTGGAGACTCTGGCTTGGCGGCCATGACTTGAACAGGCTCTGGCTTGGCCGCCATGACATGGACAGGCTCTTCATCCACAATTCACACAGTAAAAGACCCGCTCAGCAATAAAGCAAAGTCTATATACTGTGCCAGAGTCAAGCAAGGTGTATTGTGAGGCATTAAATAAGCTAGGTGCTCATTTAAACCATGCCGAAAAATGTGATTCAGAGCAATGTCATAAAAATCCACCAGGTGAGAGAGTGCAAAAAAATCGGTAACGCTTTAGATTACAGCCCGGAAAGTACTGCGTAATTAAATTGAAAGTACAGTGTAACTTTCGGTAATTACAGTGTACCTATAAAGTACTTACGTGTAAGTATAGGGGAACAATACGTAAAGTCTTAGGAATAAAGGTGTAACAACCAGGAAAATACTACGTAATTAAAACGAAATTACAGTGTAACTTTTGGTAATTACAGTGTACCTATAAAGTACATAAGTGTAAGTATAGGGGAATAATATGTAAAGTTTTGGGAATAAAGGGGTAACAACCAGGAAAATAACAAATTATTTAGGCAAATGATTTAGACTGTAAGTATTTCATGTAGTTACAGGGTAAGTATGACATTGCGGGATGTAAACTAAAGTGGTGTCTCTTACCCTCTTGTTTCATGTAGTTACAGGGTAAGTACAATAAAAACACATGTACACACACAATCTGACATCACTTGGAAAACCTTTATTTGAAAAACAACTTATTTCAAAACAGATTTACAACATAGCCTATTACACTTCTTATTCTTTTTTTTTTTTTTAAATCAACTTTTCATTTCAAATACTAAAGTCCTGATAGAAAGTAGCATGTTTTGTCCTGTTTTGTTTCTCTTGCATGGCTTCCTCCTCCTCTTGGTCCTCCTCTTCTTTTTCTATCGTTCCACTGATTTGCCTAATCATAAGAAGGAGTATTTTTCTATTCTGTATTATGTATTAAAAGAAAATACAGTACACCCAGAAAAGTTCTCATAATTTACTCATCTTTTCGCTACCGACCAACTGTCACCAGCGAGTGCATGAGAGTCGGCTTGAATGGCTTCGCGTTTGCTGAAGCTTTAAGCGTCCAATGCATCCTCGCGGGAGTTTGATGTGAAACTCGCGCGAGAACTGGTGTCTCTGTTCTTCTGCATGGTTTGTTTTTCATTAGTATTATCTGTTATTGTTTGTATTTTGTTGTGAGCAATAATAAAAACATAAAAAAAATAATAATAATTCGACATTCGGTTTTTCGGTGCGCTTACGTCACGCTTTAAATTGTCAAGCGTAAACGTACTCAACCCTCTCATGAACGCGCAGGTGACAGTTGGTCGGAAGCGATAGTCTACAGTTAAAAAATTTAAAATATTTGGTATTTTTCTTACAAACGCTTATCGTTTCACTTCAGAAGACATTGATTCATCCATTGGGGTCGTATGGATTACTGTAGTTATGTTACACTGTACTTTCATTTTAATTACGCAGTACTTTCCGGGCTGTAATCTAAAGCGTTACCAAAAAATCTGCCACATAACTCTACAGATTGATCTCCTTGACGGAGACGAAACGAAGAAACTGCTGGGTTCATGATTGACGGTCTAACAAAGACTTAGCTTGACATGACATGGTCAATAACATAAATATGAAAACAACTCACCAAAAGAGGTTACAAGGAAAATACTAGACAAGAGATCATGGTAACATGAGGGTTATATATACACAAGGACTAATGACTAAACAAGAAACACCTGAACACAATGAAACAATTAACCAATCAAAACGTGACACATAAGACAAGGGAAGCACAAGACATGGGCCGTTTCTCAATACCAAGTACGCAAACTTCGGACTTGAGTCCTTGGTAGTTCGGACTTGACAAGTTCAACTCAGGAGAACGAACTCCCGAGGACGGGAGGACGCAAGTCCGATAATTCTGCAAATGGAACAGCGGAGCACTTGATAGCGTTACTCAGCTCGCGCTGGCTACTCCAGTTATCTCTTTATGTATATTTAGGCTACAATAAAACAAAATGTTATAAACCACTACTCTGCCTCTTTTCATTTTCATTAAAAAAAATCTTAAACATATTAATGGCAACGCAATTGATTATCTTCACTGTATATATTTATAACAACACGAAATATAAAACACAACCCTGACTCTTTTTGTTTTCATTTAAAAAATATGATAGGCTACATAAAAAACATGATAATATTGATCATTAAAACTGACATTTAGCAAAAAGAGACAGGGTTGTGTCATTTTATTTAATTATATATGTACAAACAACGAAGAGAATGTGGGCAACATGTATAATAAAATATTTTATGTTTTAAATATATAAAATAAAATGACATAACCTCTTTTGTATGTCAGTTTTAATGATCAATAATAGCCATTATAAACAAAAACCATAGCCTAAAAGGTATAAGAAGCTATACAATAATAAAGCAAACGATTCAGTCAAACATAAGTCAGCTCTCTAGGCTACAACGTTAAAGTTAAATAGACTAAATATATAAAGCTATGAAACTTCACTTTTACCCCTCAGCGGGTAACCATAGCCTAAAAGGTATAAGAAGCTATACAATAATAAAGCAAACGATTCAGTCAAACATAAGTCAGCTCTCTAGGCTACAACGTTAAAGTTAAATAGACTAAATATATAAAGCTATGAAACTTCACTTTTACCCCTCAGCGGGGTACATGAGCGCAGAGCGTCCAGTGATCGCCTGGATCTCACAACTTCGAAAACGTCAGATCAAATTTTCAAATGCCGTTATCTTTATAAATAAACCAAAGATTTGAGCTTTAAACAACTACATTCTCGCCTGAAAAACTCTTAAAACTACATTTTGTGACACAATAACAGTAGCATTTTTAAATTACGCGGGTTTCCTAATCTGCTATTGACGCTTGCT
Source organism: Leuciscus waleckii (assembly GCA_900092035.1). Classification (NCBI taxonomy): domain Eukaryota; kingdom Metazoa; phylum Chordata; class Actinopteri; order Cypriniformes; family Leuciscidae; genus Leuciscus; species Leuciscus waleckii. The sequence continues at coordinate 7,629 of FLSR01001569.1, read as the reverse complement.
GGTTGGTGTGAGATGCATTCTGGGATGCCTGGCTGTCTCAAGTCCGCACAAGTCACCTCTCGATGCATCCTCGGGTAAAAGGGGCGGATCAAGAATACATCCGGGGATTTGAACTGGACTTGGCTAGATGTGAACTTTGAATTGGAACAGTATTTGGGCAGCGACTGATGACGTTTCACAAGTCCACAAGAACACAAGTACAGACAAGAACACATATTGAGAAACGGCCATGATCACATGAGGATAAGGAAATCACATGGCACATGAACCATGACTGCGAAATTACAAAATAAAAGACATGAAACTATAAAAGTGAGCCAAAACCCAAACCTGATAAAAAACAAATATACTGTCATTAAAATATGAAAATACAGAAACAAAATTATTTTAAAAAGTAATTATTCTAAAAGCATTTTGAGATCCCATAATAATTTAATATAGCTTTACAGTAGTAACAAATAAATATGATAGCCTATTAATACGATCAACCATTTTTTTTATATATATCATAGTTTCGTTATAAATTGGTGATTATCTCTAAGATGGACACCCAATTCAATATATGATATTTATCATAATGTATCATTTATCATAATTTATCATGTCATGTCAACAAATGGAAAAGTCAGCCAGCCTTTTATCATCATGTTAATTGTTACCTTTCGCCCCAACAACAGGAGCGCTTTTTATCCCAAATACCAAACTTTTACATATTCTTAATTACCTTGAACAAAACTGAAAATCATTAACAAGACCTTTGTCTCAAAATATAGACTATAATTTTATCGATTCGCACATATATATTCAAATGCACATACCTATAGACTAAACATATGACATGCATGTGCATGCCGTTTTCACGTATTCACGTTTTTGAAGTTTACACAGAGATGATAATGTTTTGTTTTTTTTAAATCTAAACTTGCGCCTTGGAACCTGTTTCAAGGTTTGTATTCTCGAGCCAGCAAACACTGTTGTTGTTCAAATGAGTGGCCGGAACACATTAAAAGTTCAGTTTTCAGTTGAAACGGTGTTGTGTAAGCTAAGTTAATAACTAATGATCTTTGCAATGGAAGTGAATCAATCAAAAACTAACTTTAGCTGAACAATAACTTTAGCTGCGGTAAAGCCATAACAATCTCTGTTACTTTCATTTCCTATTATCACTGTAAAGCTGCTCCACCATCAAAAGCAGTTGTTAAGAAAAGTGCTGAGCTGAATTTTTGATCTAGTGGTTTCGCCTTTTATCCCTGTGCGTCTTTAGCCCCATTGTACCCTATAATAATACATGCCTGCCGAAGCCATACGTTAAATGTTAATATATCCTACTCACTTTGCGACTTAAAATAGTCTATAAAATCCAAAAAATGTTTGTTGCCAAATGCTGAATATATATATATACAATTTATTATTGATTGAGTTTATATAGAGGTCTATGCTTTGGATGAATATCTGCCACACCTGCCCTTACAGACGAACTGTGGCTGGGGTCCAGTATAGAAGGTTGGTCAATTATTTCTTTCAATTAATAACTTTTTGGTTTCGTGAAAACTTTTTAGCAGATGAGAATATTTTGTGCACATTGTGCATGTTTTTTTTTTTTTTTTTATGCCCCAAAGAATATTATACAATATTCATGAAATGGGAATAGCAGAATTTTCTTTGCACATGTGTAAAAAGTGTGAGATTTTATTTATACTTAGTGCAAATATAGGCAGATACTTTTTGCACCTCTATTGTAAAACAGAATGCAATAATAACAACAACATATTCAGGGTATATGATTGTGTTTGTTAAGATCATGAATTGCAAGGTATGGAACATACTTGTCTCTATCCTTACTCTTCATGCCACTTCTCCTTTTTCAGATGCATGGGTTCCTTTTGTAATTTCCCAAGCAAAGTTAATAGCCTTTGTAAAATAGTTATTTGCAGACACTCCAGTTAAAAACAAAGTGTAAAAACAAAATGTACAAAATCCTGTTATTTGTTAACTGTAAGTAAACCAAGGAAACTGCAAGTAAAAAAAAAAAAAAGCAATATTATAATTGCACTTAATACTGTAATTTAACTGTACAGTATTTTAAAAAAAAATTACAAAGTAAAAAAGTAAAAAAATAACTGCATGTTTGGCAAGTAAACGAACAACAACAACAAACAAAAAGTCTAATAGTTCTGCTGATCCACTGGCATGCTGTTGTTGAGCAGGTGGACACATGCCATCCGGTATGGCTGCAGACAAACACAGCTTGAAGAATTTGATAAAGATTTTGTGTTCATCAACAAAGATGTTGCTTCATCCCCCTAAAATGTAGGCTACACATGTCACTAAAGCACAGCATGATAAAGGATGACATTGATGAATGTCTCATCTCCATCTGACTAAAGAAACATAATGAGTATTAAGTACACACAAGATGATTACGATGATTTATGAGGAGCAGTGTTTTTGTATATTTGTAGTGAGGCAGGAAACACACATGGGATAATGTTACATGCTGCAGGCTGCTTACATTTGGTTCCTAGAAAACAGGTTTTTGTTGAAATAAACATGTTGATTTGCAATTGTGTATTTAATGTAAGTTTGAGTCGGATAATTAGATTATTATTGTTGTCGTTGCTATTATTATTGTTTACTTCTTTTTTGGTGGACTGCATGTCCTGATTTGTCATGTACATGACGAATTTCAAGGGGGTCAAAAGATGATTAAAAATGATTTGAAATAAGACAAACCAATCATGAAAATATTTTTTTTGAACATTGAATGACCAGGATTACCACTGTCTTGGAAATCCTGGATAAATGAGGTGGCCTAATTTTAAAAGTGTGGTTTAGACCTTATTACAGCAGATGTACCAGAGGAAACATATTAGCCTGGCTAATACGGTATATCACTGAATATTGTTGTGGACAATGGGGGTCCTCGGAGTAAAAAAGTTTGCGAACCAATGCTATAGAGTACAAAAGTACTGTAGTGTTCCAGAAGTAAATATCCTGTTCATTATCCCCATAGAGAAATTGATTTTACCTATAACAAAAAACAGACAAAAGGTTGTGAAGTGATGATATATGCTTCTATAGAAGCCACAAGTCAGTGTCAGTTTTTTCTTTTTTTTTTACAATTTGTGTTCTGTGTACACTACCAATAATCCACAAGAGAGATCCACCAAATCAGAGAAATCACTGTTACTGGAAGCCACTACAACACTTCTTTCATGAAGCATTGTGATTGATATAATTGAGTCAGTCTCCCGTACTCTCAACTACTTATATATGTGTATATACAATGTTTATATTACTGTCAATGGTTACAAAAAAAGACAAATTAATTGAAGAAATAGTTTCATCAACATAGGCAAAAAAGACACATTATAACAATAACTAAAAAAGTATTTTAAAGTATTTCACAATCATTTCAAGCATTGCAAAATATGATGAAAAAATTGAACTATACAATGGACTACCAGTGATAGAAAGAATTGTCTCAGCTGATTCAGTCATGTTGGGAATTCCCCTGCTACATTTCACTGAACTGAAAGAGATGAACACACTTCGAACCACTTTGCTAGTTAATTTGCTTACTCATACACATATATATTTCAGTTGTACAACTCTTGGAGAGATTGGCATGCTAATAGAGATTGGCATGGTAATGGATATGGCATTGTTAATGTATTTGGTCTTGGCGGAATAGATATGCTATGCGGCTGCTGCTACAGAGCAAGTACTGAGACTTACTACTGCCAGTACAATCACAGACATGCTGCTGCACATGTATACATGAAATAACCCCCAACAAAGCAGGAGGCATGAGAAAGTGCAGAGCCCTCCCTCCCAAACATTTTCTCCAGATAATTTATAGGCTGTACAGCCAATGCAAATAAAGCTGAAAAGACTATTGCTATACATTTGTAAAGCATCTTGTTTTGCTGTGCACATTGCACAGGGTAATGGGAGAAATAGCTTAACACTAGTGGCCTATGACTGTGTGTGCCTGGGCTACCATGCCGAACGGCTTAGCTCTAGAAACGCACAATATGCGCTCTCATTAACAAAATACATATGTGCAAGTGATAGAGATAAGAAACCCTGCAACCACCTGAGCAAGTATCATAATTATCATTTGATGTATCATTGATGTAATCCTTAACTCTACTGATAAGTGAAAAAGCTGTTAAGACGATAAAGAAAGACAGGACCATGTTCTGACGCTGCATGCAGCTGAAATCAACCATACACATTAGCATAGCTAATGAAAACATTGCCCCTGGAAATAAATGAATGCGTCATTAGAGTTATGCAGCTAAACATGGTAACCCCATTGAAAGTGCGAATGCTTCTTTTACTTTAACCTTTTCTCATATCCATAGCTTAGACAGCGTATCCTCAAAGCAATTACATACAATAGACCGCTTGCTGCTACATGAACATTATTGCGGAAACGCTGCAGCTTAGTAAATCACACCTCAAGACTGTTAAACATAACACTTAGATTATACTGTTATGATTGCTCATTTAATAAGCAAACCATGCAATATGCAGAGAAATGGAGTAAAAAAACTGTTCACTTATCTTAGAAGTTTGTTTTCAGATGCTTTCTGGAAGCGCGCTGCAGCAACTACCAGTATTAGAATGTTGAGCCGCAGCTCATTTGCTGCTGATGCAACAGCAACCAGTCAGCTGTGCTATGTGATTGTTTTATGTTTTGGATTGTTTTATGTTTTGGATTGTTTTATGTTTTGGATTGTTTTATGTTTTGGATTGTTTTATGTTTTGGATTGTTTTATGTTTTGGATTGTTTTATGTTTTGGATTGTTTTATGTTTTGGATTGCTTCTTTGGTTTTGACCCCTGCCTGGACTGTTTGTGAGTATGGATTTCCCTATTAAACTGCTTTTGGATCTAACCCCTGTTTCCCGTGTGTGGATCGTGACACACTCATTATGCGTTTGAGATTTTGCCATTATTGCGATCAAACTTTACCGTATGTATATACAATAATTAGATCAAAATAATGTGATTAAGCTCATAATCACAGCAAGCATAATCGTATTTACATATGTGGCAAACGCTGATTTTAATCGAAATAGACAGGCATGTAAACATCTTAATCGCATTAATGCCTCTGTCCATGCTCGTGACGTACATGAATGACGTGACTGGCACCTGCAGTAATACGCAGATTGGAAACGATGGCGGGGAAAAGGCATCACATTTCTGGGGGGCCGAAGAAAACTAATTCATGTTGGCGACGTTGAGCAACATCAAGTGTAGCATCAGTTCTGGCAGGTCATGTTAATCAAGCTCGTATCAGCTGACTCTCAGCTGATCCATGTCTACCTATAGGAATACGACGCCTATCTCTGTATACATACAAGCTCCTTCAGTTCTATCAGCAGCTATTGCGTTTCTCAGGAGCTAATTACCCTCCTCCATCCCCAGCTCCTCCTCTCATCAGTCAGGATTTGGCATTCTGATTCCCCTTGAATCAGAATAAATTCTAGAATTATGTATACTTTAAAATCTTGAATTAATGATATCTGCAATACATTCATGTTGGTTCTGTTCTGTTTACCCAAAGGGGGGTTTATTGCTGCTCTCCCTGCTCTTATCCAGGCTGCATGGATTGCGCAGGGAGTTCTTGCCCAGAACAGAACCATACCGCCAATCCAAACTGTATGCTAATTGTCAATCGTATTTGAAAATAGTGGTCCTGACAGAAATGAACAGAATGCAATTTATTGATGGACGAAAATACCGAAACGGAGACATTTTAGGCGCGTCACCACAAAAATGTACGAGGCACGATACATACAATCCGGCGAACAAATCTGCGTGGAATACAGCCATAAAAATTATCTTCATTAGATTTAAAATATATTAAAACAGCGGCCAGTAATACACCTACTGTTTCTGAGTCCATCATTTGTGCTGTGCAGTGGGGATTAATGGCGGTAAAAATTAACCACAACTCTTAGCGAATAATCAGAATAATTCAAATAACATGTAAACGGGAGTGAAGAGCCTAGCTCCTGACATGTGAACATGATAATACAATTAAGTCCTTACTCTTACATTATTGGTGCACATGTAAACATAGCCAATGATGTGATCACTACCAAATGAGTTAAGGACCTATTTAGAGTTTCACATATTGTAATTTTCAAATACTTATTATTTTTTACTCTTTTTTATTTTCTGGAACTAACTGCTGAAAAGTGGATCACACTATGCAAAAATAGTGCAAAAAATGCAAAAAATAGTGGATCACACTATGCCTTTTGGACAGAGGCATTATCCAAAACAATCCAAAACATTTAAAAATAATAATAAAGAAAATTAAATAAAGAACGAGTGACATGATTAATACGTTTATGATCTTGTGACTCTTGTGTTGCACTTAGTCAGAATTTTAAATCTGATTTATACATAGTAATATGTAACAATATGCTTTAACCACTAATTCCACCTCAAACTTAAGCACTTTTGGAAACAGATTTTGAAACTGTGTCGGTCCCACTGTCCATCTGCGAGTGCAGCTTCCATAGGGAATGAACTGAAAACATCTGTGAAAGAGGACAGATAATCAATTGTATAGACTCAAGTCTCAAAAGCCAGAATCAGTCTACACATAAGGATGGACAGTGCTGAAATGCTACATGACATTCTAAATATTGTGTGGAGGGCACGATCGGGTAGTAATTGAGGGTTACCATGGAGAAAACACGTCATGAATGTGAGGGTTATAGAGGTATTAATATCTGCCATCAGCCATCATTCTCACCAGACATCACTCATGGTTAGATGTGGCTACAGCCGACACTCCAGTATTCATACTCCTACACTAGTGGAATAAGGAACAGTAAATATTGAATGTCACATGATTCAGTTTAGCCGTTTTTTTTGTTTGTTTTTTGTTTTTTTTTTGTATTAAGGCACTCTTTATTCTATAGGCTGAAGTTTCAGGCCAGAAACATAGGCCTACTCTATACAAGTACATTAAAGCAGATGATTTTAGTGAGGGTGAGGTTGAGAGGGGTGAGTGTAACAGATATCAGCAAGTAAGAGCTGTGCAGGTAAACCTCACTCCCCTGGCCTCAAGAGGCGCGCTAGCGACTGACGCTAGAGGCTGCGGTCTTTAGCATCCTTGTTAGTGTGCCCGCCGCCCATGCTGGAAATGCAGGTTCGAATCCTGCTAGCTGCGGTGTGAGTAGAACAAGAGGGGTTACATGGGGTTTAATTCCAGAGTGCATCACAAGTTAGATTGTGGATTGATATAATTCAGAAGATTTCATCCTGCTTGAAGATCAGGGTACATCACGCCGGCATATGAAAGGAGTTGAAGCTGGCCATAGGGATCTGTGCAGAGAACTTTTCTGGTTCTCGTGGTCTTCACTGAGGATCTGTGCTGATGACTGTCTAGTCAACAAGGTCTTCACAGGGGTCTTTCTCCATCACATTTAGGGTTGGTTATTGTTTGAATTTTAACGATTCCGATTTTGCTTATCGATTCCGATTCTTATTATGACCTCCGCTAGCGTAGCTAGCGAAAGCGGTCATATAGGGATTGTCAAAGTTTTTATGACCGCCGTTAGCGTAGCTAGCGAAAGCGGTCATATAGGGATTGTCA
>FLSR01001561.1:0-11017 GCA_900092035.1 Leuciscus waleckii | reverse complement strand
ATTTGGTAAAACACATTGTAAATGTATTGTGGAAAAAAAGATGGGAATGTAAATAAAATATATTGGATATATAAGAATGAATGAAATGTAAAATGTTTTGTAAACAGTCGGTGTGCGTAACTAGGCAACCACGTTCTCGTTTACGTTGCATGACGTCATCGAAGTATGTCCCAGAACGTGCATACTCTTTTGCTACACACTCAAAAGTATGTACTTTTTCATCACAAAAAAAGTACATACTTTTAGGTCGTAGTATAAGTAGGCGAATTGGGACTCAGTCAGAGTCACGAGCGCAAAACCTCACAACACCCACCCCCTGTCGGTGATTGGTTGGAACACTATTTATTTTGGTTTTGAGTGGTTGGTGAAACCATTTGTTTTTGTGTGCAGATCTCAGAGCCTAGGCTGCCTACTGAGACGCGTTTTTTGACGGCCTGCTTATGGGGCGGGCAGCTAGCGGATCGTTAGGAAAGATTAGATGAATGAGATCATTTATGTTTGGGCCTTTTTTGGGCCTGAAATCGCTGATACAACCTTTAATCCCCACTGGGTTTTGGTTAGGGTAGAATTTGCTGTTAGACATTAGACATTCAGGAAAATTGGCATGTAATCTTGGTGTTTGCAATATATAGGCCAAATAGTCTTTATGGGCCACACCTACAAATAGGTCTCTACAGTATACCAGCTTCTGACTCAACAATGAATAAAACAATACAAATGTATTTGATTTCATGAGTGTCTGAAATTTAATGAACTAAACTAATTTAATGAACGGCTTAGGGATTTAGGTTTTGCTGCCCAGATAGTTTTAGAGGAGAAGAAGAACAATAATAAAATGAAGAAACTACAAATGATTGAAAATGCATTAAGGGTTCAGTAATTTTTGCTTGGACCCCTAGCTAATGTTTGTGCTTATGAGTGAGTGTAAGTATTTGTTCAATTAATTATTATTTACTTAAAAATGTGTATTTAATATAAGCTTTCATACACTTGAAATAATCAATTTCTTAAGATTGCTAAATACTGTATATATAGTTATTTTGCATTACAGAATGTACAGTTAGTTTGTACATGTGTGAACAGTATATGTACGTTTTCAAGCCTTAAACTTCAACGTTATATGTTTAAATTTTACTGTTTTATTATTGTTATTGTAATATTTTTTGTTAATACTAATTAATTTGTATTTTAACACTGTTTGTCTATTCAATACCTTTGTAGAATATGACCCGTGGTAAGAAACAAAAGGCAGCAAAGGACCTGTGGGCTTTAGCAGGTGGCTTCAATGTTGTCGTGAGACAGTTCTCAAAAGTGAATGTTGAACATAGCATTCCATATAATTCTGAAATTTGGACAAATCTGTCAGTGTCGATTTTTGGAAATGACAACAAACAAAACAAACTTTAGTTATTGGTTATTTGGCATGACAACCACAGGGGACTGAAAGACCAGGTGCTGATAAACTTAACAGCCGCCAGATCCTGGTTTAACATTGTCTGATACTCAAGGGAAGCTCCTTGATGACACCTGCATGACAAAAGACAAGCCTAAAGAAAGTGGAACAATTTTTACATTACAGCGCTCAACAGACAGTAACAGTGAAATACATGTTAGTGAAGATGACATTGATGATGCCTTGTGGGAATGTGCTGATGATGTTACAAAACCATTGCTTCAAGAGTATGAAACAAACATCAACAAGACTGCTCAATCTAGTGATGATGTTGAGGAAACTGTTGGGACTACTGTCAATGTAAGTGAAATTCCAGGAGAAACACTTAGTGTAAAGAGTAGCAAACATAATACTCCAATACAATTGAGTGAAACAGCGACAGATCTTACCATGATGAGTCACTAACAGTTAAAGATGCTTTGGACTCCGTGGTTACAACTACAGAAAATGTTAAAGAGGACATTCAACCACAGAGAAAGCCAAAGAAGGTTCGAAAGGTTTGTTCTGTTCTGAAAACCTTTAAGATTTCACTTGACATAAATAAATGGAGAGCAATAAAACCAACAATAGGTTCAGTGAAATTAAGGAAACCATGGACTCATGTCATATACGAGGAATTCAACAAAGTGAACCCTAACTTGTACTTGCTTCAAGTACCAAAATGCCAGACTGATGCATAGCAGGAAAATAAATTGTGCTTTAAACATCCGTGTAGTTTGCACATTTCCAACGTGCAAAGCTCAGTACATCTTTCTGATGAAGAGAAAACCCACAATCATGCAGAGAACAGTTTTCACGACTGTTTATCGCCGTGGACAAATCTGCCATTTAAAAGATCAAACTCGAAAACGCCAGGCATCCAATGTCCGTAGGGGAAAAATTGCAAAAGTCATCCATAAAGGAGTGAGCCGAGTGTAAGCTCAGGAGGACTCCTGTGGAAGAAATAATGGCTGAAAATGTAACAAGGTCTCTTAACAGAGACATCCTAAAAGTAATTTCCTCTGAGGTAAAAAAGGCTGCATCACTACATGACAATGTCTTGTTAGAAATGCATTTAACACAATGAATTATGAAGGAATGTGACACCAATTACCGACATTTGCCAGGTAGGTTCTTTGGTTTTCATCAGAAGTAGTTGAGGTGAGACGTGAATATTCAGTCATCAGGGATGCAAACATGTCACCTTTCTGCGAAATTCGCCGTTTGGGATCCAAATTAATTAGCCTGACATGGCTGACTTTTTTTAAATTCAATGTAGTTAGGGTTATTTCCACTGAATCTAACGTCAGCGAGCGTGGGTTTTTTCCCCTGAAATTAATGTCTGCGTGGGTTTTTTTTTTTTTTTTAATGAAACTTATAACGCTACTAACATTACCATTTTTCTAACAAATACAACTTTAGTTGAGCTATACCTATACTGTCATAATCACAACATAATTAAACTGTTTGTTTTCCGCACACAAGATATCCTGTGCAATTTCATAATGACAGGGTTTGAAATTAACACCTGCCGAATGCAGGTAAAAATCAACTGTGGAGGGTAATGTCAAATCACTAGACAATTTGGTGGGTTATGTTTCACATTATGTTAACTAAATTTGCTGGTGAAGTTTATGTAATCTGCACACAATATGAATATATGTCAACAGTGTTGGGGGTAACTCATAAGTAACTTGAGTTACGTAATCAGATTACTTTTCAAATAACGCATTACTTTTAAAATTTACAACAAAATATCTGAGTTACTTTTTTAAATAAGTAACGCAAGTTACTTTGTTTTCCCATTTTATTCACTGACAGCTCTCTTGTCCCCATGTTGAGACAAATCGAAGTGCAGAGGCGTTGTGTGTAAACATGATGGTTATTATAGTTCTAGACTAAATGTGATCAGGCATTTACTCATCTCACTTGCACAAAAAAAGATCCAATATTCCTATTCTTCCGTTATCCAGAACAGCATCAGCTGAAATGTTTGCTTGAGTGGCGCCCTCTAGTGTACACGAGTGAATTTACATTTCCATTAGCCTGAGGCTTATTATTTCACTTTTGGTGTGAAAGGGTCTTTACATTTGCCCAAAAATATAACTTTTTTTGTTATAAAAAAACCAAGCCCAGCCCAGGTGAAAAAAAAATAATGCAAAAGTAACGTAACACATTACTTTTCTAAAAGAGTAACTAAGTAATGCAATTAGTTACTTTTTAAGGGAGTAACGCAATATTGTAAAACATTACTTTTCAAAGTAACTTTCCCCAACACTGCATGTCAATATGAATATTAAATATAGCCAAATTTCGCAGTACTAGCACATTTCTGGCTCACTTCAACACAACCGTCACAAAGGAACAAATACAGGCGCGCTGGTTTGTTTGCTTTAAAGGGAACAACGCAGACCCAAGAAACATAATAATGTGGGGTAAATAACCCCAGTGTAAAAAGGAGAGAACCACCGAGCAACGAGGAAGCACACGGCCAATTTTGAACAGAACTGGCCCGATATAAACACTGATGATCAAAATGAATAAAAGACTTTTGAAACTAATGTTACGCTTGTAACGGTGGCTGCCCCAAATCAAATTTGATTTATTAAATGTAAATTTAACGCCAGACAAGTCAAAACTTGTCAATAATAAAAAAATATATGTAATGAAGTTCAGTTTCCCCGAAAATAGCTCAAACCACTGTTACACATTCCCCGAAAATAGCTCAAACCACTGTTACACACCAAAAAAAAAAAAAAAAACCTTAAAATATACCACAAAACATAGAATAGGGCTTAAATGACACACTCAGAGATTGAAGGGTTTCAGGTCAAAAAAATATATTTTAAGAAAACATTATGCAAAAAAAAAGTTACACAAAGTTACATTTTCACACAGAGTTTGTATTTTTTTTCCTTTACCTCCTCACATGACAAATGACAAAAGATGTGATGTAAATAGACAGTAAGTAGATTGCTGTTCAAGTTCAGTTCAAGATTTCACAAACAAACAACAACAACAACACAATCATGAGAGTCCTTGATTCACTAATGTCTTAAAGTTCGTTATTTCTTTCCAAACTCAGTTTTTCGTGGTCGATTTCAACCAAAAGAAAAGAAATGTAAAAAAAAACCCACAAAGAAAAATAAATAATCCAAACGAGTGTTTGTGTATGGGTGTGTGCGTGTGCAATGAGCGTGTATGTGTGTGTGGTGGCTGCGTGAAGCAGTCTGTGTAGCGGCCGCAAATCCAGGGCCGGGGAAAGAGTTTGGAGACTTGGCGTGAGGTGGTTAAAAGATGATGGACATCACCACTAGTACCTGAGGCAGGCGAACGAACCAGGCTGGATTGTGTTACACCAGGCAGGCGAACCATGCAGTAGAGCTCAATTTCTCCATCACTTTGGTAATCGCACCCAGTCAGCGCATGCACAGAGATTCCAGCAAAGAATAGCAACGACGGCCTTCAGGTAGCGTGTGTCCCACTCCGATAACATAACCTACACGTTTGTTTTGTTTTTTCCCGCTCTCCCTCTTCAGTTTCTAGCTCTCTTTTATATTCAATTTCCTCATTGGTTTCCGCCCATTAGAAAAAGTGAAAAGCTGATATGGATTTCTTCCATATCGCCACACTCTCCCTCCCTGGAGAAGACAACCCATGGTTGTGGAAATGTGAATCATATTTAAAATCCAATGAATTCCTCTTCATCAGAAGATTCATTGAATATTTGGCAGAGCCTTTTCTTCTCCTGGCATTCCAGCTTTTCAGCCGTGGGAAAGCATGGTTTCAGGTTGCAACATGACTATGCGAACATCAGTGAACTCTAGTGCTACTCGATAGTTCAATGGACCCACCTGCTTTACGACACAGTAAGGGCCTTTCCATTTTTGAGCCAATTTTGCAGTGAAGTGGTGTTGTGCACTAGACTGGGGAAAGGTTATCATCCACACACGATCCTTTTCCTTGTATGTGACATCTCGTCTTTTTTTATTATAATTCCGAAGCTGTCTCTTTTGTGCTTTTTTACAGCATTCCATGGCTTTGGCCTGAAGCTCAGTTAGGTGGTGGACTGTATCATAAGATGTGCAGTCTGGAGTTAGATTCTTGCCATGTAACACCTTGTCCATGGGACTTTGCAGTTTCCTCCCCAAATGAAGCTCTGCAGGGGTCATCCCAATCGTTTCCTGGACAGCTGAATTAATAGCGAAACGGAGTTCCGGTAAGTATTGGTCCCATTTTCTGTGATTGTTGTCCACATAGGCAGAAATCATGCATTTGAGTGTACGATTAACCCTCCCTGTCATATTTGTTTGTGGATGGTATGATGTTGTCAATTTAGGTTTGATACTCCACTTTTGACAGAGTTCTCTGAACAGTGACGACACAAATTTTGTACCTCTATCCGACAGAATGAAGTCCGGCACCCCCCAACGGGTTAGAATTTCCTTCCGAAGAAGTAATGCAACAGTCTGAGCGTTAGCTTTGCACATGGGGAAAAATTCCACCCACCGGGAGTAATAATCTACAAAAACTAAGAGGTACTCATTTTGCTGTGTGCTGCGTGGCATTGGCCCCATAATGTCCACTCCAAGCATCTCGTTGGGACGGGTGGTGGTGACTTGTTGTAGTTTGCCCACAGGTTTCTGATTTTCTCCCTTAAGAGTCTGGCATTTGACACACTTTTTAACGTGGTGTTTTATGTCAGTCCACATTCCAGGCCAGAATGCAACATCATGGATACGCTTGTAGGTCTTATAAATACCTACTTGACTGCTCCAGGGATTAGAGTGGTAGTGGTGTAGAATGGACGACACAAGGTGTTGGAATGTACACTCTGTAATGAACTTGATTGATCGGCAGGTGAGTTTTGTGATAGAGTTTATCTTCCACTATCTCATACTGATCTTTTAGAGGAGAATCATTTTCTGCAAGTGCTTTAAGTGTGTTGGTGATGACAGGGTCTTTGTGCTGTTCCTCCCAGATTGTGGCTGGAGACATCGGAAGCTAAGCATTCTCCTGTTGGTGTTGGCGTTGGCTGGTGTACAGGTTACAACTGGTACGAATCCAGGACAGAGCATCAGGTGCCATATTTAGTTTTCCTTTGCGATATTCAATGATAAAATCAAATCTCTGAAGTCGCAAGGCCCACCGGATGAGGCGACTCGTGTTTTTTGTGGAAGACATTACCCATTGTAACGCTGAGTGGTCTGTGATGACAGTGAACAGTTTGTGCTCTAGGTAGTGCTGCCATTTTTCTAGAGCCCAAATTATAGCCAAACACTCTTTTTCGGTGGCTGTGTAATTGGTCTCTGCTTTGTTGAGGGTTCTGCTGGCATAAGCGATAATTTGTTTCAAACCCTGTTCCTTGCGCTGGGTCAGCACAGCACCCAAACCAGTGTCACTGGCATCTGTGTAGACAGTAAAAGGCAGTTGAAGGTCAGGATGGCCAAGCATGGGAGAAGAGGTAAGGCAGCATTTCAAATGTTCAAATGCTTGCTGACATTGTTGTGACCAGGAGAATGAACATCCTTTTTTTTTCAGTGCATTGATAGGTTCAGCGATCCTGGAGAAGTTTGGTACAAACCGGTGGTACCACCCGGCTAACCCCAGGAAGCGCTGGACCTCCTTGATGTTGGTGGGCACAGGGTATTCCTGTATAGCCTCCACTTTACTTGGGTCTGCAGCTATGCCTTGGACGTTGACAACATGTCCCAGAAAGGTTGTTTCCTGAAGACAGAACTTGCTTTTTTTAAATTAATGGTGAGGCCAGCCATTTGCAGCTTGTGAAAAACAGCCTGGAGGTCGGAGAAGTGGTGGGCTACAGATGGTGAGTAAATATTTGTCGTCAATGTAGACAAAACAAATGTTTCCACGCAATTATCCTAGAACATTCTCCATTAGTCTTTGGAAGGTTGCTGGGGCATTTTTTAACCCAAACAGCATAACATTAAACTGAAACAGTCCTGATGGAGTTGTGAAAGCAGTCTTTGGTTTACTTTCTTGATTCATGTTCACCTGCCAGTAGCCACTGTTAAGGTCAATGGTGGAAAAGATGGCCGCTCCAGATAATGACTCAAAGATCTCAGTGATGTTGGGTAAAGGGTACGCATCATTCTCTGTAATGGCATTAACTTTCCTGTAGTCCACATAAAACCTAAGGCTTCCATCTTTTTTAGGGACCAAGACGACAGGTGAGGCCCATCCAGAGTGTGATGGTTCTACGATGCCGGCAGTCAACATCTCTTCCAGTTGCTCTGTAATGACAGCTTGTTTGGCAGGTGTTGTGCGGTACGGTCTTTGTTTTATAGGTACTTGGTGGGTAGTATATATGTGATGCTGTGTAACTTTAGTACGTCCCGGACGAAGGGTACAAACTTGAGGGTTTGACTCGAGGATCTGCCGTAGCTGTTGCTTGCCTTCCGGAGGTAAGTGGGCATCCTGTACAGCAGTGTCAATTAGTGTCTTTTCATCCAGGTAGGCTGGTTGAAACATGTTAAGTTGAGGAGGAGGAACAGAAGATAGTAAGGAGAGGCTGTTGGGATTTTTATTTCCCATCTTTCCCCTTGGATGTTGGGAGCTGATAACTGGTACACTGGCATTTGTTGGCTGGAAAGGATAATACTCTTTAGGATTAGACTGAAATGAATACTTTTGATCTGCCACATTGATCTGCAGCCCACTGGAGAAGATAAAGTCCAGTCCTAATACGACTGCATAGGCCAGGGCTTTGGCAGATAGAACAACAGCAGGTATGGTGAATACTTTTTTATGTAGGGTGATTGGCATGTTTATCCAACCTAAAGGAATTTCTGCTTCCCCATTGGCTAGGTAGAGCGGACCCTGGGTCCATGGATGGAGTTTGTGAAGTGAGTTCCTTCCAGAGATTCTCATGTAGAAGGGTGTAGCCAGCCCCAGTATCAACAATGGCTTTTCCCTTCCAGGTACCAATGCAGAGTGGTATCACTAATTGTTGTGGAACAATTGCAGTAGGTGGTGGTTTCTTACCCGTTGTTGGTGACTTGTGGGGAAAGGTGGCAGACACAGAGCGATTGCCAGGTGGACCAGTACCTTTAGAAGCTGGAAATGTTGTCCGATTGCTATTGGAGGAAGGGTGTTGGCTGGTGGACTGAGGTGACTGGGACTGAAAAGAGACAAAGTGAGGACAGCTGCCAGGTGAGTGATGGTCTTTACAACGCCAGCATTGCACTAAAGGCTTCTCTGCCAGGCGGTTGGAAATAGGTCTTTGAGGCATGGATAGGGGTTGCTTAGAACTCACATGTTTTTCGTATTGCAGTTGTTACAATATGAAACCGGTAGAGCATCAGAGCAATCTGAGGGTCCAGGGTTCAAGTCCCTGTTCGGGCGCCACTTATGTAACGGTGGCTGCCCCAAATCAAATTTGATTTATTAAATGTAAATTTAATTTAAATTGTTCGGGCGCCAGACAAGTCAAAACTTGTCAATAAAAAAAATTATATATGTAATGAAGTTCAGTTTCCCTGAAAATAGCTCAAACCACTGTTACACACAAAAAAATCCTTCAAATACCCACAATAACATAGAATAGGGCTTAACACTAGAACTACCGGAATTCCATAACTACTAGAATGACCATAGCGGTCATTCTGACCGTTCATACTTTGACGTTCATATGGCCGTACTGAACGTAATTTTCGCCATGTCATATCTATTGTACATGTTAACCTTCTCTTTTCCAATGAAGCTTTTAATTCCTGTCGTCATAGCCCTTAAAACAAGCACAAAAGAAAGATTTCCCCGACAGGTGCTGCCTCTATGTGAGGAACGTATTTTTCCCGTAATATCTTTTTCACCGCACTCACCACGTGAATAGACTTGCACAAAAGTTAGGAAATGTCAAAGTCATACCGTTTAGTACAGCCCTGTTTGTATAAGGTCAATAATCAATTCAAAATCAAAAAATAAATGGATCTACAATGTTATGATAGGTAATAATAAACACAAAATCTTAATTCAAATGAATGTGAAAATGTATTTTCCAGCCTAATTGATCAATATTTTCTTATTTTCTTTGTACAATAAAAACAAATCTTATGATACAATAACTTATAACATATATACAATAACAAAAACACTGATATATTTGAATACATTGTAAAAACTTCCACGGACATGTATGCAGCACAATATAGCTACACACACAAACAGGCTAAGAAAAAACATGAACATTAGCTAAACAAGAAAACCAACTGCTTTAGAACGATTAGTTTCAGTGAACAAAAAATATTAACAAACAAAATCAGGTTAACTGCCCATTTGAACGGCCCAAACACCCCGCACCATTGACGCTTACATTCCACACAGGTAAACACCGCCTTTCGTGTGCAGCTCCCACACACCACTTTGTGACATTTGGAACATGTCTCCTTGGTTTTATTTTGTTTGCAGTTCCTCCAGTTGTATGGCTTTTGATTCCATGTGGTTGGAGCGAAGTTCGCTCGCCAGTCGTGTGATGAAGTTTAAATGACACACTCAGAGATTGAAGGGTTTCAGTTCAAAAAAATATATTTTAAGAAAACATGTTGCAAAAAAAAAAAAAGTTACACAAAGTTAAATTTTCACATCTTCAAAAAATGTTTTTCCTTTACCTCCTCACATGGCAAATGACAAAAGATGTAAAGTAAACAGACAGTAAGTAGATTGCTGTTCAAGTTCAGTTAAAGATTTCACAAACAAACAACAACAACACAATCATGAGAGTCCTTGATTCACTAATGTCTTAAAGTTCGTTATTTTTTTCCAAACTCAGTTTTTCGTGGTAAATTTCAACCAAAAGAAAAGAAACGTAAAAAAAAAAAAACACAAAGAAAAATAAATGATCCAAACGAGTGTGTGTGCAATGAGCGTGTATGTGTGTGTGGTGGCTGCGTGAAGCAGTCTGTGTAGCGGCCGCAAATCCAGGGCCGGGGAGACTTGGCTTGAGGTGGTTTGGAGTTTGGAGACTTGGCGTGAGGTGGTTAAAAGATTATGGACATCACCACTAGTACCTGAGGCAGGCGAACGAACCAGGCTGGATTGTGTTGCACCAGGCAGGCGAACCGTGCAGTAGAGCTCAATTTCTCCGTCACTTTGGTAATCGCACCCAGTGAGCGCATGCACAGAGATTCCAGCAAAGAATAGCAACGACGGCCTTCAGGTAGCGTGTGTCCCACTCCGATAACATAACCTACACGTTTGTTTTGTCTTTTCTCGCTCTCCCTCTTCCGTTTCTAGCTATCATTTATATTCAATTTCCTCATTGGTTTCCGCCCATTAGAAAAAGTGAAAAGCTGATATGGATTTCTTCCATATCGCCACACGCTTCTATGTAAGTTGGTGAAAGCTGCCACCTACTGGCGGTTTCAATTTCACATTTAAAGTATATTTTCTTTTTTTATCAATATTCAATATTGCAAAGACGAATTGTGTTGATACTGATTTCATTTGATTGGTAACAGCCCTATTGTGTCTTATTTTTAGGGGTTCAAGCACGAAGTGCTGAAACCCTATTGTAATTGTGCTGATTTTTATTATTATTATTATTCTTCTGCCGTAAAACGCATCGTG
>FLSR01001558.1:0-11122 GCA_900092035.1 Leuciscus waleckii | reverse complement strand
AAAACAAGTAATGAAAAAAATATACAATATCACAATCACAAATAATATTATTAAAAGTACTGAATAGTTAAATTGTTTCTACTAAAATTGTACTTCTCACCAAAAACATGATGACCCACCATGATATTGTTTCTCAAAATGTTCCTTTATGCTGGTTTCTTCATTTGTTTTTTTTTATTTTTTTCTCTTTTGGAGCTGGTTACTATGTAAGTTGCACATTTAAATTTGTGTCTACAGTGAAAATAAAGTTGTATGTGTTTGGAACAACATAATAAGCACACATGCTATCTGTCCCTGATAGTGCAGCTACATTCCATTTTCAAAAGGATGACAATCACATCTTTAAGAGAAGCTGCTGGGCATGGACGAGATTCAATGGACACATTCACAATTTAGAATATTTGTAAATTCAACATTTAAGTTGTTTTTCAGATGTTTGTATTCAAACAAGATTTTTAAAATAGGATACAACGCTATCCAGATGCACACTTTCATAGGCAATATTGATTGCATACTTGTTCTATCTCAGCTTCTTCAACTTTAAATACACGCTGGCATAGCTAAAATACCTTATTAGCGATTGGTTTACAGTAACATAAAGAAAACTAATTTTTTCTAACCTTAACCCTAACCCACACTTATAACTCTGGCAACAACCACCCTTTTCAAAACAGTTTTTATTTCAACTGGCCAAAATTAGCAGTATGGTACAAGTGGTATATAGTGAGAAAATGATATAAGCCTGAACCTGAAACTCCATGTAAATGATGACATGATAGGAGATTTGACACATCCTTATTCCATAGTAATCTTCTCAAAATGCAAAAAAAGGGCAACTCATCCTCAGGGCAACTTAAGGTGATGTGTTTGTATTTTTCTGACAGTCACTTGATCTGGCATGGTTTGTTGTGGGTATGTAGGGCCTGCTGTTTCACTACCTGTGTGATATGCATTATTCCACAGCATGTGTCTAAGCCTGTGGACTGAGAGAGTGAACACACAGGTGTGTCATCCCTCTTCAGAATAGGATACATCACTCCTGTGGCTATAACCACATGAAACGTGTGCTAACTTGGCAAATAAAAACTAAACGTTCTGACACAGGATGTGAGACAGGCAAATACAGGAATGAATCATCACCCTTTCTCATCCCTGACCTCATCCAGGTATCTCAGAGAACCTGCCTTTAGAGACAGTGGAAGATGGATTGAACCACTAAATAGTAGAAATTACAACACTTAATATGGCAGCTTAGGAAATGACATCCTGCCTTAAAAGAACCATTTGTCTTATTGGTAAATACAGCACTTTGTCTTATTTCTCGAGAACACACAAGTGCATTAGCTAGACTAACCTGAAAAATTGTGTTTTCCCCTCATTTTAACTCAAGAGGACACATTTATGATTCTATTTTGTCAGATTTCACAGGTGCTTTTAAATATAAGCTTATCCAACAGTTTTTGAAATGTTAGTCTTTTCACATCCAAGTAGATAACTTGCATCGTCGGATACCTATTTTTAAGACAGGGGCTGTTTACATGACACCGTTTTCAACTAAAAACGTAAAACTTTTTATGCGTTTTGGGTGCCTGAAAACGCAAACGTTTGCAAAAAGGGGTTTCAAAGTGTAAAAAAAAAGACAATGACAGAACCTTTAGATACCCTATTCAGGGATGCCTGAAATATCATATTGTGTACTCAAGGAAATGCAATATAAATGTCAAGTGCCTCAAAATCCTTTCTCTTGTAATCAGGTTACTGGTGGAACTATTGACAGTATTTAGAGTTCTTGCAGGAACTTATGGGTTCCATCTTGTAAGTTTTTTAATAACTAAGGGTGTATTAACACCCGTCTTGTTTGGTTCGATTGAATCGAACTCAAGTTCGTTTCCCCCCTTGGTGCAGATCTTTTGGGCAGGTGTGAATTCAGCACTCACACTCGGGTGCGGACCAAACAACCGTACCGAGACCCAGCTGAAGAGGTGGATCTCGGTCCGGTTCCAAACGAATGGTTTGAACGGTTCCAATTTCTGTCCAATGAATGGATGACCTTAGCACACGTGTGGTTTTGTTTACAAATTTTGGTTCACTTGCAAAAAGGGCACTGTGAAAGCGAAAAATCAACCCCCCAAAAAATCAACATTGTATTTGGTCCGGACCAAAGCAAGTGAACTAGCGGACTTTCCTGGTGTGACTACACCCTAAGATTCTGTGTGGTTCTCCAAAGGTTCCGCTGGTTGGCAATTTGAGGGATCCCAAATAGTGCCAGAGTATGTTTTAATTTTTTTAACAGTGCATGCTGAGGACCACCATCCGAAACACAATGGATGCTGGTGACCTACTATGCTGGTATATTCTGCTGGTAGTTTGAGCCACTAGGAGAAGCCTCCGATCCTTGTGCCTCAGACCAAAGAGAAACACTTGACAACCGCCAGGTCAACCCCTCTGCACTTCCCCAACCGTTAATGTACCTGGCAAAACAGCTATCACTGAAGTCACACTACTCTACCTGGGACAAAGAGGAGGTTTGAGGGCCACACATTCCTGACTTTGACACCACAAAGCCTTCAGATCTTTGCTCCCACAAATATGTCACTTCTAGTGTTTCATGTCAGTGGTTTGTGGTGGCAGTACAGTGTGAACATGATTTGGGGTTGGGTAAGTCTGGACTCATGGTGTGACAAATCAATGTGATTTCACAACCAAGTCCTACCCGTAGGGAAGGATATCTAACAAAGTACATTCCCCTCTATACCTCTGGCACCCCGTCAGTCCTCAGAGTAATTGAAATGCGAGGAAGGCTTGGTGGTTAATTAATGACATTCATTAGGCTGCGTCTAACTGATACCATTAACCTTCACAAACAGAAGTCTCTTTGCTCCCATAATTCCCTGCATTCCCAGAGTCAACCAGACACATGCCTTCCAGTGGAAACATAGTGTGCCCCCTAAAATAGTTCCACTCCAGATGGACTTTCACTCAGATAAATGCCACTGAATCGGCTGCTTAAAGGTTTGAGGTTAATTTACACCATTGCGTATCATTTCAGAGCTTTTAATATGATTTACACAGCGCAATGTGCTTAAACTTCTCTCTGTTTTGAAGGCAGGAAAACACAGGATGAGGGGAAAAGGGGGAAATTTATTCGGGTCTCGGCTGACCAAGCCGAGCACTTAGTGTTCATTTATCACCACTGTCCACACGGGAGCTGTCACGCATGCATTTAGTGTTGGAATTTACCTTTGCAGTTTTCATGGAATCTATTTGTCATACTCATTAGCACTCTGCATTCATCTCCCTGTGGTCAGTTTAATGTACAGTGTGGTTGTGGCAGTCATTTTGCCTGCATTAGTTATCAGAATCAGCCCAAAGCCCTATTCTTCACCACAGCCACCAGCACAAGCCATTGCATTAATCTCATGGTTTGTAATGCTGCACATTTTCTAGGCCACAATGGGTTCTGATTGAATAAATAAATGAGTGGAAACTTTAATTTTATGATGTCACCCTGTCAGCACATTTCCTTTTTAATTCATTTGTAAGCACCTTTACAATTACAATTAAGATAAATAAAAGATCAATACAAAAAAATAAAAAAATGGAAAAGAAAAAGACACCCATCTACAGTGGGCAGACACAAAAATACTTCCGGTGTTTGTTCTCTGTGTTCTTTAGCAGGCTATTGCAATACTTTCTAGTTTACTGACTGAGAAAAAGCTTCAGCTGATTCTGTGAGAGAGTGATCTAAACTAATGTGAATTGATTCAGACCGTTTTGCAAAGCCGTTTGATCAAATCATTGAAAAGAAAGAACCAACTCAAGAGAATTATTAATTCACAAATGATTGGCATTGCTGTTTGAGTTGACGGAAATACGGAACACAAATAACTTTTGAAACCCTCCACCTTCCCCAGGTCCACCTGTATAGATCTGCTATGGGTAATTCATATATGCTATACTGTACAGCAGCAGCATGTCTTACTTGCTCACAGCAGCGTGTTGTGTATGTATTGGCAGTAGCAAGTCCCGTACTTGCTCTGTAGAAGCAGCATCGTAGCAGATCTATTCCACCAAGACCAAACATACAACATTGTCATACTCATTACCATGCCAATCACTCCGAGAGTTGTCATGACAGAAATATACTTAAAATTGCACTTATGTATACTTGACTTATACTGACAGAAAGTATATTTGGCCTGTACTTGTACTCAATCTTTTGATTGAGATATACTTAAAGGTATAATTAAGTATACTTGGCTTGTAGTTGTGTTATTCTTTGATTGAGTAGCCTATTAACTATCAGTATACCTATAAGTTCACTTATAGTTGCAGTACAAATGAAAAACTTAGTTGTAAACTAATTGTGTACTCAAAGTTTACTACTGTTACACTTAAAGTATCCTTAAAAGTATACTTGCATACACTAAAAAGTGGGCCAATTTAGTCTCAAGTAGTATTGAAACAGTACACTTACAAGGATACTTCTAGTAGATTGATATTAGTATACTTACTACATAAAGTATACTTAAAAAATATACTATACTTTACTTAAGTATACTTATTTTTGTAAGGGCTGTGCTAAAGCTATATGGGTTTAGCAAAGCAAGCTACATTGTGGGTTTAGTAATAATTTGCAGTAGGGTTAGGCTAGTGTTAGAATTACATACGTTCAACATTGTGGGTTAGGTTATGTTTTAAATAAGGATTAAGTCAGTATCAGTGTTGGGGTAAAAGTTAGGTCAAGTTTATCTTCATTGTCTTTTTCATCAGTAGGGCTCATATTACAATGTAAGGCCTGTTAGGGCTTAGCAAAAGTTTGATTTTATGAAGCATTTAAGATGACAGCATTGGAACCTGTATTGTTTTCATGGCTTTTCTTTATCCAAATAAAAAACTAGGTTAACAATAGACTGCCTTTATGCTAAAACACACCTGATTCCAACCCTCTTTCCTATTATACACCTGTCTCTGAATCTTTTATTTATATGCCTAATACTAATAGTGATATAATATATTTGCAACGTGCTAAAATAAGTCAGGCAACACTACCAGATAATTCAGTTGAAGGAGATGGAAAACAATGCATTATAGGATCAAGTCTACAAATACAGCTCCACCACACATTTTACAAATGAAGGAAATAACTCACTTTCTGACATGCAGGAGATCACTCATTGTACACTGAGTTTCGAGCATACAGTGCAGATCAGTTTATACTATCCTAAACTATAGATGGGAAATTGTATTATGCACTTGCTCATAAGAACTTTAACATTTATTTTGGTATATTTTATTTAACCAAGAATCGCTGTGGATCATGCAAAGAGAACAATTAAGATTTTAGGACTTGTCAAGTTCAAGGATCATTCAAGTTTTTCTACAAAATGTGAAAAATGTCATTACAATCTCATGTCATTACGATCACATACAAAACCCAAAATTAACGCTATTGTACAAAATCCACTTGAAGGCTGATCAAGGTCAATATCAGACCTTTATTCCAAGACATGTTGCAAATAATAAATTCTAGTTGCAAAAATTGTCCTTAATGTTGAAGGTTCCAGACCTCTTCGCTAGAGTTTTGAGAATAAAGGTTCAGTCAGTCAGGGTTCAAACTAAACGAAATAAAGGACTTGATTTGACCGAAAAAAGGCTTGATTTGTTTAGCTAAGTATATGTGATGATTTTGAGTGCTCAATTTTAAGTGTTGTCTCTTTCTCACAAACTCTGGACCTTTTAACACCTTCTCCGTAGCGTCAACAGCTGCCATGCTCTGTGGAACTATGACATGCCTGTGTATGCATTTGAACATGAAGGTTCCACATGTGCCCGAGCGTTTGATTATGCTGTTCCTGTTGGTTTGATCTCCTGTCACTGTCAGGAAGCAGTGTTGATTTTTACAAGTCAGACTTGTAAATCACTGTTGAGATATGGGCTCTACTTCACCCCACACATTCTACCGCCTCTCCCTGTTACTCTTCCTTTCAGACTCTTTCAGCGGATTGGTGGTTTAATACCTGTAGCAAGTAAAAACATGAAAACTCATTCCAAGGAGAGAAGTTAGGACAGAACGAAAGAAAAAAAGAAGGAAAATAGTAATAAGCTCAAAGCCTAGTGTTGCTGTTCAATGCCTACATAAGCAGTTGGCTTGTAAGGGGGTAAGAGGAGAGGTATGTTTAGCATTTAATGACAGCAGTGACAAGGAACTGTTACCTTCTGGCATATCCCACTCTCAGTATGTACTTTAAAGGTGCTGTTTTGTAAGTTTTTGACTGTACTAAAGCATAAAAATACCATAATATGTTTGAGATTTTAGGAAACATGCTGAGAAGATACTTGTTTCTCTGGAAAACAATGCTACAGCGTGTTATTTTACTTTGAAACGTGTCGGAATGTCTGTTTTTGTTTTGGTCTGTGGGATATCGCACGTTGCCAATTTACTCAATAGTATTTTGCCACCACAGCTTGCCAGTTGGCGGAAAACACAGCATGTTGCAGCCATGGAAGCTAGGGAACAAACTGGGTCAAAAATCACAGATTGTACCGGACCTAAAAAGCCTCCGCACCCATCTAAAAATCTCTATGAACGGCAGAAAATTAAAACACGATAGCAACTGATTATAAATCAATAAATCAACTCATCAGCTTACAGTGTGTAAGTCCCCTTGCATTCCATTGTCAATTGCTCTCGTTCCTGTTGCGTGTCCTCAATCTGGCAACCAGCGTGAGCGTCGAGTCTGAGCAGGAGGGAGCGGGGAAACAACTCTCTCCAATATTTTGAATTTGGACTGCAGTACCCATTTCAACCACTAGCTGTCAATCTCACATACTGCACCTTTAATAAAATAATTGAAACAAAAAAACTCAAAGGCCTATAGCCTTAGTAATCCTGAAAACATTGATTAGGTTGTTCAGGTGTGTTTGATTAGGGTTGGAGCTAAACTCTGCAGGACAGTGGCGGTTTAGGACCAACGTTGCAATTAGATAATACTTTGTGTAGCTTGGCAGAATGTTAACACGTTAACAATGTGGCAAAATTTCTGCTAAATGATAACTGTATGTTGCTTATTGCATGTTACGTGACACTTTCAAAGTCAAATGTCCTCTAAAATGGCTCTAAAAACAATTTAAATTTCCCCTGAAACAGAATGTGAAAGTGGCAGCATTTCATTACCTTGGTTGTCGTAAGTATCACAGCAGTTTGAGATTGAAATGTCAGGTGAGTGGCGCTAAAAGGTTAATGCTCTATCATGTTTAAAAATAAAGAACCACCTACACTAAACCCTTCGATAAACCTAAATGATAGCGTTAACAAAAGCAAACGTGAGCAAAATACATTTGCTAAAGCAACCACGCCAATTTAGCTTACACAAGTCTTTGAGCTGTTTTATCAAGAGTCATGACTTGCAAAAATATACGTAGAGGCATGTGGTTCCAATGAGCCTGTGTTGAGCTTCTTGGAATTGGCCTTGCCATTGTGTGCATACCACGAAAAACAAACATGCACGGATCATGTACATTGCACGACATGTGGTGAAAAGAAGTCATGGCCGCAAATTAAGAATTTGCTCTCACAATATATATTATTTGTTTGTTCCCTCATTTCCTCATATATTCCGTCCGTGTTATATACTTGGACAGCCAGACAAAGACTGTAGCTCGACTATGCCAAAAAAAAACTAAGGTTTTGGTTATAACTGTGAGTCCCTTGTCTCTCATGTCCACTAGAATGTTGCTACAAATGTGTTGCATCACACCTAGAAGTGTTCAATTTTGGTACAGTCTTTGTGACTTAACGCACCAATGATGCATTAAAATGTTGCCTATAGGCAGTTCACTAGGTACAACAGACTGATAGTGTTCACTCGAGACGTGCAGATTTATCTGGTCTAGCCTTGAGAGTGGCGTGTTTTCGGGACAGGTGGAGAAAGGCAGTGAAGAGCAGGCAGCTGCCGAGTGAGTGAGGAGGTCACGTCTGAACTGCTGCCATAACATGAATGTCAGCCATAAATTCTGCTGCTGCCGCTCTCATTTCACACTATGGCCCCTTGCATCTCTTCTCCTCACACTTTTTCTCTTCCTGCACAACCCACCGCTGTTTATTTTCAGCCCGCTGCATACTCCAAAGGCCAGTGAAGTAATTATTTCATAAAGTTACACCTCGGCCCCAGCAGATGACTGATCTTGGCTTGCACTTTAAAGGCTGAGGTGTGATCGAGTGTGGCCGGCAGGCAGCCAGGAGAGAATAACATGTCTACATCAAATTGTACGAACACTCGGCATGGCCAAGCGATGGGTACACCAGCGGGCACCTGACACTGAGACATCCTGCCTCTCAACCAGAATTAATTAATCAGTTATTGTCCAGAAAGGCAACTGCCTATTTTAGCAGCTCTGTCCGCAGTACAAAATATATCCGTATGTAAAAATGTGAAGAATTTCAGGCCACACTGGACCTCACAGCTCATGCCCTAAGAGCAATGGGTGTGATCACATTTTTACATTTATTCCTTTAGCAGACGCTTTTATCCGTAGCGACTTACAGTTGAGTAATACAAGAAGTGATTCATCTTAAGAAGGCAATAAACATAAGAAGTGCTAGTAATACAAAGTTTCAGTCATCGTTCAAGATATAGTAGAAACAAGAACAGGGAGAGATTAAGGAATAGTGAGAGCATAGAAGAAGAAATAGTGAAAGCATAGAGGAGTTTTTAGTTTTTAACAGGATGCAGTTAAGTGCTCACGGAAAAGATGAGTTTTCAGCTAGTTCTTGAAAATTGTGAGGGATTCGGTTGTCCGAATGGGGTTGGGAGAATCATTCCACCAGCAAGAACGGTGGATGAAAATGTCCTTGAGAGTGATTTTGTGGCTCTCTACGATGGAACCACGAGCCGCCGCTCACTTACCAACCGCAGGCTTCTGGAGGGAGTGAGAGATGGAGAGTGAACAGAGAGAGTGGAGGTGGGAGGTTGCAGAGCCTGTGGCTGTTCTGTAGGCAGGCACCAATGTTTTGAACTGGAAGCAGTACATCAAAGCTGGGAACTTGTGATATGCTTGTTGTTTCCTCCATGAAGGCGAACACGGCAGCATCCCTTCCGTTTTAGTGCATTTTACTGGTTGCACATGAAGCCAGCTGCTATACGTTTACGCCTGGTTCCCTTCCAGAGGCCTCTCTCTGCTCTAACACTGCGTTCCATTCAAGGCTGGTTGTGGGATCTCCAACTTCCGACCACAAAGGCCTTGCATTGACTGATGCCCGGAAGATATGGAAACAAAATGGCAATGCTACTGTTAGCTTTGCAGTAGTGTGATTATCATCTAAGAAGTTTCCTTGGTACTGAATTGTGCAAGATAAACAATGCCTCGCAATACTATCATTTATTTTACAGTTATACGATTACATTAGCATAAGGTGGTTTGCTACTCTTATTAGCATAATAGCTAGCTTATGCTGGTCTCCATGGTGGAGTTTAGCAGTCTCCCAGCATGACCAGTTGACAAATACACCAAACCTCCACTTGGTTAAACTATCTAAACTAGCTTTGGTTTTTTTTTATTTTTATTTTTTTTATCATTTGCTTAAACTTTAATGTTTATCAATAACTGCACATTGATGCTGCCATGTTTGTGTGACATGATGCATATTGGTGCAAAGATTGGTGCATATTCAAAGTTGGACCAACAGACGTTCTAATGCACTTTTCCTAGAAGGAAGCTGGAAATTTGGACTTTCCGAGTTAAGTGGAATTTAGCATGTGCGTACACCATACAGAGCTAGGCTTAGCTTAAAACCACACAACAGCATGAGGCTCTGTTCTGGAAGGATTACGTCCGACCCCACAATGCCATGTATCTGTGATCCTGCGACACGCAAAATTATGAATGCGTCCCATTGGGACTACATCCCATTTCCTACTGGGGTATCATTAGGACAATGTCATTCCAATGGGGCTTTTTAGTTTGGCCACACTCTGGCTCAAATTAGATACGCATACTCGATTTGGTCCTTGAGGAAACATGTCCACTACTGCAACGTCAGCTTGTCACGCATGTATGCACAGATCTTGTGTCATATGCATTTTCAGACGGTTTTTGATCAGGACTTCCTGTGCCAGAATATTGATCAGTTGCTTGCTTCACAGACCGGTTTCTTCTCACGAACATACCTCAAACTCAGTGGTTCTGTTTCAAGTGAACTACTTCAAGTGAGTCTACATAGGCTGGTATGTACTAAGGTAGCTAATCAAATTTCTACAAAGGCAACAACTCCATGGCTGTGTCCGAAAGCTTAGGCAGCTGACTTGTTGCCATTACTCTATAAACTAGGCAATGATTTCTCAGGCAGGATTTGTGTTCGGTACAAGGTGATTCTGATTTCGGAACGGGCCTCTGAGGCAGCATAATGATCTAATGCACTACAACAATATAGAGAGAACTTTGGTGATAACCAAGTGAATATTTACATGTACTAATTTCTGACTAAAAGTGAACTCAATTTATTTATACACAAATTGACAGACAAACGCAAGTTTCAGATGGCCTTTTTTTTCATGGGCCTGCACGCACAGGATTGTGGGATATCATCAATACTGCCTTAAAAAAACTAAACAATCAGATGACAGGATGTGATATGATCATTTGATATGGATGTGCCTTTTTGGTTTCACTTAATTTAGATGGTCCCTTTAACACATTTTGTTGACTATAAGTAATGTTACACCTACATGTCTACTAACTCGCATTAAAGGTTTAGTAGAGTATTAGTAGACTTGGTAGGGTTACCTATAGTGAACATAATGTTTAAAAGTGACCATCAAAATAAAGTGTTACTGCCTTGTTTCCTTCCAACCTCTTTAATACAAATGACGCCACACACACAAAGTGCATGGGACACTTACAAATGATTTTAAAGGAGTTTACAGTTAGCATGTTGCTAAGCTAACAATGCGACACTCTAATAATAAGTATATTTTATAAACAAGTATATTTACATTAATATATTTGGTTATTAGTCCGTTTTACATTATATTGAACTTACACTAAAACTTTTAATTGATACTTTTTAGTTTTTAATTAATTATATTTAGAATGGCTTAGTCTGCCTTCTTGGATGGAGTGT